>LPNX010867743.1:67741-100836 GCA_001517045.1 Pseudotsuga menziesii
TAATATAATTCCCATTAGTGGTTGCTGAAGTGTTCGTGTTAGTATTTAGAAATTTATAGGGGAGGAACTATGGGACCAATAGTGGTCATAGAACTCGTCCCATGAACCTACCAATGCAAAACCATGTAAACACTAGTAAATGTTAGCATTAACTGAAATAAATACCATAATCCAATAAAAAATATTTTTAAATACAACTATAGATAATTGATAGATCCGCCTATCAATCCGTATTTTCCCTACCCTAGCGAGTTATGTTCTCATAAGGAGAACCTTGGAGATGTTATCAAACATTACAACCACTTACATAATACAATCTACAAGAATATATCCTCAATAACTCTATACCCAATGAATGACCTATGAAGAAGACATAAACAACTGGCATCCTAACCCATCCTATCACACATCCACACTTGCACAACATAGATCCCCACCTATACAAATTACAGTATCTTGGAGGCCAACTTATCCCACAAGAAAATTCAACTACTCACCCTTCCAATGCAATAAATGATACTCAACCCATTAACTTATTTAAATCAAGAATTAAATTTCTTAGAAGCATAGGGATCATATAAGATCATCTCTTAACCATTGGATTAGACTAAAATCAATCCTACATACTCATTCACAAATTTGGGCTTATGATCCATCCCAATGTTAGTCTCCAATCAAATCCAACAACAAAAATCTATAAAATGAAACAAACTTCCCACAATCTTCCATATTTGCATTCCATAATTTGATACTTATTAGCGGCATTGCCAATAGAGAATGGTTTGTCAAAATGATTATAATCACTATCAATCCTAAGTGGACTGGAATCTGGCCACTTAATCCTAATTCTCTTCTCCATTATAGTATTTGTATCCAAGCCTTTGATGTACATGACAGTGAATATGCATATGTTGTAGACTTTTATCCTTATCTAATAGACACTGGTATATATTGGGTGACAATGCTAAATATGTTAGTGCTACTCAATATGACCATGAACTAGTTTCCAATAATAATGAGGTTGTTGTATCAAATGAAAAACATATAGTTTCTCTAAAGCATGTTCATGAACTAGCTACGGAGAACAATAAAGTTGTTGGATCATATGAAACACATGCATATTCTGTAGAGCAAAATCATAATGGCACTGCCAATCTAAATGTGGTTGATGGCGGCGAACCACTAGGAAGCAACACTAAGAAACCAACAATGCCAACTCAACTATCACAACCTGAGGGTTTATATGAAGCAATGATGAATATGAATAGACATATATCATAGACACCAATAATGAAACCTTAACATGCCTTTTCTACCATCTATTGTCAACAACCAATTTTCCCATTATTATGCCGATGAAGGGGGTGTAGAAGAACATAGTGCAAACAATGAAGTGAAAGCTAAAGAAGACAATGCCGATGAAGCACTACTCCAAGATGTTCTCAAATTGAATGAGGTAGGAACAATGGTATTCAAATAATTATAAAGCTTACAAAGGGAGAGAATGGTAGTTCCAAAATCGACAAGAAGAACACATTATATTTGATTAAGAAGGATATCATAGATACTTACTTCGGAAGACTACATCAAACTCTTGGTTGAGACAAAATATAAGAAAAAATAGATGCAATATTTAAAATAAAAAAATAAGGAATTAGAAAAGGAGAATAAAGAAGCAAGGATTATAGAACCTGAAAAATGAAGGCAGGAAAGGATCCAAAGAGAGAAAGAAAGGAAATAAAAAGAGCACCAAAAACAAGGGGGCAAGGAAGGGAAAGGAGCAAAGAAAGCTACAACAGACAATAGAAAATGATTGAGGGAGGAAAAAAAGGTGGACATGACTGGAAACATGATCGAGCAAAGTAGGAGGATGTCCAAATCATTGGATCAAATTGTATACAAGACCTCACAAACATCCATATCCCACAATATCATCAGCCATATATACCTACCCCTTTTGTTTTTACTAGTGCAAGATCCAATATGGGATATGCTTTTACAACACCTCCAACCAATCCAAGGATGTTGAGAATAAGTTAGAGCTATGGATTGTAAATTCTTCCATAGTTGTAAGTAGTGATATGGGCTCAAGCACATGAGAGAAACTCAAACCATTCTAATTAAGCAATATTGCAAGGCCCAACCTACCGTGAACCTACCTAGATGAACCAGCTGCAGGAAACACAACAAGATTGGAAAATGAGATTTCAATACCCCCATAAACCATTGGGATGTTATATGCTTATCCTTACCACAAGAACTGTGTATTTTGTTACAAAGGAAATTTTTGGTTCTTGCTCCATTTTTTTATTGAATCCAATATAAGGAATTGATTAGTATGTATGAAGTCCCAAGACTTCAGGGATTCGACATGTATTCTCTTATACTATGAAAGTATGGATAGGAAGTTCCATGTCTCCTTGTTGAAGTTCCTATAAATAACATTCCTAATTTCATTATTAAGTCAAGATGAATGAGATCCATACTTCTACCAAAGATATGGAATCATAGTCATTAAACTAAAGAGGCCAATAATATATCTACTTCATATAATGCGATGGGATTAAAATGGAATTCAAATATTGTTATGTTTTTGGTGGTCTCATGAAAGTGAATTTATAACAATTATTTCTTGAAAATAAATAGATTGTAGTCATTGCATATCATTCAGTAAAAACAAGAACTTGCATCATCGCTTCCAGCATGAGGATATCTATGACAAAAATAGTGCATAGAGAATGCAAGTGACGAGCATAAATATGATTTTAGTGGATTTTCATCTCATGACCATGGACATAGAGATTAGGAATTTGAATAAATAGTTGAAGGTGCAAAGAGATAGGGCTGAGAGAAAAACAACATTAAACAAAAAATAAACTTTGCTATGAAAAGAACTTATAACATTCATGATTGAGTATTTCAATAAGCTCATTTGATTACATACTTTTATTTTGTATTAACAAGTTTTCGATTGATAGTCACAACCCCCAATAATGTATCTAGAGGAAAGAAAAACATGTTCCAAGTTCTACGCACATTCATGCCATGAGTATATCTTAACTAGCTAGCATTCATGCATATATGTATTTTCAAGAGGAAACTGCATAAAGTGCACATATATAAACACTCTACATTATAAGTGATATTTCATATGCATTGGCCAATATGCAAACCATATAAATCATGGTGCTTCACACATATAATACCTCTATTGTTTAATAAATTTACTTCTATCATTCAAATCCTTTTGCATATTTGGATGCTAAAATAAATACTACAATTGAATAGTGTCTATATCAAGAATAGGCAAAATAACAATGGAAATCAAAGAAAAAAGGTTCAAAGACCAATTAAGGGAATCACAAAGAAGAAGCACACAACTGAAAGAAAATATATAGAATGGGGAGGATATTGAAGAAACTCAAGAGGAGCTACGTAAGATCAAGCCGAGAGAGGAACTAATTAGCGCCAAGCTAAGAGACCAAGGAATGGACATGCCATACATCCCAGAAATAGGAAGTTGGAGGGAAGGAACTAGTGGAAGGAAAGATCATGAAAACCAGTTTTCGCGTAACAAAGTGTTTCAACTAATTCCAAAATCGGTCTTGAGCGCAAAAGAGGATAATCAAGAAATCTTATGATTTGCATAAAATGGAAGTACTCTAGAAAGTGACTCCCTCATTAAATAGGAATTAGAAGAAACAGAGCAAGCATTCCCTTGACTAACCCCCAGACACACCTACAAATTTTGCTAACAAACTCTTACAATATTGTTTTCCAATTTTTGTGGTATAGTCAGCTAAATAGTAATAGTAATAGTTCTCAAAGCATCTCATTAGTAGGACGAAGAAATAGTATTTCTTAACAAACTAGTAGAAGTCTTGTATTACAAATAAGACCCCAAGTGTTTATATTGGTAGAAACACTAGCTACAAAATCAAGTACAACAACTATGGAAATGATTCCAAGAAGACCTTTGTTGAGGTTCCCAAAGTTTTTTGGGAACATAGAAGATGATATAGTGCAACAATAGTTTTTATGTGAATCAATATGGAATTCCATGGCAACTCTAGCAACATCCAAATTGGTAGATTCCAGAAAACCCTCTGTGGCAGAGAATTATAATGGTATGTGAGACTTGTTGAAATTTAGGTTCTAAACACGTCATCTACTACATTGGCAGAAACCAATAACTTATTCTTGGATGAGTTCTCGCAACCTAAATTAGAGCAGCAGGGAGTTGCATAACTAAGATAAATTTGATAGAGATCTGGATAATCATCCTAGGCATATGCAAAGTGGTTTAGAGATGTGTTAACCAAGTTGAATACCCAATCCATGAAGCTCATCAAAAAGAATGGTTTATTAAAGGGTTGTTTTCACCGATAAAGATGACCTTATCACAACAGGTAATAGCCTCCCAAAAGGTGGCTTTGGAGCAAGTAATAAAAATTGAATCCATGGAACAATATCTACACTTAATGGGAATGGGGATAGGAACTTCATCCTCTTCTAGTGAATTATAATAAGTACATCACAAACTAGAAAAAATAACAGAGAGGATCCAATATTTGAATACAACAAAAGTACCATAACCACAGGTATGGTGCAGTAGTTGCATGACATAAGGATATCACGCTTCTAAATATGTAAGGATGCAATGAGGATATGTTCTTCTATGAGTACCATTCAATACTGGACCTAGTGTGGAAGTTTCACAAATTGTTGTGGGAAATCCATTTTATTCTGTAGGAAGGATGTCATATCCAGAACCCTAGACAAGTAATTCTAGTCACTATTGTGAAACTTGTAGATCAATCAGTCACACGCCACGACTATGCCCTACGTATTAGAAATATTATTCAATGCCTAAAACAATCTACTATGAATTTTGTGGGTCGATGACACGTATCACTCAATATTCCCTCATAGAGAGGCTATACTGATTTATATTTCAAGTTTCACATTAAACTCAGGGAACTAGAGGAGATGGAAATGGAGGAGGCTTCAGATCAAGAAGAGGAGGTTTTGGAGCCAAAAGAGGAGGTGCTTGCACAATTTCACTGCAATATTACAATTCAAATTAGATTATTCATTGGTTCTAACTGGTTCAATAGGAAATAGAGATGTGACTGGATCAACTTATTAATCAACTTAATCAACTGGATCAGTAGAGTCGTAAACTGAATCACCGGGGGTTAAATCACCCAAATCACCTTTTGCTTCACCGAGAGAATAATTATATATGTGACAGAATCAACAGACACGAAAGTAGCCACTAAACCCCATCTCTATTCAGGTAACCACTACACAGTCGAATCTTACTTTCAATATTATGTATGAAGGACCCAGAGGTCCGACGAAAGGAGGTCTTGACTAAAAGAAGAGGGACTTTCCCGAGGTTAATATGGGAAGGAAATCCAACATTAATGATGGTCGTACATAGTATTAGCCGTATTAGCAATAGGTATTATGGTTTAAGTTGGTATATCTAGATTTTCCTTTGTCTAAAAGATCGTGGTGTACCTATTGCCGCATCAAAATTGATACAATAGAAGAATGTATGAATATTATCACAAAATGGGAATATCAGGAAAGAAGGCTACTGACACCGTTCTGTCGACAGGGGTTCACTTCACATTGTTGTCAACAACCACCGACACATACTCCCTAAACATTGAACTAGAAAGGATTTACCGTTTCTAGTAACACCTACAGTGCAGGAGAAGACTCACCCAATATGTCTAAGGGAGGGTTCTAGGAACCAAGTTTTCGTAGTGGGAAGAGGACTTCTATATTTTATCCAATCGCAACATTACCCATAAATTCACAGTTAAAGGGAAAACATAGATGTATCATAACCATTCATCAATTCATCTGATCCATCGCAGATTTAACCCAAATAATGAAAAAAATACATAATTCATAGTTAAACCATCTTCAAAAACAACACATTCCACAGAACCAAGACATTACAACTTAAACTACCAAAATGTCGATCAAATTCACTTCGTAAGACAAAGTCTTCATAACACCAATACCAGAAATGAACCGCAAAAGATAAAACATTCCTCGGTCAATTAATGTCGAGCCAAAAGATGATCAAAAGATTCCCTTTTGATTTACAATCCTAACTCTACTTATAGCCTCACTAGGTCGTTACAAAATGGTACATTTGACCAATTTCTAACTAACTCAACCAAAATATCCTCGTTTGTCGATTTATTCCTTCGCCATGGTTGAATTTTATCTTTGTCGACATCCTTCCTGTTAGTGGCAATAGTGCACTTTGCACGCTCCAACCCCTTTCCAACAGGCCCCCAACACAAACTTGTGGCTCATCCTCGAGCCACCTCAGCTGGAAGCAAATAGTGCATTGAACTTTGTTTTGAAGTTGTATATTCTGTTCTGACTTGGTCGACGACTTCATTGATCTTTTCCCTCAATGTTGCGCACTCTTCCAATTCCTGTTCCATCGAATTTTCTTCACTGATTTGTTGAACTTTTATCATTTCTGCCTTGGTCTTCGTTATTTCATCCATGGATTTGAGCGTCGATTTCTCCATTGTACCCTGTAGTTCATCCAAGTGTGTTGACCTCCATTGGTGCCTTGTACATGGCTTATTAACGTGTTGTTGCAACTATTTATCTTGGTTGTCTTGGTCACTTGCGCAAGTGGGGGCATCATTTTGAGTGATCCATGCGACGTTGTTAACTATGCTTATGCTTCTCCAAGTTGTGCATCCAATTGGTGAAACTGCTTGTCTTGTACCAAGCACCCCCAAAACTGTGTTATTTCATCCACAATTGTCTGCACTACCTTTTCTAATTCCGCAATATCTGTTGCGACATCTTCAATTGCAAGCTTGGTCCTTATTAATTTTCTTTTGTATCTACTTTCAAATCCAATAGAGAATCTATAGGGACTACTTATACAGATCTCGATATTGAATATTTTAGTCATTGTTTGATTATAGACAAGATAAGATCTTGCATCTTGGACTAATTAGCACTACAAGGACATCTATTAATTCCTTAGTAACTTAACATAAGGATAAATCCAAGTCTCAAAATAAGTAACACCCTTGAAGCAATAAGCAAAGAAATGGTCTCAAACCTTTGCAACAAGATCCTACGCCTAATGGTAATAAAGTTGCTAAATAAAAGGGTAAGAATATTGAACGACAATGCAATTTTTTAGGGCACGATGGTCATGTGGAATCTAAGTGTTTCTATAAAATAGAATCCTTGGAAGTGGAAACAAATAAGTACAACATCAATCTTGATTATTATCCTAATAAATCTTCTCATTGACATGCACTTTCTGCTTCTATCTTTTCCTTCAAAGCATCTTCTTCTTGTGCTTCTTCTTCCTCTTCTTCTTCTAATGAGTGATTCAATGATTATGGGGCATGTTATAATATGGAAAAGGATAAATCATTTTTTTTCTAATCTAAATGATTTTAATACCCAAAAAAAATTGTTGATGATGATAACTCTCTTCGTGTTGTAAGATTTGGAACAATTCAAGTAAATGACATGCTTGAATATTTCTACCACATCACCCAGGTGTGTGAAAGGCGGCAACACTCCTTTTAATTCTTATGACCTAGATCTTTTCTTACTTAGGTAGAATTCTAACTAAATTCTACCTATCTTTCCCTCTGCCCAACATATGCTAATGTAAATCACTCTAGGGGTAGTTAATCCCTAAGGGAGACTTGTAGCACCTAGTGTCCATGACTAGCCATACATCACATAGTATATCCTCGAGACTTAATACAACATAATTCATGTGGTATTGATACAACACAAGACCCTAAACTTAATACAGCATAAGTTTTGGACTTGATACAACACAAGTCCATCTCTTGTTAAGGAGAACCATCTCATAAAGTAATGTCTATGAGAGTCATTTGAGTTAAATACGACACAAGTATTTCACCTTAATACAACATAAGGTCATGATATTAATACAAAATAATATCCTAGTATAAGCATCTCTCTCGAATAGGACAATGTTCTAGCTTAATACAACATAAGCTCTTTAACTTAATACAACATAAGTTATTGAACCTAATACAACATAAGTTCCATGGAGAATATCTGAACCTAATACGACATAAGTTCCATGGAGAATATCTGAACCTAATACGACATAGATTTTGGACTTGATACAACACAACTCTCATGTGAATGACTCCGAAAGTTGTACTCTCAACACATAGTTGGATTCAATCTAAGGTTAACTTTAATCCAGAGTATACTTCAATCTAAGGTTGACTTCAATTCAAGTTTGACTTTAATCCAAGGGTGATTCAATCCATAGTGGAATTTTAAGCAATGTTGACTTCACTCTAGAGTTGAATTTTAAGCAAGGTTGACATAAATCCATGGTTGACTTCAATTAAAGGTCGAATTCATAAATCCATGGTTGACTTCAATTAAAGTTTGAATTCAATCCAAGATTTAATTTAGTTCATAATTGACTTCAATCCAAGTTTGACTTCAACATTAATTTCATTTCAAGGTTGATTTTAATCCAAGGTCAACTTCAATACATGGTTCACTTCAATCCAATGTTTACTTAATACTATTATTGAATTCAGAAAAGGGTAACTTCAAGGTTGACTTCAATCTAAGGTAGACTTCAATCCATGCTTACCTTCAATCCAAGGATGAATTCAATTCAAGGTTGAATTCAATACACGGTTCACTCCAATCAAAGGTGACTTCAATCCAACGTTGACTTCAATATATAGTTGGCTTCTAAGCATGGTTGATTCCAAACTATAGTTCACTTTTAGGAAATGTTGAATTCAATCCAAGTCTTCAATTCGTGGTTGAATTCAATACATTAATAATATTAAAAACAATGACTTTAATCCATAGTTTACTCTAATCCAAGGCTTACTTCAATTCAAGATTGACTTCAGTTTCAGGTGGACTTCAATCCATGGATGACTTCAATTAAAGGTTGACTTCAATGCATGGTTAACTTTAATTCATGGTTGACTTCAATCAAAGGTTGAATTAATTATATTGTTAGTTTCAATACAGGGTTGACTTCAAGGTTTACTTCAATCCAAGTTTAACTTCAATCCAAGGTTTCCTTCAATTCAAGGTTGAATTCAGTCCATAGTTGACTTCAATCAAAGTTGAATTCAATCCAAGGGTGACTTCAATATATTGTTGGATTTTAAGCAAGGTCGACTTAAATCTATAATTTACTTCTAGGAAATGTTGACTTCAATCAAGGGTTGACATTAATCCAAGGTTGACATCAATCCATGGTTGACTTCAATCTATGGTTGACTTCAATTTGCGGTGAACTTCACAACATGGTTGGCTTCAATCCAAGGTTCAGTTCAATCCAAGGTTTATATCAACGTAAGGTTGACTTCAATCCATAGGTTAACCTTAAGAAAGGTTGAATGTAATCTAAGGGTGACTTTAATCCATAATGGAATTTTAAGCAAGGTTGAATTTAATATAAGGGTGAATTTAATCCACAATGGAATTTTATGCAAGGTTGACTTCATTCCATAATTGACTTTTAAGCAAGGTCAAATTCAATCCATAGTTAACTTTAATGAAAGGTTGACTTCAATCCAAGATTGACTTCAATCAAAGGTTGAATTCAACATTGACTTCATTATAAGGTCAAGTTCAATCCAAAGTCGACTTATGCCAAATTCTGCTTAAATCATTCCAAATTCTGCTTAAATCATCACTATGGCCAATAAAAACTAATAGAAAATGTGAAGGACAAAAGTTGTCAAATTTGTAGAACCTAGTAAAATCGTCAACAATTCCAATTGCTAAAACATGCTTGGGATATTTAAATCCTTGATTACAACTTGGTGAGGTGAAAACTCTATAGTATTACCTTCACTAGAATGAGTAATCTTATAAACTAACAAAAAATTTCAAGAAAGACTTGGAACACAAAATTCATCTTCGAAATGACAAATCGGAGATCGTATGCAAAAGTTATGACCCCGGGAAGTTGATTGTTCAACTTACCACCTTGGGGCCGCAAACTTTATGACGGTTCATCTTCTAGGGTTATGTTTTGGACTTTTGGGGTTCTCACCTCATTCTTATTATAAATAGGCCCCTTTAGCCTCATTTTGTATTCAACTTGGCACGGATGAGCGTAGCAGCCACATCTCTTCTCAGAGATAGCTACCACCATTTTAGCATTTGTATTACAGTCTGTTCTATTTCCGCAATTTAATAGAATATTTGTTTATTGTATCTATGTTATCTTTGCAAAATGTTTGTGATTATGATTTTGTATATGTTCTTTCATTTCATTCACGCATAAATCTGGATCAAGAACTTAGGCTTATGAGGTGTCTTTGTGGGAAAATCAACACTCTCGGCACTGTGATCAGTAACTAATGGTTTTCCAACATTATGATCAAAGGTTGGACCTCCGACCTTCTGCTTAGTGTTCTTCTTCTTAGCCTTCATTTTCATTTTCATCTTCTTCTTACCCGCCCTTTTACTAACATCAGATTTTTCAACAGGTGAAGTGGAAGAAAGGGAAGTTGATTCAACATTTAAGGAAGAAAGAGAAGGGTTAACATGAGTTTGATGCTCATGAGGTGAAGAACTATGATCCGACACAAACGTTGCACTTGGTATAATGGGATTGGAGAACAACCACATAGGTAATCCTATAGTCAATCCGAGAAGACTCAAAGTGGCCATGAGAGGAGGACCAACAGATCCACAAGGGGGAGAAACAAAAGACATACCCTGAAAAGGGGTCTCTTGACTGGTGGTCCTGGGAGATTCCTCCATATCTAAATTCTTTAAGAGTCTCTGATGTACCACACAAATCAAACAGTACTCAAGCCTAAAAGCAGCAAGAAAACTGTATGAATAGGAGTGGATCAAAAGTCAGGATTCTCAAATGATTGCCAAGGCTTCACAACTCGCTATATACCGCAGGGCCCAACAATAAAATGCAACAAGGAGTATTGGGACTGTACCCTTTCCTGAATACCCGACTACCTGGATGGTACATGTGTAGTAATCTCCCCTAGTGATTTTCTCGGTGTATTGCGATGCCAAGACGACCAAAAGGTTAACTCAGTTGGTCACAGGAATCCTAACAGGGTCTCCTGATATACACTAGGTACGGGGGATATCTACTCTATAGTGGTTGTCTAATGCACAACCGCATGACATGAGCCTTCTGATATACTACCAAGTACATGAAGTACTTCTCTATATACCCAAAGGTACATGAAAAGTCGTTCGATATACCGGTTGGTACGTGGAAGAACTACAAGCCCTCAGGATGCAGTGAAGGTAAGAAATGATAGTTGTCACACTTAAAGATGCCAAAACATGTCTCTAACTTACACACAATTACTAAATTATTTTAATCCCAAGCTAGTGTTAATTTTATCTTATGTGGTTAAGTGGATGCATGAGATGTACACAGGAAATGTAAAAAGAATGCAAATCCTAGCTACATGACGATGCACATTTCTCTTTCAATGAAAACTACCTAAGATAGGGAAAGACTTTTATTTTCAAACCAACATAAACCTGAGCAGTAAAGAAAATAAGAATTCCCTCCTAGAGTGCAATAACTCTAACTTTCTGCAATAATAGTCCAAAAAGCGCAACGAAATCAAAGATGCGAAAAATCTTAACAATGTATAAAACAAAATAACGAAGCACTTCAATTTTCAAATGCATGTATCAAAATGGAATTTGATAAATAAACTCTTTTTAGATCTACAAACCGAAAATGAGAGAATATATACAACACTCCAATCATTCAGAAGTCCCAAAAGAAAGATGACAAGCATCGAAACAACTCCAAAACACTCAAGAATTGCTCAAAACCTACCAAAATGCGACCAAAACTCAATGATTGAGGGGTGGAGGAAGGGTTCGGAGATCATATCTAACGATCTGGTAATTTTTTCAAGGATGGAAAGATTGAACCAACATGTGGGGGACTGAAATTTCCCTCCACAACCTAGTCACTCACTTGACTAGTAAAACATCCACAATCAACAAAATCAAAACCAAATATAGACAATGTTGAGTCTATGGGGTGTGTGACTACAATATGCATCCTACAAATCACTATCCATCAAACCAAAAGCCAAAAGGGAAGGAAATATGAGCTAATCTCTAAATTTTAAGGGGTTGGTGCACCTTCATACACTGCACCAGATTTCTAGAGATGGGATGGCGCACCCTGTACACATGCAAAGGGTGTCAATGGCGCACTTTATCTTAAGGCAAAGAGTACCAGCAAAACAGTGGTGCTCTGTATGCACAACCCAGGTGCGCTAGAGAGCCAAAGAGGATACATCTCCTAAGGAAGAAGGGCAATAGGTCTAGTACTAATCCCAAAAGGAATCAAGGAGGTCCAAGAAACTTTTTAATAACAAAATCCAAAGGTAGGAGGGTCTCAAGAGGAGAGAAAAAGGATTGATGAAAAGACATGAAATCAAAGACAAATGAAATCAGATCTATGTTTTTCCCCATAATGGTCGCCAAATTTGTTATAGGATAAATCTACTCAAGCGGACTCAAGCCAAATATCCCTAGTCCAAGTGGAACTAGAACAAATCAAGTATAGAATACAATCTATTTCCTAGATCAATAGAGATGCAAGTTGAATAGATATATCACTTACCCGAGGTCTACAGATCCTCTTCCTCTTTGTTGCTCCAAGCTTCGGAACTTTCAGATCTCAAGTTGCAAACCCCTGTAGAGAAAATGGAAACAAACAAACAGTACAAGCATATATATATATATGAAATGATCTAAGCTAACATTTAAGGAACAAAGATCTAAACATCATAAACACAACAACATTTATGGAAAAAGTGTGTATTACTGTAATAGTAGGAAATACATAGAATTACATAGAGAGAGAACGTCACAACCTAAGCCTCAATGTTGCAACCTTCCATCCAACAATCCAAGCCAAGCCTCCAAAGAATGATAGGTTGCCTCCCAAAGGATGAGAGTCCACATCCCTAAGGATGAGTAGGGGTAACCTAGGAAATTCCACCAGCATAAGAGTACTATAGTCCTTCCTCCCTTCACAATGGAGAGAGGGTTCATATTTAAAATTCTAAAGGGATAGAGTAGGTTGAATATTAAGAGGAGAGGTCTAAGGGATCCTCCCATTAGGTTAGGGAACTAAATTCCACCTCACCTAGAAGCTAGGGATGACCCTCCACCTCATCTAGCTTTGAGAAGGGCCTCAAAGCTTCAAATTTTTCACTCTAAACACCACTGGCGCACCTTACAGTAGGAGATAGAGCGCCAAAGGGGGGCTAGCGCACCTTGCATGAAGGCTAAGAGTGCTAGTGGCACACCCTGTCAAGTTTTGAAAGAGTGCCAGCAAGGGGCTAGTGCACCTTGACTGAAGGGGAATAGCGCCATCCTACTTATATGAGGAAAAAGGCTAGATACAACCTCATAATCAATGCATTTTAGCTAAGGGAACTTTATGGATTAGGCACAAGGTTGGAACATGGCTCATGATGACGAGATTTTGGTGTAACATTCTTTACCAAATAAAAAAAGGTTGTTGTAAGAGATCCAACTAGACAAACACTTGTGATATCCCTTTTCATTAATAGTAGCCCCAATATAATCACAAAAAGAGAAAATCCCCTTTTTGTATTAAACACATCCCTAATATAACCATGGAAAGATAAATCCCCTTTTTATATAAAATACATCTCTCCCCTTATATATATGTAAACCCTCTCAGTTCAGTATTGGTTTCATAATTTCTTCTTTGATCCATGCTTATAAGCTATGCAAATAGGAATAAATAGGTTATTGATAGATAGTATGAGCTTAGATTAAGCATTGTCTTCTTATGTACACAATTTAGAACACATATGGGTGAGAATATGCATGGGTTTCTTCAATGTGATTATTCTTCCATTGCATCTTGTGATGAGCACATTTTTGCTTCTTCGATATCATCAACACCCTGGAGATTGAGGTCCTCATCAATATCATAGATGGAATAATCCTCTAGATAGAAATAAATAAAGCATGTGCAGCACAAACATTCTCCATCTCACAACATCCATTGATGAAAGATTATATTGTTGAAATAAGTACATAATTATTATCTCACAAAGGGCCCAATTCTAATGGATGTTCATCAACTAGAAAGTTCTTGCTCTCACAGAAGCCCGGAATAAATTGTGGGTGGAGAAAGTAGAATGCCCTGCCTTTCCAAAGTGGAGAATTTAGATTCTACTACAACTAGTCATCTAATCATATCGGTGAGCAAATTCCATGATATGAATTGAATGTTTTAACTAGGATAATAGACTTGACCTAGAATGAATAAGATAACCAAAAACCATTGTAACAAATTAAGCTGTAGTAACTAAATATAAACATAATGAGATTTATAATATACAGTCGTTCCTTCTGTGTATCTTGAATCACACAACTGCACCCTCGATCTCTACCATATCTTGATTCACAGAGTTGCACCCTTAAGCTTTAGAGCATCAAAATGCATTTATTCACACAACTGCTCCCTCGGTCTCTTGTTTCAACTCTACCACAAGAAAGGTGGCAAGTTCGTGAACATTAATCAATTTCACACCCCATTTTCGCTATGGGTTGCCCACAATGACTCCAATTTAGTGTTAGGTCTCTGGAAAGTGTTGCTAAGACATTCTTAATACAACCCATGCCTGCAAAATAAGCTTAAGATTCCACACAACACATTGTCGATGAAAACATACTCCAATAATACCAAATTTTGTTCTCATTGTTTCTATCATCTTCATCACAATCGCCTCTTTAGCCGTTACTAACGCTCCTTCAATGGACGGGTCTCACCATACTTGATGGATTATTGTCATGATTGTTTCTATAGCTTTATGAGAACGAAATTCCTCCACCATTGTCGAACCGTCATAAATCATTTCAATTGCTAATGAAAGGCCAAACTTGAAAAATAATAGAGTAGGAAAGGATGAAGTGACAACAACCATCAAGACAAACTCCTTTGGCAACCTCTATATGTTTTTTCTCACAAATAATGACCCATAGTGGGATTTGAGTCCCACCAACCATTAATTAAATGTGTGGAATGTCTTAAAGAGGCATTTGTGTGCGTTTTATGATAACTTAAAACTCCTAAAGGTAGGATGTTCCATTTGTTATCTAAAAGTGCACTTTGAAGAGCCTATATGGTAAAAAATGTGCTTTCCTCCCCACGCCATACATAAGGGGAGGAGGGTAATATAGTTTCCTCGACCATATACTAGATAGGCCCACCAAAGTATAAATTGATATCCTAACATATCCTACTTACTTATATATCCGAGGGTTGGGTTCCCAACTATAAATATATTGTATAGAACATAATTTATAAGTTCATGCTCGACCAGCTACCATAAATCGTGCATAAATCAAAGTTTATAGGTAATATGAGACTATGATAGGCTAGTTAAATTCATGCACTGTAGTAAAGTGATTTATGAATGCACCATCTTATTATACATATATATAACTCTTAAAAAGGAAGAATATAACATGAACTGGGAAATAAAGTGTGCATGTCTTTTCTTAGTATTTCTTGAGTTCCCGAGGAATGGCATAATATGGATCATCCTCAAAATTATGATGATCACTAGATATTTCATTGGGAAAGGGATTTTTTGAATGCTTGGTCACTAAATCCCTAAGCAGCCTAACGAAGGGTATAACGGAATTTTAAAACTATTGCAAAATTGTGTATCAAAGTAAATCTAGGAAAACCTATTAAACACATGGCCAAATCATTTGAGATGTGTAGCATAATTTGTCATGAACTCGTGGGGAGACATCTTTCATTGCGCAGACAATTTCCATGGTTCAAACTTGAAATCTCCTAACATGAAGCCAATTCCCACTAAACAAAACAAAATCTATGAATTTTCTTCAAACCCTAGTTATATCCATTCTCTAAAACCCCAATAGCAACTAATATTCCATAAATCAAAGATTGTTGGTGAAATGATCCAAATGAGCGAAAGCTACATGAAGGAGCATGGTTTGCATTTGCTCGCAGAAAATAAATGACATAGATTTTTGCAGAACTCTCTTCAACTTCTTTTGTTTTTTTTAGCGCTATAGTGCAACAAACCCCCAATTTTTTCCCTCATTTTTATTTCCCTCCAAAGCTTTATATATATATATATATATATATATATATATATATATATTAACATAAAAATTTGTCCACATAGCTCTCTATGNTATACATCATGATCCCATCATTATTCCCTCCATTTTGACCTTCATAATTAAATCCCTTCCAAATTGGTCAAAGTAATTATTATTCCTTCGCTCATAAATATAGGGAAGATGTGGATTTATTGCAACAAAACCCACATTCTCCCCAAAAAAGGACTAAAAAACCCTAAAATGAGAATGGGTCATAAACCATGGACAGATACCATGCACTCTGAAAAACCATGGACCAATATCATGGCCAACAAAATCTTGGATTAACCTATAAATACATTGTGAGGTATCCCCACAAACATTCCTGAACTTTTTTATCACACTTTGAACCCTTTTAATTTTTTACTTCATACTTTTGCCATGCAAATCCACGTTGTATGTTGACCTTACTCTATACACTCCTTGATTCATATTCCCTTTCACAACCCTAATTGGAGAAAATTGTAGAACAAGATCGTGGGAGTCGTCGGACCACATCCTTAAACGGATAGAATGGCCCACTTTATAAAGGTATGTTGCATTTGTTTTATTAAAATTAAAAAATCTAAAAAATATTTGTGTTGTTTGCATGTAAGTCAAGGTTGAGTATTTCCCTTACACCTTGAACTCTACTCTTAGATCTCTTCGATCTAAGGTAGGTGCTTTTGCACGTAGTTGGAGAGAAATATCCACTACATTTTTGGCGACTCCACTGGTTCGATCCTCTTGGATATTTGTTTTTGCAGGTTTTTATTTGTTGGTTTGTTTTACTTGGGTAACCTCAATCGTCATAGATCTGGTCTCCTTTTGGAAGATCCGAACCAATCCATTCCTAGTGCCTGCCCCTTGGCCCTAACCGACGTTTTTTCACAAAAAACTTTCAGTTTCGATCAGATTGCACCTTTTCGGCAGAAAGACGCAACCCAGGTCACACCTTTTTTCCTTATAAGCATGACCTAGGTCGCGCCTTTTGCCCCCATAAGTGTGTCCTAGACCCAAATTCTAGAATGTGCTTGTTATTCCTTCCAGAGTGATGTAGGTCACTCATGTGACTCTATTTGGTGTGACTTGTCAGGATAAAACCCCGCTAAGTATGACTTGTGTTTTTCGAATGTTTTTCTGTCTCGGTCGTCGTCGTTTTTCAGTATTGTGCGACCTCAACGGCATCTATTCTATCGATAGGTACGACCTGAAGATTTTCCAACTGGTTGAGGTGTTTTAGATCCATTCCAGACCCCCTCTCTGTGTTCTACCCCCTTCCTGACTATATCTTTCTAGATCTTATTGCCTACAACCTCTTGGTGTATTTCACTATCCCCTTTTGCTTCTATGTGAGCCTATTCTAGTTGAGCTTGGTAGTTGAGACCCCCCATGTGTTTCCTACACCATATAGACTTCCTAGTGTTCTTGTTTACTTGCATATTTTCTCTTATCTGGAAGAATTAATTTTTATGTGTTGAAAAGCATTTACTTTAAGTAATGTTATTTATTTTTTAGCATATGAGTATCTGGAAGAGAGCATCTGGTTTAAGAGATCACACTCCACTTTTCCACACATCTCACACCTTAATTTGAACACTTGGTCCATAACCCCAATCAAAGCCTAAAATTAACCTTAACTCAACCAACATTGTAACCTCACTTGAGGACCAACACAATATTGTAGTTAGGTTAGAACACTAGGGATAGGAATCCAATTAACCCCCCTTTGTCACTTACATCTAAGACATGGTTTTTGTCTTCTAGAGAACCAAAATCCTCTAGTATTTGTTGACACGGTCACAACTATTTTATTGGGGGGCCTCCCGCTCTGCAGGGGTAACCCATAATGAAGAGTTTCCAGAAGTCAGGGTGGAATACCAAACTCCACTTTGTACAAAAGGATACCTTTTGATAATCCTCCTCGTGCATGTCAAGGACCATATCGGGTGTCGAGGACCAAAGGGATGAAGTTCCATGAAACCATCCCGAACGTGTCATGAACGAGGTAGCCTAGTTTTCAGTCTCTTATGGCTCTTTTACCTGAGGTCCCTCTTGGTAGTGGGATTCTCTTGGCCTTTTTTTCTTCCCTTTTGTATTGTTTGATTGTGGATTTCATCACCCATCAGAGGATACGATTTGTGAAGGGATTCCATCATGTAGTTAGGAGCTTGCTTGTAATTTTACCCCATAGGTTAGTTTGTCATTTTCTTCATAGGTAGTTTTTCTTGTCAGCTTTCTGGCTACTTTGTTGTAGACTTGCCTGTTGTGACACATTATTGCAGTTCGGTTTTAGAGCTTGCTTTTTGGCCTGTGTGCCACCATTTATCAACTCTCCTTTTGCACACTCGGTTGCATTTGGATTTTTGAGCTTGTGTTTGCCACCCTTGAGCCTTCATTCATCATAAAGCACACCGTCACGTCACTATTGCTCTGCCACGCTACTACCAGAGACTTAGGGGGCATACCCCTCAGTTAATTTCCTTAAACCGCCATCGTTAGATCCATATTCAGCATTGTTCACCACCTTTAGAGCCATCTAAGTCATATTCATGTCAATACAAACATACCTTTCTCACTACCCCATCTAGCCCCATGGATGGTGCACCTCCCAACCCCTTCCAGGGGAGATTTTTGGTCTTGTGAACGCTCCACCCATCATACCAGATATCCCTTTGGTTGGACCTACAGGCCCTAGTCCTAGTGGGCCCCTTGCCACCGCACGCACTGTTGTTGGTTCGATATTCACTAATGGTGGGCCCACTCCAGCCACCATGGTTCACACCATCCATATATTCATGCATGGGGGCATTGACCTTTCTACCACTATTTCGGCTATTCACAACATTCTGGTGACTACTTCTAATGTCGGGAGTCAGCCCTACCAACCCCCATTTTCTCGCAGTAACTACATGCCCGTCGACCCCAGCACCATTGCTTTCCTTCCTAGATCTAGTCCAGGTCTTAGTTAGTCATTCATGTCTATTCTCAACCTGCACGATTTGGCAAGGTTAACAAATGACCCCTTCCGTCACGACCTGTTGTGGCCTCTCATGCCTATCAAACTTCCTTCAAACATCCCTAAGGTTGAGGGAAAGGCGAGAAAAAACCCTCAGAACCATATCATGTCATTCCACTTATGGTGTTCCTCCAATAGCATAGTAGACGATTCTATATGATTGTGGTTATTCCAGTGGACACTCATTGGTGTTGCAGCTAAATGGTACATTGACCTGCCCCATGCCACTTATCTTAATTTTTCCTCTTTAGCCTTGATGTTCCTCCAGTACTTCCAGCTACCCGTCTATTATGATGAGGGTGTGGAAATCTTATTATCCTGTAGACATAACACTACTACTTATATCACAGATCACATCCATGAGTGGCATAGTTGTCGTATTTTGTACAAAATTCAATTCAATGATATGATCTTCCTTAATTGGTTTCTTAAAACCTTACTCCCCCCATCAGCAAGGATGTTTCATATGAGCTCCCACAAACCGAGGAAGAAGAAATACTCAAAGCACAGTAGTTCGACCTTATCTATGCCCAATCGAGTTACCTTTGCACCCTCATACCTGATGCTCCTCATGTTGGCTCCTCGTGGCGTGATATGTCAGGGGGCATCCCATGTTGCTGATGGATTCATTGGCTCTATTACCCAGCACCCCCACTTGTACACAGCCTCTCCTTCGATGTCGCCTCACTCCAATATAACCCCTTGTGTTAATTCCCAACCCGACTACGCCCCTAATTTTTCACGTGCAATGGCTTAGTCCGGAGCAACACCTTCATATGCATCTCCCACACCTATTCCGCACATTCATGGACTGAATTTCCTGGCACCTACTTGTAACGGAAAAACGATAGGATTGTCATCCCCTCTAGTCGCTCTCACTTAATATCCACCACTTGTGCATCCTACACCTGCTATAGTCTTGACTCCTCTTGTTCCTCAAAGACAAGTCTACACTCAGCAGAACCTCCCCAATCAACCCACCCCCAATAACCAACAATGGTAGGGAAGAAACTAGAGAGGTAGGAACCAAGGAAACAACCAACCTCAAGGAGGAATTCAACAACGTAATCCTCCTAACAACAACAATGCCAACCCCCCTACATAGAACCCCCAACATCCACCTAGACATGGAAAGAACCCTCAGTTGCAGACTAACCATCTGTGTACCATTTGTGATGTTTATGGCCATTATACACACCAGTGGTCCCAAATGCATCAAATCCACCACCTATTACAAGCTGAAAATCAATGTGAAACCAATGTTATTGCTACAGCACTACCAATCCCAACACCATAAGGTCCTCCACCTATGGTGATGCAGAACCCATTACCGAATTAAGGTATGGTTGCAACCCAACCATTGGTACTACAAAATACCACAACCAATTATTCGATTCAACCCATCGATCCTAGTGTCCATCATCTTATGAAATTGTCGTCTAACATCAACTTGCAGACTAGACGAAACCAATATGGCTCCACCACGGAAAGCATCAATCCCTCCATGACATCTACCTCCACTACTCTCAATATGTCCTTACATTTTCTAAGACCCCCCATGGACAGGACTGCCAAAGTACTTAGGTTCCCTTTGCGCCGCATTACGAACAATCCCACTGCTAGAGCCGCTCTCAATTATGTTGGAACTTGTGTGACTTCAAAATCCATTCTTATTGTACTTGTATTGTACTTCTGTGTGCCTCCTATGGGAGATTATATTGTTCTAATTATTCATTGTAAACCCTAGGGAAAGAATATAAAAGAAAAGAATAAAAATAAATTGAATTTTGTATTTCCCCAAGGTAGGTCGGCCCCAGTCAAACTGGCTAGTCGAGCCCAATGATTTTTCACTAGCAAAATCAATATAAATAGGAGGCACCCCTCCTCATTATTTCACACATTCATAACTACTCACTCAGACAAAAAAGTTGTGCTCCATCAGCTTAGGAGAGTGTTTTCTGGGGGAGTGTTTTCTGGGGTTATATTTGCAAGAGACATTCTCTCTCTCTCTCTCTCTCTCTCTCTCNCTATGTTCTCAGAAGATTATTATCTCTATACGAAGGTTTGTTGGGTTTTTCCCGATTGGGCTTCCCAGGATAAATTCTTGTGTTATTTGTTTTTGTGCTTCGTCTCTCTTCTAGAGATCCTTTTGTTTATTTGCAAATAAGATATACTGCTACAATCTTGTAAAAACTAACATGGTATCAGAACAGTACTAGAAGAAGTCATTGTTGGAACACTGCCGGAACTAGGGTTTCATCTTTCAAAGCCTTTACTCAACCTTTTGGCAAGAAAAGAGCCTTGGGAATTTTTCTCTAAGGAGGGCGCATCTTTTGGTGAAGGTGAAACTCAACTCTGAGAAGTTTCAATTTTTACCTAATTCCACTACTACATAAATTAGGGTTTCAAGTTTTGTTTTGATCAAGTCAATGCTTTGGATCAACCTCCCCTCTCCTCAATTCTCCTTGACAAGGCGCATCTATCTGTGAGTTTAGTTTATTCAAAATCAAAATTTTATTTTTTACCTAACTTCTACTAGGGTTTCTAGTTCAGATCTACAAACAAGATTATTGGAATGAAGGTTGAAGATCGCTTTGAGGGGGATACCAATTTCATATCATGGAAGCCTAGGGTTCTTCTCATTCTATAAGAGAATGATCTCTTGAAGTTTGTTAATGAGAAAGTATAGAACTAGAATCAAAAGAAGCCAAGTCCCAGTGGAGGAAGGGTGATGCGAAAGCAAGAAGGATTCTGGTGGACTCAGTCAAAGACCACTTAGTTCCGCAAATCTAAAAAAAAGGCAGCTAGAAAGATGTTCAAAACCTTGAATAAGTTATTTGAACACAATAACATCAATTTGACTCTCACATTGAGAAACAAACTGTCAAATATGAAGATGACTAAGTCCAAAAACATTTCCTCATATTTCATGAGGATCACCGAACTTCAGGACAAGCTAAGGTCCAGTGGAGACAACCTTGAAGAAAAGGAGCTTGTCATGACTACCCTAAATGGTCTTCCACCATATTGGGAGTCTTTCATACAAACCATAAGTGGTCGAACCAAGTTTCCCAAATTTGACAAGTTGTGGGCAGAGTGCACTCAGGAAGAAACCATGATTGTAATAAGGAAAAGACTCCATGGTTCTCAAGTTGAGGAGAAACAAGCCTTCATCTCTCATGCCAAGAAAGGAAAGGGAAAAGGAACGAAGTTTCACAAGAACCAAGCTAGGAGACCAAGTCCTTCTACAGATCATAAGGAGAAGAAGAAAGACCTATCACACATACAATGCTATAGGTGTAAGAAATATGGTCACTATGCAAGCTAGTGTAATAGTTCAAGCAAGAGGAAGCATGAAGCTTCAACAGTTGAAGTGGAAGATGGCCATCATCACAAGAAACAAAGAAATGAAGATCATACAAAGTTCTTCTTCATATCAGCTTTATCAAGTAAGGTTCCCACCACTAGTGATACATGGCTCATAGATAGTGGTGCTTCCAAACATATGACTGGTTATGAAGAAAACCTTTCAGAAATAATTAATAAAGAATCCCATCTCTATGTTGTACTTCGAGATTATGCCAAGTACACTGTGAAAGGATTTGGATCTACTTCTCTTCAGTTAGAATCAAATGACTTATTACATTTGAATGATGTACTATATGTACCTGGTATGAAAAGAAACCTTGTCTCCATCTCCACTTTAGAAGACAAGGGATATAGAGTGACATTTGCAGATGGAAAGGTGCTAGCTTGGCATAAATATTCTAGCATGAACACAACAAAGTGATCGGTATAAGGGAGGAAATCCTATATCGTCTGACCACTCTGCCAGCTCAAGCATTAGTCCATGATTCCACTAACATCAATGAGCTATGGCACAAAAGACTATCTCATCGAAACTATCAAGCTCTCCCAACTTGAAGGAACATGGTGACAGGTCTACAAAGGCTTCACGTAGACCATGATGGTGTAGGTAGAGGATATGCACTTGGTAAGAATACTAAGGGTTCCTTTCCAAAAAGTGAAAACATATCCAAGGGAATATTGGACTTAATCCAATTTGACTTGTGTGGACCCATGACAATACCTTCACTGGGTGATTACAGCTACTATGTAACATTTATTGATGACCACTCATGAAAGACGTGGACATACTTCCTCAAGACCAAGGAATCCGAGGAAGTAATCAGTAAATTCAAAGCACAAGTCAAGAATATGTCAAGAAGAAATATTAAGAACTTGAGATCAGATAAGGGTGGAGAATACACCTCTATAGAATTCAATGATTTTTGTAAGGAAGAGGGAATTAAGAGGGAGCTTACATTTCCCTACAACCCTCAAAAAAATGGGCTTGTAGAAAGAAAGAACCAAAAAATTATGGAGGCAGCCAAAGCCATGATGCATGACCAGAGTCTACCAATGTTCTTATGGGAAGAAGCAGCCAAGATAGTTTTTTATGTCCAAAACAGATTCCCTCATAAAATATTGAAGAACATGACTTCGCAAGAAGCCTTCACATGAGTAAAGCCAAAAGTAGGCCACCTTCTTATATTTGGTTGTCCAGTATACATTCATGAGCCCAAGGACAAAAGGACAAAGTTAGAACCTTTAGGAAAGAAGGGAAGATTCGTGGGATACAATGAGTCTTTAAAGACTTATTAAATATACATTACAGGATTGAGGCAAATCAAAGTCAGTCAAGATGTGACCTTTGAAGAAGAAATGGTTATCTAAAAAGGAAGAGGATCTGATATGGAGATCGATGATGATGAAGAGATGAAATTATCTCCCCCTCCATAAATTAAGAGGGAGTCTAAAGAAAGGAATGAACCGATCGGTCCCATTGATGCAATTGATCGAGATGATGCTCCCACAAATATGGTAGTAAGCCGGAAAAGACCTATATGGGCATAACAACAATTGCAGGATGCAGAGGAGCACAAAGCTCTACATGGACTCCATTGGGAAAGAAAAAGACCTCAATGGTTCTCAAGTTATGTAGCCTTGATGAGTCACATCATTGACTCAAAAACCACCACATATGAATAAGCCTCCAGACACCAAGTTTGGAAGGATGCCATGATGGAGGAGTTCCAGTCCATCACGAAGAATGGTGTCTGATAGGTTGTACCGAGACCTGAGGGAAAGTCAGTAGTGACCTCCAAATGGATTTTCAAGATTAAACACGGAGCAGATGGTAGCATTGAGATACACAAAGCCATATTTGTTTCCATAGGATTCTCTTAGAAAGAAGGAATTGACTATAATGAAACATTTTCTCTTGTGGCTCAATATACTTCCACTAGAGCCATCATTGTTATTGCTTCAGCTATGGGATGGAAGCTGCATCAGATGGATGTAAATATTGTCTTACTCAATGATATTATCGAGGAATAAGTTTACATCGAACAACCAGAAGGGTTTAATGTCCATAAGAAAGATTCTCATGTAAGTAAACTAAGAAAGGCATTATATGGGCTCAAGCAAGCACCTCGTGCTTGGTATGGACGAATAGACAGATACCTGGTAAACTTGGGATTCACCAAGAGTGATGCAGATCCCAATATTTACTACAAGATCAAGGATAATGAGCCACTGATTTTGTTCTTGTACATGGACAACTTGTTTCTCACAGGAAATGAGAAACTAATTGAATGGTGTAAGAAGAAGCTTGCCTATGCGTTTGAAAGGAAGGACCTCATATTAGTGCATTATTTCTTGGGATTAGAAGTATGGCAGAGGCATGAGGAAATTTTCCTAAGTCAAGGAAAATATACCATTGATATTTTGAAGAGATTCAGGATGTTGGACTGCAAGTCCATGGCTACCTCGATGGATGCAAAATTCAAGAAACTGAAAGAGTCCACTTCAAATTTTGATATGATTGATACCACCATGTATCATTGACTGATTAGCTCTCTGATGTATCTGACAAACACCAGACTAGATATATGTTTTGTTGTGAACACCCTTAACCAGTTTATGGGTGATCCGAGGCAGATTCACTGGGTTTCTGCAAAACATGTTCTCAAATACTTACATGGCACTGTGGGATATGGTCTAAGATATGCTTCAGGATGTGATACGATATTGAAAGGATTTTTTGACTTAGATTAGGTCGAGTGTGTTGTAGATAGGAAGAGTAATTTGGATGTTGCTTCAGTTTGGGCTCTGTAGTAATCTCCTGGTATAGCATGAAGCAGACCTTAGTAGCACTCAGCACCATAGAGGTCAATTATTTGGTTTCCGGTTCAGCAGCTCCAGAAGCAGTATGGCTTCAAAAAATCCTTGCAGGATTGTTTGGTCAGATTTCAAGACCAACTATAATTCACTATGACAATCAAAGTTGTATATAGATGTCAGTGAAGCCCATATTCCACGATAAGATGAAGCATATAGATATCCAACATCACTACATTCGTGATATGGTGCAGAAAGGTGCAATCGAGTTACAATATGTTTCGACATATGACTAGACTGCAGATATTCTTACCAAGCCTCTTCTCAGGACAAAGTTTGAATACTTTCGCAGAAGACTTGGAGTGGAATAAAATAAATCCCTCATAGAGAGGGAAAGTCGAGACTGATATCTATGATGATTTCACATAGGTGCCTCTACTTGTTCTAGATCTCATTCAGGTATGGGAAAAATCCCATCGACATTGTGAGATGGGCAGGTAGCAAATATCTGTATGCACATTTGATATGAACAGGTTATAGATGGTTGTGTACACAAGTGGCTTATGCTCACCTAGGGTCTCACCGAGGTATGGGAGAAATCCCATCGGCATCTTGAGACGAGAAGGACATATATGTTCATGTGCATTGATGACCACTACATGTTCAAATTCTCAATCTGGTAGTCCCACCAACTCTTAAGATGAACAAGTTGTATATGGTTGTATACATTGATGACCTCTATTATCCCAAGTTCTCAATATGGTGTAGGATAATTCCCTCCATCACTTGAGATGAATTGATAGTAGATAGCCGTGTGAAGCATGTCCAGGTTCTCAAATAGAGACAGACATATAACACATTAATGACTCATCTTGACAGACAAAGACAATATTCACGACCTTCAGTATGTATGGAGATTATTGAGACAGATGAAATATACAAAAGAGACACATATGTTCATGATGTTGATGATGACCATACCTGAAGAATACCTTCCTCGTTGAGATGTAGTGTTGGAACTTGTGCAACTTCAAAAGCCATTATTATTTTACTTTTATAGTACTTCCTTATACCTCCTACGGGAGATTATACAGTTTTAATTATTCATTGTAAACCCTAGGGAAAGAAAAGAAAAGAAAAGAATAAAAATAAATTAAATTTTTATTTCCCCAAGGTAGGTCGGACCCAGTCAAAATGGAAAGTTGGCCCTGGTGATTTTTCACCAGGAAATCAGTATAAACAGGAAGCACCCCTCCTCATTATTTCACACATTCACAACTACTCACTCATACAGAAAGCGTGTGTTCCAGAAGCCTAGGAGAGTGATTTTGGGGGTTATATCTGCGAGAGACATTTTCTCTCTCTCTCTTCTTCTCTCTGTGCTCAGAAGATTATTATCTCTATACAAAGGTTTGTTGGGTTTTTCTCGATTGGGTTTCCCAGGATAAATTCTTGTGTTATTTGATCTATGCTTTGTCTCTCTTCTATGTATCCTTTTGTTTATTTGCAAATAAGATATACTACTATATTCTTATAAAAACTAACAAATTATATTTTTGTCGATGACTTGTCCCAGCCCCCTCTGCCTTGTCCACTATGGACGTCCTGAGAACTTGTCCTTCGCAATGTAAAGCCTTGTTATATGATTTAGGTGTCATCGACCCCTATGACTCCAGGTTGATCACTTTCGACTTGGATCAAGGAGAACCTTAGATGTCGTCATCCATAGAATTCTAGGTTCTTGTTACCGTTTGGAATTTGGTCATTCATAAATGTATCATCGATGAGGGTGCATCCACTTATGTTATGTCGACCTTCGTTTGGCATAAGCTAGGATCCCCAACCCTTCAACCCTCAACCACCTCCCTATAAGCTTACGATGGTCGCGTTGGCCAACCACAAGGAGTTCTCATGAATGTCCACATTGAGTTGGAAGGTAAAACTGTGTCGATTAACTTCGAGGTTGTGAATGCCCAGTTAGATAATAACCTTCTCCTTAAACATAGTTACATGTACGCGATGCGAGCCATTACTTTAGCCATCTTCCAACTCCTTTTGTTCCCCCATGATGAGAATATTATTACCATTGACCAGTTGATGTACTATGATCCTAAAGGACTGGCCACTCCAGAGCATGTTCTCCCTATTGTCGACACCACCAGTAATAGTGTATCCATCCCCTCCCTATCTATCATTGGCCGAGGCTTGTTTACTAGTGCCCCTCTAACTAACACCTTCTTTTCCCTACCAGCTCCTCCCTCTACGGATGAAATATCGTAATTGTGCACCATCACATTCAGTAAACTTTCAACTTCATCACAACCCCAATTATAAACCGTGACCACCCTCGGTCTTTCTCCGAGAAATTATTGGGGTTCATTTCCCATACACACCATACCGTTTCTCTTTCCACCCATTGGAATCATGAGTAAACTAGCCATGAATACCCTTAACCTTTCGAGCTTCACTTTGGGCATTCCAGTGTGGTAGCTCGACCCACCCAACCCTGCCCCGACACCACAAAGAATGCTGACACCAATCCAACCTATTGAGAAAATGTCACATCCACCTCCTGGTACACAACCAATGTCTCCTTCATCCTCTCCTGCATCCCCTCCTCCTATGAAGGCTGGGGGAAATGCACCAAAATCCCCTACATAACCAAATCCACCTCCTACTTGTGCCTTATGCGATGTCCTCGACCATGCTACTCAAAATTGTCTCAATTTGTCGTTTCTTCACAACCACATGCGCACAATAGTATAGGTCAACGACACTCTGGTTGTTAATGTACCAAACATCCTTGCAGTTAAGAACAAATTGTTGTGTACAAACCACTCGTGTGCATTTTTTGGCCTCTATGGTCATTACTCTCATCATTTCCCAAACCTGTTCGAGTACCATTCCCTCCTTACTAATTTTCAAGAGCACTCCCTTGAGTCTAAAATCACTGTCCTCGAAGAAATCCATCCTTTGGATTCTTCCTCAGATACCACCAACACCATATTTATGATCTCAACTTTCATTCTTCCTTCCCCCTCATCGACCGCAAAATATCCCTCTGATCTATCCCGGTCGAAGTCCCATTATGACTCCCACCTCCACCCAAGCACCTTTAACGAAGGGGACCTCATCCTCGTCTATGATCAAGCCCATTATAAGACTAGAAAAGGGAAGTTAGAATCCATGTTATAGGGCCCTGATGTCATCCATAATTGTATTGGCAAGGGGCATACCTTCTAGTTGACTCTAACAGTCACCTCTTGAAGAATCCCCGCAATGGGCTCTACCTCAAGAGATTATATGCCTAAGTCGACCACCCTGAATACCCCTGTATCATAGTTTTGTTTTTCTTGTTTTGCATCGTTTTTAACATGAGTCTCACAATTTGTATCCTTGTTTTTTTTAGATGGGTCCCACCTCACCCTCCTATGTTGGTTTCGTTGGTGACGCAAGTAGATGGTCTCCTAATCTTGCCTTGGTTGTGTGGGTCATGTATTCCCCGTCACATGAGTTGATCCATATCGACGGAGTGTGTGTTGGTATTGCTACCAACAACAAGGTTGAGTATAACGATGTTGTTGGTCTCCTGAATGTCTCCCTTCACTTGGCTATTCGTCGCCTTGATCTCTTCCCAGACTCCCAGTTGCTTATCGCCCAGTTGAATAACTATTACCAGGTACACGATCCCTACCTCTTTAGAAAGTTCCTGCGCACTAGAAAATTTGTTAGACATTTCGAATCCATTTCATTCACGCATGTTCCAAGAAGTCTCAATAGTATAGTAGATCAATTGGCTAATGACGTTCTAGAGTGGCACATCAATCATCGCATATAGGAAATAAAATGCATCATGCATAATCATATAGTCCTGCATATATATCTCATATACATCATATATGCATCATCATCATCATCATAAAAGAGGCTCATAAAAATACAAAAAATGTGCATCCATGTGCATCTATATCATGATCTAAACATCAGTTTGGCCTCTCCAAGTAGGTACCAAAAAGAGAAGCCCCACAAGCTTTCTCATCCGATAATACATATAATACAAAAATTTCCCACATGCTGCTAATATGAGTTGTCATCATATGACTTTGTATCCTCCTCAGTATCATCCTCCTCCTTCGAGATATCCTCCTCCATCGACACATCTCCCTATGTCGTTGCTCTAACATACTCAGTAGCCACCGCAATCCTCTTCGTCAGAGAGATCCACTTAGGAGTGGCTCAGTAGCATGTGGCGATCAAGTCGTCGTCTAGATACTGCCACCCATCGTTGGTGACTCCCTCTAGTAATCTCGCTGGTATCTTGCTGGAGGATGTTGTCCCACATCTACACATCCACACATTATGTCATCAGTATCAATCACATGTATAGTCTAGCTACCAATTATGCTAGTCAACCAAAAAATATGACTAAAACCACAAAGAGTCATGTATACATACCATCTGGTCCCTAGACTTGTCTCGAAGGTCAAGGCATCTCTGGATCTCCCCAGTAGTCCATGCCTACATATGGATAGTCCTCAATGAGGATCGGAAGTTGTCGCCACTGCGCAAATATCTCTTGGGTGAAGAAACTACCTACTAGACCACATCCCTCCCAGATCATCATCTCACACCACCGCCTCATACGAGGCTCATGTGGTCCCCCTTTTTTATAGGCCTCGTTTTGGTCAACTTCTTCTTCCATACACCATGGAGTCATCCAACGTCCATTTTTCATGTCATTCACACCAACGGGTTCCATTTTTCGCACTTTGTATATGTATGGGACTCACGACTCATGCTCTCCCTACTTTGTTTGGACCATTTCCTGGACTTACCTCGATTTGTGCACCACTAGGAAAGTCGAACCCTGTTGGTATTAACATGTTCACGAGCCCTCCGCTCCATCCATACTACAAACTTTGTGTTATTTTACCACCATTCACAATCCCGCAAGGAGACAACACCAGTGTTCCACTGTTCTTTTTTTTCCCCATCAACCATGATCCCAACATCACCCCTTTTGGCACATTGAACACTTCCTCCTTGCTTGACTAACCATTCTAGAGTTTTTGTTAAGCTCTTTTCTTACTCCCTAAAGAATGAAAATATTGTTGAGCAAGCTTGCTTCCTTTCATGTCCGTTAAAGTATTTGAAAGGGCGTCTATGTGTATCCTTTATCCTTTTTTTGGACTATGTAGATAAATTAAAGAAAATGACCACCCTAGCACCTTCCAGCTAGGAACGTTTCCATCTGTATTCTTTTATGCTTTTTGGAAATTAGGACCGGACTCTATAAAAAGATCACTTATGGGTTGTATTTAAGCTCTTTTCCATCCCTCTCATAAAGAAAAGATCGCCAAGCAAACTTGGTTCCGTTCATGCTCATAAAAGTATTTGATGATCGTTCAATCAGTTTAGTTTTATCCCTTTTTAGCCTAGTTGGACTACTTATGAAGAAGAAGTCTCTTTGCCCCTTTCGGCTGGGAGAGTTCTCCTTTGTACACTTTTATCCTTTTTCGGGCTTAGGAGACTGTTGTACGAAAAAGAAACCCATTGGAGTCTTCTTCATGTTTTTAGACTCTCTAAACATGAAAACACCATTGAACATTTACTATCTTGGGATCGACAAAAATCCACATGACATTATCATACAGAGCATACTTATATCCCTTCTTTGAGCTCCTTAAACTATGAATAAGGACCAAATGGTGCCTCTTGGTGCCCACCTATATTGCATATAGTCCCACATTATGGCGAAATTCCCCCCATTGGGTCGCCTTTATTCAGATTACTCTGCGATGAGTCTCCCTTGGATCCCCTGGATATCACTTGTCTAGTTCCTTCCCCACCTATCACCCATTGTAGTCATCTCCCTGGTAACACAACTATGATTCCCTCTCCATGAGTCAGTGTCATTTACTACCAGGTAAGCTCTGTCGTTATACTTTGAACAAAGGAAGTTTGAGTCCCTTGTATTCCCATGCCCATGTTCCCCATTTAGTGTCTCAATCCCATTATTTTTCCATATCTCTAGTTGTCCCCCTCGTGCTTCTATCAAGGAAACCTCATTGCCTTGGTAGTTGCATATCTCCCTCTGTCGACATGAACACATCTATTCTAGAGGATAAACCTAGAGTTCCCTGTATCTTGGTTTCATCCACCTCATTAATGAGTTCCTTTGACCACTTGAAAGCAGTCCTTAATGCGTTTTGGGTTGGTTGTCTCTTACGTGCTCGACTTCAGCTACATTATCACAACATTGAGATTCGTATAGGGTATTGGTTCTTTCATTATTTGGTTGAAGACCCGATTGTCACCTGACTCTAGCACATTGGTGAGTCTCTTTGGGACCCATACAGTTCATATCCTTTGTGATATTCGGGCTGCATTGGGGACAGTGTTCGGAAGCCCCTTAGTATCATGCTTTCGTATATCTCTAGTATCAGATGCAGTTTATTGTATACTAAAAAATTATGCCTCTCAGTCGTTGAGTCCATGCAGTTGTGTACACCCTCAGCTTCAGCAAAGCATCAGTTGTTTTGATATTGCATTCCAAGAGAATGCCATTGTTTCTATGTACTAGTTCTTCGGATCTGTATTTGAATTCAACCTCCTATTGAGGCCACCATTATGTACTGCCAGTTATATGTATTGATTGGCTCCCATTGTTTGAGACTTGATTCCCATTTTTCTATTGAGACATTGATATGAGCATGGGTATGTCTGCCTCGTCCATATATATGTATGAGATTATATGTACCTCATCAATTTTTGAGAAGTAATACAAATCAAAGCCATTGCAATACGAATGAAGAGACTCCAGTCCTCCATGATCTTCTCTGGTTTCTCCATCGTTGTCACTATTTATCTCTTGAGCCTATGATGTTTGTCAGCCATACGATGAGCTCCTTCCCTCACACATCAGGGGGCAATTTGTTAACACAAAAAATTGTCCACTTAGCTCTCTATGGTCAACACCATAATTATACATCATGATCACATCATTATTCCCTCCATTTTGACCTTCATAATTAAATCCCTTCCAAATTGGTCTAAGTAATTATTATTCCTTCCCTCATAAATATAGGGACGATGTGCATTTATTGCAACAAACCCACCATCCTCCCAAAAAAGGACTAAAAAAAACCCTAAAATGAGAATGGGTCATAAAGCATGGACAAATACCATGCACTATGAAAAACCATGGACCAATACCATGGGCAACAAAATCTTGGATTCTCCTATAAATACATTGTGAAGGTCTCCCCACAAACATTCCTGAACTTTTTAATCACGCTTTGAACCCTTTTACTTTTTTACTTCATACTTTTCCACACCACTACACGTTTTATGTTGAGCTTACTCCATACACTCCTTGATTCATATTCCCTTTAACAACCCTAGGTAGAGAAAATCAGAGAACCAAATCGTGGGAGGCATCCGACCACATCCTCAAACGACTGTAGTGGCCCACTTTATAAAGGTATGTTGCATTTGTTTTATTAAAATTATAAAATCTAAAAAATATTTGTTGTTGTTTGCTTGTAAGTCAAGGTTGAGTATTTCCCTTGCACCATGAACTCTACCCTTAGATGTTGTTGATCTAAGGTAGGTGCTTTTGCACATAGTTGGAGAGAAATCTCCACTACAATATATATATATATATATATATATA
>LPNX010867743.1:101091-123687 GCA_001517045.1 Pseudotsuga menziesii
TATGATAGTGTTAGAAATGAAGATCATCCTATGTATATGAAGAGAGTAATAATCAAGTACTAGTTAATGAACAAGATAAATAAGCTAGTTATTGATATTGAAATGCTAGTCTATATGAGTAATTAGTCATTGTTTTAGTCAATTTGATTTGTGTGACTCATTATTTAGTTGTATTTTTTATGCGATGACTAAATTAGTCAGTTAATTTAGTTATTTTTAGTTGTGTTGCTCAAATTTAGTCATATTTAGCTTAAAAACATTATTGTGGATAACGTTTTTAGTCACGTAGTCATTTATTTGTCAATTTCTACTAGTACATGGAGTCACTACTACATGAAAGGAGACTAGAGGCTACACACAACATCAATTTTGTGTCTCGCTAGGACGTCATGATCATTGACACTAAATTGATCTATATATATATTGAAACCCCCATGTTTGTTGAACGGTACAAGTCCTCTTGGTAAAAGTGGGTGTTATTTTTATACGTGCTAACCAATGGACCTCTACTCCACTAACATCTTACATTAACCTCACAACATCTTATATTAACCTCACATTAATTAGTAATCCCTTTAAACCATGTGTTATCCCATGACTAAATTAATTGTATTTTTTTTAATCATGTGACTAAAATAGTCGGTTATTTTAGTCATTTTTAGTTGTGATCACTTAAAATTGCTCAAATTTGGTAGTATTCCACTTAAAAACATTATGGTGGCCAACTTTTTTTGTTGTTTAGTCATTAATTACCATGGTGACCAAATTGTTTGGTCCCCTGGTCACTAATCACCCATTTTTATATTAGTGAATGTTTTGCAGGGACCGATAGCAAGGGAAGGGAATGTTATCCTAAGAAAATAAAAAATATGAAAGATATAAATGATGATGACTTGGTCCTTAGCTCAACTATAGTGGTGCTAAAAGTTAATGAAAGGGGAAACAACTTTTATAAAACTACGAGGGATATAGTGGAAAGAAAATATAGATGTACTTTCCACTTATAGTACAAAAATCAATCTAGTGACTCCAAGAATCAAGTTATATATAAACTACAAGAATCATTTCTAAAGCAATGGTCAATGAGATTTGTAAAACTTGCAATAGCAAAAACATACAACAACAAAAAAGAATTTAAAAAGTAATATTTCTAAACTTGTTTCTCTAGGTTATGTATATACTACTACGAAGCATTCCTTTATTAATATTAATTTTGTTATATTTACTTTTCATATCAATATGAAAATAGTTTAATGTCACTATAATCTTTCAAGAAGATTATGAAAATCCCAAATGATGAACAAGATGATATCCAAAAAATGCTAGTAGGGATGTCCAAAAAAGTGTACAAGGAAATGTGCGAAGAAATGGACATAATTGTATCATGGTAGGATCCATCTCTACATTAACATGCTTCAAATGTATGTAATCGTTGATTTCAACTATTGTGTACATATAATTAATTAATTTAACATTAAATATTAATTTTCACTTGTTTTGTTGCAAAAAATAAAAGAAAATGGAAGTCATTCAACACATAAGATAGGATGAAAAAGAAAAAAATAGTTGATAGCAAAGTTTGTGAGTAATTGCAATTCCTTATAACTTAAGATTTCATATTGGTTGTGATCTTTATACTTTATTTATTTTTACATCGGCCATACTTGGATGTCTTCAAACATATGCTAACATACAAAGAAGAGCCATCAAAAGAATTGTTTGACAATGGGTTAAGTATGGGTTGTGAGTATATTTTGGCGTGGAATTTGTAAGTATCTATGTTGTTTTACTTCTCTCATATTATAATCAATGGACCAACAAAAAACCTTGATATTAAATATATGGTTGTGATGGGGTATAAAACTTGCAGAAAACAAAGTAAGGAGTGGATCCAAAACAACAATTGAATTTGGTTTTGAAAGAATGTGTGTCGTTCATGACACAATTATTGTTATGGTATGCTTTTCGATTTACATAATCATGTATATCATTTATTTTTGTATTATACCCACCAATGTAGATACACTCATTACAATTTATTTTTATGTTTGTAGATGGAAGTTAAAGAGGAGGAACATAATGGGGTTGATCAACAAAACATTCGCCCAAATAACCCAAATCATGCAGGTTGCTTGAGAACTAACAATAGTTCCAATGAAGAATAAATATCAATGTAATTGGACGTTAATGCAAGCAGTTGTAAGTTTTGAAATAATTGTTTGTGAAAATTGCCATTTTGGTCAATCAAATGCCCCTACTAACTTTTAGGCAGTAGTGAATGATTTTTATCTTCCTTACATACGGAAGTTCCTACTTGTTTTTATTTACAATATTTTGGTCTACAACAAAAATTGGTTCCTACATCTCAAACACGTTGAAGTTATTGGAAGAGGATATGTTTCATGCAAACAAATCAAAATGTAGCTTTGGAAGAAGAGAGATAAAATTTATGGGCCATGTTGTATTAGTTGAGGGTATCAAGGTAGATCCTAAGAAGATCGTGGCAATTATTGATTGGCCTAGCCCCAAACAATCACATCATTATGAGAGTTCCTAGGTCTTATAGGTTATTACAGGAGATTTATAAAAAACTATGCACAAATTGTATGTTGTCTTTAAGCCATAGCCTATTCAAAGATTGTATGTTGTATTTGAGCCATGGCCATCTACAATCTTTCCTATAAGTAAAAATGCATGAATGCAACTCACATTTGAAACCAATTATCGAGAAAATCAACTTCATCCACCAATTGTTGGTTTTCATGCTTAGGTTTCCAGGATAAATATATATTGTTTACATTGTGTGAATGTGCCTCTACATTGCGAATGATCATTTGTTGTTCTGGACACCAAATGAAAATACATTCACTACATGGATGGATATAATTAATGCACGAATACTCGGTTAAATCCCATATTTATCTATGTTGGTATTGTAACATAGCTCATGCACTCTGTGATCTCCACTTATTACATTGTTGTTTTCATCATTGACACTAAAAATATAGTTTAAAATCATTAGATGTGGTAGTGGTTACTATAATTGATAACTATAACATGGTTTCCCATTTCTCAATTGCCTTATGGCTATTCTAGCTAATTGTTTCATTACATCAATATTTTTCATTAATTCCTCGCTTATAACACTCCTTCCCTTTGTTTTAAATCATTGATGGGTTCCATGTTTGTTGGAAATGGGTAACCATAGTGTTAATTTCCTAATGTTGCAAGTGTTGGATTACCAAAACCACACATAGCCATGAAAGTGAATTAATTCATGGGTTAATGGATTGTTGGATTGTATATATCACCCAACAAATTGTTGGAATGTTGATCAACATTATGTCGCAACCATGCATTTTTATTCTTTTGTTGGAAATTGAAGTAGAGTTCATTTAATTGTTTTTTGAATGGTCAGATTTTATAGTTTTGTATTTATGGTGTTGTGATTGCACATCCCAAGACATCAAATGAATTAATGTTGACTTGGAGGTAGAGTAGATTTGCTAGTCACCATAAGTAAGTAACCAGTAGGGTAACCCATCACTAATATCCTTCATATGATAGCAGATACAAATACTAACTCTCCTACTGAAGTAATTAAAATGTGCAATTAAACTTTACAATTAAACTAGTCACTTCTTAATGTAGGGAGAATTATAATCAATATTGACAAATCTGGGAATGACAGTGGTCTAATGGAAGAGACCAAGAGACAAATTTGGACAGAGAGTGTTCTTTCCCTAACCACTTGGATGTTGGGTCCTTTTAGGTTTCAAAATCAGCTCCACTAAGTCTACTCCCATGCTCTTGGGTGTCCCAACCGTGCAAGTTAGGAATGAGCCATCACCTCCAATCAACCAGTGGATATGATAGTATTAGGAGACTTTTAGGACTCTGCCATGAAGGTATATAACAACTTTTGCAGGTTTTAACATATCATAGGCAAGAAAAGTACTTCTACGAGTTGCAAAGGTGAAACTAACTGTTAGGACAACTCATTATCTTCCTCTTCAGGATTTCCCCAACAAGTCAAGGAGGCTACAAATCCTCTATTTCAGACATTGGAGGATCATATATACATGTTAATAACACATCATAACAATAATGAAAAGATTTGGTGGTCCAAGGGTCGAATTATGCAATTTATAGTGAAACTAGTCAATTATAGGTGCAAATCTATACTAGGTTGTGCAAAAAGCAAGTAAAGTCAGCATATAAAGTCAGACTGATATAAAAATTACGTAGTATGATTATAACATAATTTTACAGCCATGTGTTTCGAATTAATTCTCATAAATAAAATATATCTCTCTCTTTAAGAAGATGCTGACAATACAGTGCATTTTAGAAGCAAAAATCAAAGGAAGACTTGGAGATTCGAACCCTCAATTACTGGAAACTTATGGATTCGATAAAGACACCTGATACACTATAATTAATGGCTGAAATATAGTATCATATCTTGAATCAAACTCTAGGTGGCTGCTCCTTTACTTTTGTGTAACCTGCAAAGAAAACTGGGAGAAGAGAGGGAGAGAGGAACATGGGACTTGGGGCGCATCACCCAAGAGAACTGAGGATCATCACTCAGTATTGAAGTTAAGATTCACATAACATAAAAAAAATAACAAACCAAACTAAATAATGGAGTTGGAAATTCCCTTAAGCAGACCTTGGGTGACTTTTTGAACAAGTCCTTCACCTGTTGAGCAAGTTGCCACTTGCTAAACCCTAACCTTACTCATGAATTCACCCTCCTTGAGGAAAATAACAAGTAAGAGGCTTAGGTAATGTTTCCTTGTTTGTTCCCTTCAATCCAAAGTGGAAACTCCACCCTCCTTTGAGTAAAAGTTACCTTATTAGGACTGGAGATGTTTCCTTGCAAGTATCCTCTCATCAAATTAGAATTTGTGCCCTCCTTTACCCAGAGTTACCTGCTTTTACCTTGATTGCTTTTCCTGCACTTTTTGCTTTTGTAACTATTGGATTTTCTTTGCTTTTGGTTAGTTTCATCTTTTTCTGATTGCTTGCTTTTGCCAGTTTCTAGTTGACATCTTAGGTAAGTGGACTTGCCCCAATGCACCCTCCTTGACATGGCAACTAATTTCCACATATATTGTTTACATATTAATTAATAATGACATAAAAAATTCATAATTGGAAATTAACTTAGTGCATGCCTCCTAAGTATGAAATAATAAAAAATTCCCTAGCTAGATTAATTAATTCAACTTTTTAACCCCTAGGTGCTTGACAAGGTCAACACTTCCAATTTCCTTCTAGGAAGGGACATTATACAAAGCCATTTTTTCCTTGTTGACAATCAATAGAGATAAGCTCGAACTCATGATTGTGATTGTTTAATTATAGAGAATACATTTAATTTATGTAGAGGATACACATTAGTGAATGGACAAGCCATAGGCTTACCATTTACAGATCATATGGTATTCCACAAGGTTCATTAGAGACCTTGAAGTAGCTACCATGGGAAAAGCTTTGAAGAGGGAGACGTCAGAAGAGTTAAGAGTTCTTCAAGAACCAAACGACCATTAAGAAATATAGGAGAGCTAGGGTCAAGGGGAAAGAGAAGATACTTGCACCTACAACTCAAGGAGTAGCAATTGTCTAGTAACCTATGTAGAAGAGAATGCCATCTCTAGCCATAACATGGACAACAGGTTCATGCCCAAGGCATCCCTTATTAAGCACTTAACTTCCATCTTCTAACAGAGGAACCCTTTCTTGGAGATATGTTAGAAGTTGCTTGACAGTAGTAGAGGAGGTAGGCACATGAATGTAGAGAAGAAGAAGATTGAAGGGAGTTAAAGCTTTTGGGGACCAAAAGCATGCAAATGGAGAGATGTGATTCGAAATGTGTCCTTTAGAAAACAATCTCTCTTCTAACTTTGTAAAAATAAAACTTAATTGTGCAAAGTTGAGTGAGTAGTGTAAAACTCATTTTCACTTGGAAGATGAAATGAACCATTGTGATGGTTGGCCTTCCAAGGAAACCTATTAAACATGAAGGCTATGGGGAAGAAGGGCATTCAATGGAGAAGAGAGTTGTAGAGAGAATGAAGAAGTAGTGTAGTAGTAGAGCATGAAGGATGCATAAGAATAATAATGTTAGAAGATCGAAGGCTATGTTTGAGCCATAACCAAATGTAATCTTGCTTGTGAGTAAAATTGCATTAATGCAACTCATCTTTCTAACCGATTACTGATACAAAATCAACCCCCCAGTAAAATGTTGGTTTTTTTATTTGGGTTTCTATGACAAATCTATGATGTTTACATTATATGATTGAGACTCTATGTTGCAAATGATTGTTTGTTGTTTTGGATGTCAAATACAAATGCATCACTACATTGATGGAATGCTTGGGTACTTTGTTAAATCCTAGAATTCTCTAGGGTGGCATAAAACCATAACTTCTATGCTTTATGATCTCTTGTTATTCTATTGTTGATTTCATCAACAACACTAAAAGTATTGTTTTAAATAACTGGTTGGGGTAGTGTTTATTGGAATTGATAACTACAACATAGTTTTCCTTTTCTCAATTGCCTATGGCTACTATAGCTAATTGGTTCACTACATTGCCATTGTTCATTAATTTCTCAAACTATAATACCACTTCCTTATTTTAAATCACTGGTGGTGTCCATGTTTAGTGGAAATGGATAATTGCACTACTAATTCCCCAATGCCAAAGGTGTTTGAAGACCAAAACCAAACATAGCCACATCATTCAATTAATTCATAGGTTAATGGATTGGTGGGTTGTATTTGTCACCGAGTGAATTCTTGGAATGCTAAGCGATATCGTGCTAAAATCATGCATTTTTATTCCTTTGTTGGCAATTGAAGTAGAGTTCATTTGGGAAGAATTTATAGTTGGTTGTTTAGGGTATTGTGGTTGCACATTCCAAGACATAGAATGCAATGATACTAACTTGAAGGTAAAGTAGACTTGCTAGCCACCACAAGTAAGTAACTAAGAAGGTAACCCATCACACAAACATAACCATTCTTTTCCTTATGAATAATCAATAGAGAAAAGCTTGGACTCAAATTTGGTATTGCTTAATTGTAGAGAACACATTTAATTTATGAAGATGATCCATGTTGGTCAAATAGATGGGAATATGCTTACTCTTTACAAATCATTTATCTCAATAGAGAACACATTTAATTTATGAAGATGATCCATGTTGATGAAATAGATGAGAATATGCTTACTGTTTACAAATAATTTATCTCTTAAAACTACCACATATGTTTTAGCAAAAATTAACAACTGTGTGGTGGCCTAATGGTGGGGAGTTGTGAGATTCACTATCCCCACCAAGGTTCAAATCCCCAATGAGATATGAGCCCCTTGTGATAAGGCTTGAACATGGGTCTTGCCCTCCCCCCATTATTCACTGATTAAACAAAAAAATATTGATATTGATCACTATATAATTTTTCTTATTATTAGCCTCTTTATAAGTGGACAATATTACTTTATTACACACTTTCGTTTATAAGTGGACAATATTACTTTATTACACACTTTCGTGATGATTTAAATGTTTTGTTTTTTCATTTATTTTACTATTACTTATTCTCTCGTCCAAAATTAATGTAAATCTAACTTAATTAATTTAGGAAAAAATCCATTTTACTATTACTTATTCTCTCGTCCAAAATTAATGTAAATCTAACTTAATTAATTTAAGAAAAAATCCACTTAAACTTTTTTTCTTTCTTTATTCTCTTGTCCAAAATTAATATAACTCTAATTTTTTTCACAAGGAAAAAAGCATGTCCTTGTTATTCATTGAAGAATCAAAGGGCATCTAACGTGCCTACCCTGGTAAGAGGGCTACAATCAAATAAAGGTGCAAGGGGAGAGTATCTGATACAGATCTCCAGAAATAAGACTCAACACAACAAGCTGCCCTGGGGAGAGATAGGAACATACCCAACAAATACGGTAAACCAAAGCATCCAAACATGACTTAAAGGAGACCTGTCCTTCATAACCCATCACTATCGTGGACATAATAGTTCTGATCCACAATCAGAAGGTGCCTGCTCCCAAATAGAAAATGGGTGCAATAACAAAAATAAGGGAGTAAAAACTCCAGCACGAAGCTCAGAAGAGCATAAGAGAGTCATGCAAGACCAGAAGGTCTTCATAATATTCCAAAAAGATACAAGTACCAGGAGCCAAACTCAAGGCAGCCTTCGATTGACAGTCAGCAAGCTGATTATATTCACGATAGATATGGCTCAAGGACAGGTTTGAAAAAACAGAACACAAATGCCTGATATCCCTACACCAATGACTGAGCTCAGGGGGTGCAAGGGCATTGGAACCATTAACCCAGTTAATAATCACTGAAGAGTCCCCAAAAATGTTCAATGTGGGGAGTCCCATGACCTAAGCAATATGCAGAAGTGCCCATAGTCCAATTAGTTCGGCTTTGGTATTGGTACTAGTTCCTATCCCCGGAGCAAACTCGAAGGAGTGGTCCTTATTTAGGAAGATACAGATTCTAGCACCTCCAATGTCATTTGCTGAAGCCCCGTCAAAAAATCCGTAGGGGAAGACAAGCAGAGGCCCAGTACCAATGACACAGGGCTTTTTGATCTTTTTGCAGGGAGGCTTATATAAAAGGAGAAACTAATCAATCTAAAAAACAATGTTTAAAACAAAATGCTTTTTTCCTTCGAAGATGGAAGCATTTCTAGCCTTCCATATGATCCATAAAAGCGAAGAATAAGATGAAACAAGTAGCAAAATATTTGGAGAAACTGCTAATCCAACTCCTCAAATAGGAATTAAGGTCATCACCTTGTTGAGGTGGAATGAATTGGTATTTATCACTGAGATTACTGATGACATCCCTCCATACAGAACAAGAAGAGAAAATATGCTGCACACAATCTGCTCCAGCACCACAGAATGCACAGATACCAGGTCCAATCCACCCTTTTCTCTGAAGGTTATCCCAAGTTAGTATTTTGTTTTCCATCACCAACCAAATGAAACAACCAATTTTTGTGGGAAGAGAGCTCGACCAAATCAGAGAATGTACACTGTCGATAGACGAAAGGCTGAGAGGTAAGAACAATAAATTCGTAAACAAATTTGGCTGAAGCAGAACCCACTGCCCTATTGTGGATCCATACAAGAGTATCAGGCTGTGCATGAAGTTTGATTCTTCCCATCTCCAAACCCCTAATTAGGCCATCCCAAGCAAGCTTCCAGTCACCTGCAAGGTTCAATTCCTCCGTTGTGAACCAATAATGTTGAGCATCAGGCTGAGCGTTGTGAGCTTGAGCAAGTGTGACAATATTCAAGTCTGCAAGGTACTCTATGAGCTCTAGGGGAAGTAAGTATGTGGCTTGTGAGCCCATGATAGGGTCGATGCCCAGAATAATATCATTCCCATTACCCACAAGCCAAGATAAACATCTCCCCAGCCAAGGCAGAGATTGTAAGAAACCTCTCCAGATCAGTGAAACACCACGGGAATTAAAATCATTACCTCTGAGCCAGTCAACCACCAAGAGATTCTTCATATACTTCATGCATAGTACCTTATGCCACAAGACGTCACTATGGAGGACCATCCATAGATTTTTTGATCGCAGAGCTATACTGAACCACTGAAGATTTTTGATGCCCCATCCACCGAATGCCTTTGGCTAGGATAAATGCTGCCAGTTAGACAAATGATACCTATGATGAGTCCCAGATGATCCCCAGAGAAAAGCAAATGTGATACTCTTGAGCTTATTCAGTACAGAGACTGGGATAGTAGCCAAACCCAACCAGTAGGTAGGAAGACTAGACAGTACTGCTTGAACAAGAATCAAACGACCACCCAGAGAAAGTAGCTTGTGAGTCCAATTATGAATCCTCTTCTCAAATTTCTGGATTAACCAAATCCAGTCACTGACTTTGTACCCCAGGGGCTTGAGGAAATACCCCAAGTATTTGAAACCAGAGACAATGGGTTCCATTTTGTAAGGCAGTACACGGGCAATACCTCCCAAGATATCCTCATCAACATTGTTGAAGAGGAAGCAAGATTTATCAACACTGATACACATCCCCGATGCCTTGCAAAAGGTGCTAAGGATAACATCAAAAGCTATCCACTCAAGCAGCGTACCCGAACCAAGTAAGCTCACATCATCAACGAATAGTAAATGTGAAAGAGCTAGAGTTGGAGAGATTTTAATACCTCTAATGAGACCATGCTGTCTAGCATCAGATATCAAAAGACTCAAGCCTTCTATAACAAGAATGAACAACAGTGGTGAAAGAGAACAACCTTGTCTGATTCCCCGAGAGGCTCCAAAGAATTGGGAAGGAGTGCCATTACAACTATTTAAATTATTTTTTTCTTTCTTTATTCTCTCCTCCAAAATTAATTACGCCGTAAGGCGTTCAACAAGTGGGAGTAGACTCCCCGAGTTAATGCTTTTTTTTCCCAGCTGTAGGATGCTTTCGTCCGACAATTGGGGTCATCTGGCTCCTTCATTGCTTGATCTGGTCTCGATTGATGTTCATCTCTTCGTCTGCTACCTTCTGACTGAAAAACAGCTGTATCTGTCCTTCATCCTCATCCTTCATCTGGCAAGGCTTCTGTCAAACACTATCTCATCAACGCTCATCAAACTGTGTAAACCAATCCGAACGTCATCACTATCTCAAACACCAACGCGTTGCTCATTCCCACGCTAGCAGACAATGAGAACGCCGACTTAGACTGTACCGTACCACGATCACCATGACTCAGAAATACAGAAGAGAAGATAAAAGCTTAAGCTACGAATTAAATGAGGCAAAAATAATTGTCTCACTAGGCCGCCGGTAGTGAACTGGAGCAATAAACAAGCAACGGTGGCGCCATTGACCTGCGTAAGCGAGTAGAGAATACCCCTCAGAAGCGTGATGTGCCCGTCGACGAGCGCACCGAAAGTGACCGCAGGGTTAACGTGACCACCGGAGATGTTGGCCCCCAGGGCCACTGCCACAAAGAGCCCTAGACCATGGGTTAGAGCCACGGATACCAACCTGGTCGGTGTCGTCAAAGTGTCCTGCTGAAGAAATTCATTGTTAACAACAACAATAGAGTCTTGAAACTTGGAAGACATCAGAAGAGATTGATTGAAATTTTAGAGGAAAAACCAACATTTTACAATTTTAATGAATGTTGAAAACCATGATTTGAACGAAATATAGCAAAATATAATGAATGGTATAATATTCTTTGCAAACATGGCGACAGGCAAGCACACTCTGAGAAATTGTGCTTAGCATAAACCATCAAAATATCGACGCCGCAGTATTAGTATACAATTAGTACAATCCATTCAGAGTAAAACTATTCTCCAAAAAGGCTTCCACTCGACTGTCCACAGTACTTATCTTCTTTGGTCCTTGGTCCTCATGAACTTCATTATCCAATGGCGATGTAATGTCCAAGCAAAACATATTAATAAATTGCTCTCATTTTATTGCAATATGATGACTTTGTTCTCTATTCTCTTGAATTTGCTCTATATTCGGTTCAGCTACGGCCGGAATTGCACCTGAGTTGTGCGCAAAAATATCATTGAATAGCCATTCAGTCTCTCAGTCTAACATATATTTATTTAAATGAAGCACTCTACACCGAGATCAATGAATACAATTACTTTAATTTAATCATATCAAAGAATGATACATCTAAGCCTTCTTGAGGTATCCGTTACCTGAAGGGGCCCTCGTAGCTAGTTTCCATCCAAGGTAATCCGAGAATTTTTTTTTAGGTACATGGATGAATTTTGCAATGGCTGCTAGTGGCCAACTGTCTCACATGTTTACGTACAATTATCGTTTAAAATCAATTCAAAATCAATTCCACGTAATCAATCTATAGGATTTGGAGAGCACATGAAAGCAATGAAACACCCATGAATTGAGACTTGGATAATGGATTGATGAACACATGAAAGCAATGAAATATTTATGAATTGGGACTTAAACAAGGGGTTGAGCTTACAAACCTTATAAAACCAATTACAATACAAAGTATCCATTTTTTCCAATCCAAGGGAGTGGTTGATGCAATTTTCCCAGCAAACTCAACAATCAAAACCTGTAAATCAATACAACAATCGGGTAATTGTTAGAATATTTAGAAAATACCATGAATGACAAACACAACATTTGCTTAATGTCAAGTAATTAGGTAAATTCTAAAGTTGATTTTGGTTTGGTAAGACTGTGTCAATGCCTGGCCCATCCTAACTTAGGTTCAAGCAATTGTTCTACCAAAAATTAATCATAATGAAATGATACAAACTACGAGGAAAGAACCATTCTTAGCACCATAACCTTGCAAATTAAGCTGCTTCTTACCTGAAGAACAAGCGTAATGCTTATTATTCCAATGAACATACGGTTTGAAAATAGTCCTGGAAAGATGTTCTTCTGATCTGGTTTCCTTGAATTGAATTCATTGAATATTTGTTAATGTGACCATTTAAAAACAGTCGAACCAATGTTATAAAACAACCAAAACCATGGATATTTTTTGTTGTACGAACTATTTCAAGAAAGAGGTAATACTTTTGGAGTATATGTAGCAAGAGAAAAGACGGAAAGCAAAGAAAAATTGTATTATCAATAACTGAATCTGTGAAATTACTTGGCAAAAGACAAAGGCATTAAAAATTACAGTGTTTCTCAGTTTGTCTGCGTTGCAGTCCTGTATCCCCACACTCTTGATAATCCAGTCGGTCTTCTGATCTAAACCTGTCGTGCACAACCCTCCATCCCAAGTCGCAGCGTCAGCTACAGAGGTTCTGGCTTTCTAACCAAGGCGCGGCTTAGAGGTTAGCTGGGAGTGAAGAGGTTAGCTTTAATTTTTAGGATTTTTATTCCTTACAACATGCAGGCCACCTAGTGATAACATGAAGTAACGTGTTCTGCACCGTTCTGCACAACGATACTAGCGATACCATGAAGTAACGTGTTCTAAACAGCGATAACGTGTTCCACGTGCTATGCATGCCATGCATCTACATTGTGTTAAGTGCTAAGTGTTCGTGACCCTGTGATGAAGGGTGAGTAAACCTTATCTGTGTTTTGTTTAAGGGATAGATTTGTGTTTGTTTATGTAAATACTAACCTTACGATGAAAGGAAAATAAACCTTATTTGCTTTTTGGTCTAAGGGATAGATCTATGTTTTTCTATGTAAATCGTCACCCTATGATGAAGGGGGAATACACCTTATGTGCATTTGGATTAAGGGAATATATGTTTTTTTTATGTAAATTCTAACCCTGTGATGAAGGGAAGAACAACCTTTCCATCATTTTGTTTAAAGGATAGATCTTGTAAACCATGACCATCTAATGAAGAGGGAACAAACCTTATCAATGTTTTAATTAAGGGATAGATAAAAACTTATCAATGTTTTAATTAAGAGATCGATATGTTTTGTTGATGTAAATTGTTACCCTTTGCTGAGGGAAGAGTAAACCTTGTCTACGTTTTGATTAAGGGAAGATCTATTTTTTATGTAAATCGGAACCCTGTGATGAAGGGAAGAACAACCTTGCATGCGTTTTGTTTAAGGGATATATCTGTGTTTGTTTATGTAAAATAGTGACCCGGTGATGAAGGGAGAACAAAATATTTCCTACGTTTTGATTAATGTACAGATATGAAATGGTATATGTAGATTGTGACCCTGTGATAAAGGGAAAACAAAACATTTCTTGTCTCTGAATTTGAACAGAGCTGAATGGGCATCTATATGGGTCGTGAAATCTATAAACAATCCTTTCGGCGTCTTACTTATAAGAAACAAGTGACTTCCTGTGTTTGTTTTACTAACATATATGAATATATTCATGTGTGGATCGCGAACTTTATCTTCCATTTAAATTATAAACTAATTGTGATAGGTTACAAGTTATCTACATCTTCGATCGCCCCATCTACATTGTGTTAAGTGCTAAGTGTTAAGTGTTCCTCGTTAAGTGTTAAGTGTTAGGTGTTCCTCGTTGTCTTGTGGATATCATAAGGAGGACAAGAAACAACACTAATAGATAGCTCCTTATTACTTTCTTTTCTTTCAGAAAAAGCATTGGAAAAGGTAGTGGCCAATGCCCATTACGCGTTTAGCGTATATTCTGGCTGTATGTGGGGTTTTTGTAATGGGCATCCCACTTTTTGAATGATATTCAACGGTTGTTGACATACATATTGATACCCTAGATGGGAGTGTGGAAGATTTGCATCTGTTCATTTTCCAAGCTTCGATTTGAAAATTTGTTGACAAGCACTCTGACTAATAAGGTTTTTGCGCTTTCCATATTTTTTATGGCATAGCTTATTTTATCTGGGTGGGCTCTTCTCGATATAGATATCTAGGGAACCCAAAAGAGTTTCTGGTTAGAAAAATTGAGGACTGCTACTGACTATTGTGTCTTTTGGGTTGTCTGGATTTTGGTCACAGAGGCTAAATTTAGCCGTAGGAGACTTGACAGTTCTAATTGTTTAGTTTAGATCTGAGAAGAGTATACACACATTCAACATTGGTGATTCAACATTTCAAATTCTCTTTCTTGCTGTATATGTCCACATCTCTTTCCTTAGCTTGCAACACGACGTTCTTTTATTGCACCCGTAGGTACAATTGCTATCTAACTTACAACTATTTAAATTTTAATCTTATGAGGTCCAAAAATAACATGTCTGTAGGAGATAGTGCACCGACGATTTATCCTTTTAAGACAAAAAAAAATTGAAAATGCACACACTCGGAATAATGCAAAGTTTGGAATTGCACTGATTTTATATTGAACACCCTTTAATGTCGATCGTAATCGGAATAAAAATCAATTCGATGTTTCAAACCCAATTTTAATCTCAAGGATATGGCTGTAAATGTTCAGTGCCATTAGATTTGTCCAGAGGAGAAACATGGATCATAAAAAATGTTCACTGCTCTGTATACACTTATGTCGAGATTAAAGAGACACGGACACATTAGCAACGCTGTTTTTTCATGGCTGTAATGCTGCATGATAGGCTCATATTATTGGGAGGTTACATGTACATGTCAGCGTGATAAGGATTCTGAAAACCTAGTGTTCTATTGCAATGGAGGCATTCGCCATGAGCAGGGGCGTGTTTAGTCGTAGTAGCTTCTCACCAGGGACAGAGACAAAATTGGGGCAATCTACTTCTTCGGTTTGGCCAAGGAGGAACGCAGCTACTACTTATGTTCGCTTGCACAAGTTACAAAGATTAGGAGGAGAAGCAACAGCCAATAAGAGCAAAATTGTGCAAGGTGAGGGTGACGAGTAGACTACATAAGAACTTGGGCTTGTCCAACCCAGCCCTCTATCTGCGGCGATTACTCTTCAAACTGATTTGAGTCACTAGAGTAGAATATATATGGTGGCATGCATTTTTTTCTTAGTATACACCATAACCTCTGCCTTAAGCCCTAGCATAATCAAGAGTTATCGCTATATAGCGGGTTTGGTAATTGGGTGTCTTGTTTCAATCCTTATGGAGTCATTTCGTGTATATGCAATGCATATGTTTGAATGCTGCTGCTAATGGTACCTGGGTGTCATAACTGCCTCTCAATTCTCAACGAGCTCGGCTTTCCATGGTTCACCTAATGCCCAAAACCCTAAACCATTCCGATTATCAGAAGTTGAATCTCAACGGTGACTACATATGTATGTATGAAGTTGAGCGTATTTTGCATGTATACGTCTGTAAATGGAATGGAAAAAATATACTAGAACTTGCTTTGTGGTTGAGAACTGCTCCCACTTTTCAAAATTACCATTTTCTTGATGCCAAAGAAGGTAACAAAGCTTAAATCTTCCTTCGCAACTAAAAATTGCTATGGCTTGCAAAGCTGTTTGTGCCTTTGCAAGCAACTTTTGACAAGAGATAAGAATAGCATTAGACACACAAGTTACAGACATGAGAATGATTGCTGCATGAAATTTAAATAGCAGTGCTTTCTGCAATAACAAGGAGCCGATAAAAGGCAAAATAAACCCGCTGATTAATCACTTAATATAGAAACAGCAGGAGGAACTCAGCACAGAATTCTATATCTTACCACAACGAAGTTTTCAGATACCAAGTGTTGAACTCCCCGTTGATTTTTCACTGCAAAATCTTGCTATGGTCATCAGTCCCCTCTACAAGAGATGTCGTAGCCAGGGGCTGCCATTACTGTCAATGCAAAGAAAAACTGGCTACACTGCCTATAAGGAGCCAAATCTCCAGTATGACCTACATTCATGCAGATACAGATGTCCAGTCCTGTTCAATAGACACGTCTATGCCATTGAATTTGAAATTCATTGACATTGCAATAGTCATCTCTTTTTTAATTTGTTTGTTTGTTGCTTCCCATTTTTTTTTTTCACAATCCTATTATCTTGAATCTGGATGCTATTTACAATAATATATTTTGAGAACCGTTACTAGAATATTCTTGGGGATACGATCAGAAAATATTGTTAGCAAATAAAAAAGATAATGAATGCTCATAATCCCAATATAGATTCTGTAAGCCTTATTTGGAATCAAGATATCAGTGCAGATGATTTTGATACTGAAATGTACAGAATCGCAGATTGCATCAGAAATCTAACAGTTATGGTCCTTATTTTTGATGTGTAGGTGCAATTCAGGACTTTGCAAATGGTAAAGGATTGATTTTTCAAACACATTTTTCCCAACAACTATCAATAGAAAGTTATTCTCAGAGGGGAATTTCTTTGTTGTTATCCATGAAATGGGGTTGGCAGACAATTAAACAGCTCCAGAACCAGTCAAATTCAAACTTAAGGCAAAGCTTATGTGTTAAGTGTTCAGGTTCTAGAGATGAACACTTGCAACAGGATTCTAATTCATTGGCTACGGTAGATATTTGTGAAGGCGGAACTTCTTCCCCTCCATACTCCTCGCAGTATAGCAATATTGTAGAGGGGGCACTGTGCAGTAAACCAAAGAAGTTTAGGAATAAATATCTTGGCTTGGTGAGGTTAGGGTCGGGGATCAACAATGCAGCTGAAGCATTTTTTAAGAGTGAGATTCGACGAAGATTATTTATAACAGTGATTTTGGTTATAGCGAGTCGTGTTGGTTACTTTATTCCTTTGCCAGGGTTTGATCGTCGATTGATTCCTGAAGACTATCTCGGTTTCGTTTCTGGGTCTGTTGGTAAGCATTGTGCTATTCAGACCATTATGTTCTTGATTGTTTTAGTAGCAATAGTAATGAACATAAATTTGTAGGATGGTGTATGATTTTGATTATATTGCCATTGCGGTGGTTAATTACCATTCATGCAAAGTTATTTTTAAATTAGTATTTGCTAAAGAAATCAACTTAGTTTTACACAAACTACCCATCATTCCTATTTACAATCCTGTTGATCAAACTGATGACCTTATAACCTAACATTCATTTCGGATGCAGCCCGTAAAATATATAACCGCTAGAAATAGGAATGGATTCTAGCGACTTTAGAGTCAAATTCATCCACACTCTGAGACTGCTTTGAACTTCTTTATGACATGTACTTAAATCATTCTGGAGGCTTATGTCACTACTGCAAATGAATCCCCTTAGGATTATGTCACTACTGGGAATGAGTCCATCCAAATTTATCAAGTAAATTTGGCTCTTTGAGAATTTTAGGGTTAAAATCACGCGGTGTACAGCTGATCTGGTTTTCTTGAAAAAATGTCGTGACAATGGTATTATTCTGCGCTTCGCTCAGGTCACACACAGGCTGAAGGAGAGACATACGCACGCCTTCACGAGCCTCAGCCTCTTGCTTATCAGAGGTGAAATTAAACGCATAAGGCATGAACTGGAATCTGGATACTCTCTCCAGAAAAGCATGCAACTTACACCTGTCCCTCGCTTTGAGAATTCGTATCGATCTTTGGACTCTGGTTGAATTTGGCACAGCACTAAAAGCAGAACGTGCTTTCTCCAAAACTTCCAGCAGCCAATCCCTGAAATTCGATCACCTAACCGGGAAGCAGCTTCGTCCTGTGTTGAAAAACTGCGTGGTTAATCTGGCAGAAACGGATCTAGGTAGTGACGCCAAGGAGCTTCTACAGAAAGGTCTCAACTATGCCGTGGCACCTAGGAATATTCCAATAGAGAACACCATTTGCTGCGTCGAAGATACTATTAAAAATCTGCCAGATGACACTGCCGAGGACATTCGCCAAGAGTGCGCTATCATACTCAAGAATGCAAAACCTCCCACGAGTAATTTAACAAAAGACAAAACCGTTGCTCTTAAAACACTAAGGGAAAGAAAGGACATCATGATCTTAAAAGCAAACAAGGGTAACGCTACCATAATCATGAAGACTGAAGATTACAACTTGAAAATGAACGCTCACTTAGGGAGTGGTAGCTACAGAAAAATACAAGGTAACCCTATGAGCAAAACTATCAAGAAAATATCATTAGCGATTAATAACTCCTCGCTGGACGATGATCAAAAGAAGAGACTCATTCACAACTAGCAGCGTCCTGACATCCAATTCACAACTAGCAAGAAGTCTCCAAAAACCTGTAGATTCTGAATTCCATTGTCCCAAGCAATGTGGAGGAGAACTTTGAGGGCCAGGAACTCGGATTCATTGTTGGATCCCTGATGGGCATGGCTGGAAAAGGTAAAGTATCTTTCCTCAGTGAGATACACGATTTTCGATACCCTGATCACGCCCTTGTTACTGATAGGCTCCGTCAAATTATGCCCAGGCCCGAGTTTTGTCAATCATCAGATCACTGATCACTCACAGGGTCGGGGGGCTTGGTGATCTTTGAAAAACCTGTATTTGCTCATGATGCGAGCCACTCTTTGGAAGGAGGGGATGAAGCCATTCCAGAATATGACTTCGTTTCTAGCAAGCCAGATCCCTCGTAGAGTTAAGAAAGGGAGACAACGTAGCGGCTTTAGATCCGGTCGTGTGAACTACTGTCTTAGTTTGTGGGAGATATCATCATTGTTCCAAAGATTATGAAAATTGAAGCCAACTTCCAATCTGTCCATACCTGTTTGCTATAAGGGAATCGTAGGAAGAGATGAGTAGAATTTTCCTCCGAAACTTTGTAGAGACTGCATCGACTCGGCCCTTGATGTTGTCTTTTTTGTAGATTTTCCCATGTCACGACCTTGTTAGAGAGCAACAGCCAAACAAATATCTTGCATTCGAGGGGAGATTTAGCGTTCCAGAGACGTTGTACCACCATTTTGGTTCCCTGAAAGCTGTGACTTCTGTTTGGTATCCCTGTTTTACCGAATAAAATCCCCTCCTTTGTTACCAATCCAAGCCAGCGTGTCTGGTTTGTCTTTGATTCGAATATGGCCTCGTCGCAGGCTTTGGAGAAAGGCGCACCATTCTGGACGAGATTCATTTGGGATGTTGAGTTGGGGAGCGTTGAGCCATCCTTGGTGCCAGATAGAGGGAGTGTTCTCATCTTTGATTTGATATAGACAGATGAGATTGTGAGCCCTTAGGTGCCTTAATAGTGCAGGGGAGAGGAAGATCTCCCTCCCACATCCCATAATTGAGCCTTCACCGAGTCGAACACGCTCGCGAGTTGCCATTTCCAATTTTTTATGCAAGGGAATGGCCGATGATCGGGAAGGCATTAGTCATAGCTTTCCAATGAAGGGAGCCGCCCTTTGAGCTCTTTGGATCCTTGTAAATCCAATTCAACATTCTGCTCGGGTTCTGGTATTTACGACCAATAATGCTCTGCACAGGACTGCTTTTGGTAATTAAGTTCCATATCGATTTTGTAGCTAAGGCCTTGCTAAAAGTGTGAAAGCCCTTAAACCCCACCCACTTTCTAACTTTGGCATAGTTATAGGCTTCCAATTAGTCCAGTGGAGGCCCATAGTGTCCTCACCTTTCCATAGGAAATGATTACATAGCCTTTGGTTTTAACTTTTTTGCTGTGACTACCTTTGAAATGCTGGCTATAAAGCACTAAAATACAAGAATGGATTCGATATTGATTTAACAAGGATGAGACAACCACCTGTTGCACCAATGGTGAATTTGGTCTTCAATTCTGGAAATTAACTAATGTCAATCATTTTTCCTGTAGCTGTTTGGTTTAAGATTCAATCCTAAATATTTTAGACCTATGGTGAGATCCCCCCTTTGCAAGTGGAAGAGGTTTTGATGCCAGAGGATGATTTAGGCTTCTAGATTGAGAAAATAACATATTGATTTGTCCTCATTGATCTTCATGCCATTGGATTTGTAGAAAAGTTGCATAATTGATGAGATAGTTCTTCCTTCGTGCACAGTGCCATTAGTAATAAAAAATATATTACCCACAAAGCGGAGATGGGTGATGTTTAAGTCCCCTCTAAAGGAGAGTCCTTGGATGCGGTGTGAGCCTTTGCTTCGTGAAGCAACTGATTGAGCCCTTATGCTACAAGCAGGAAAAGGTAGGGGGAAAGCGGACATCCTTATCGAATCTGTCTGAAGGGGTAAAGAAAGGGGATGTAGAGCCATTGATTAAAATAGTGTAGGATACAGAGAAGAGGCATCCCATGATAAAGTTCACATTAGTCAAGCTAAAGCCTATGCGAAACAAAAGCAACCTCAGATTTAACCAACTTACTTAGTCAAAATCCTTTAATACATCTAATTTGATAACCATGCCGGGAACGTTTTGAACTTTCAGATTGTGTAAACATTCTTGAGCTGCACCTATACCATCATGAATTTTTCTTCCTTTGAGTAAGGCGACTTATTTTGGGTTGGTGACTTTGGTAGGATCAGCTTGAGCCTCTTTGCGAGCATTTTAGAGATGATTTTATAGATGGTGTTGTATAGGGAGATCGGACAAAAATCCCCAAAACTGGAGGGCTTAACAAACTTTGGGATAAGAGTTAGGAAGGTTGCATCGAAGGACAAAAGCACATTATTAGTTTGTACAACCTCTTCCACAAACCGAAGGATACCCTCATGCACTAACTTGAAGAAACTATGAAATAGTTCGATGGTCCAATCATTAGGTCTCGAGCTTTTGTCTTTCTCGAATTTTCCCATAACACTTTTCAATTTGGCGAGAGTGATAGGTGCAGAAAAATGTGATCGTCTTCTGGGGAGATCATTCTAGGAAACACAATACATGTTCTGACCACCTCTGCCATGTCAACCTAGGGTGGATCAACGAAAATGTTTGAAAAATGTTGGACTCCAAATTCAACAAGATTTGAGAAGCCCCTCCCGAGAACTCCATCGGGTCCTTGAAGCTCCCATATGGAGTTGATATTCTTCCTATGGTTTGCTACCTTGTGAAAATTGGAGGTGTTGTCATCTCCAAGGGCCAACCAAGTCGCTCGACTTTTCATTCTCCAGTCCACTCCTTTGTCCCATAACAATTTGGATTCCCTAGTTTTTAGAGTTTTGATATGAGAAAGGGTATCCTCCAAGAGGTGTTCTTGAGAGGGGTGAGCTAGAAACTCTTGAATCTTCGACTCAATATTTGTAATGCACTTGTCCTCGTCTTTGATTTGTCGTCCAACCCTAGCAATAACTATTGTTTTGAGATTTTGTGGGGTGTTAGCAAATTACCGACTTTGACACAACACTAGTTGGGACTCAAAATTTTTCCACACTATTGTGACCAACTTTCTAAAATTTTCTTCAGCAAGCCAAGAAGAATTGAACTTAAAGGTAGTTGGCAACTTGCTATCCCTCGATTCAAGGAGGGGAATCACAGTTTGGTGATCAGACCCCCCCTAGTGGAGATCCATGACTTATAGAGGAGGGGAAGGTTGGTAGTAAATTCAACAATCAATAAACAATCCAGACGCATCGCCACTGCAACATTCCCAACTCGGTTGTTTCGCCATGTACGCTTGAGAATCGCTGGCACAATGTTAATGAGATTATGGATTTCAATCTTGTGATGAATAAAATCCGCGATGGGATCTGGTCTTAGCGAAGCACCCCATACTTCATTTCTGGAAAGGGTGAAGTTCATGTCGCCCTCGATTATCAGGTGGCTCTCCTCCAACATTGGAGAGTCGAAGAAACCAATGTTGCACGACTCAAACTCGACAAGGACTCGGTTGGCATATGACTCATCGACAAAGGAAAATCTCAGGAAAGACTTGCGAGAGACTTGACAAGACTCGACAAATAGGAAAAAAATTAAAATATGGTACATTTTGGGCACAAAATAGAGATTAATGGCATTTCCAATCCATACAAGTTATAAAACTACAATCTATGCAATAATTCATAGCATTATCTCATAAACACAATCAATTTTTGTATGCAAAAATTTAAATAGTGATCATAGATTCATAAGCCATGGTGTTCATAAACCATAAACCTTAACCATAAACCATAAATTATAACCTATGTTGCACTGGTCTCGGGGACGGGGGGACGCGGGGACGAGTTTCCGGGACGGCTAGAGCGCACCCCCAATTTTTCAGGGGACGGCAGGTTGGGGACGGCAATTATATAATATAAAATTTAAAAATA
>LPNX010867743.1:123829-152070 GCA_001517045.1 Pseudotsuga menziesii
GAGCAGCAATAATAAAGAATAAGTAATGATACCCAACATCCTCCCTTTGCTTGCATAGTTGTGGAGATGACAGTTCTTTCAATTCTATTTAATAACAATAATGGAATAGATGCAATTGCGCCCCTCAGGAAAGTATATTGTCTGCAAATATGTGGTGCGCCCCTCCCCTTGTATTACTGACTGCTGTATGTGTGAATGCGCCCTCTTGGTTACAGAGATCTGGAAATCACTGAGCTGTGGAATATCTCCTTAAATGGTGGGTCCCCTTCACCTATAGGTTTTACTTTTTTAAATTTTATGTTAGGTTTTAATTTGTAAATTTTAATATTTTAAATTTTTTTTTTATAATTTTTTAATTTTTTTTAATGTGCCAAAAAGGGGACGCGTGGGAGTCCCCGATTCGTCGAGGGACTTCGGGGAAGTCCCCGAAAAGTCCCCGATTTTTGGGGGTACGTTTAGGGGACGGCAAAAAAGTCCCGAGTCCCCAATGGAGTCCCCGGCCATTTGGGGACGTTTCCGAGGAGTTCCCAAGTCCCCGGAACCCCGGAACGTAGGGAACGGGTGAAATTTTAGGGGGGACGGGTCCCCGTGCAACATAGATTATAACCATAAACCATATACCATAGTGATTTAAAAATTAAAAATGGCAACAAGTTCAAAATCCAGTCTCATAACATAAATAGAAAACCAAAATAGACAATGTCTCCATGTATTCGAGTCTCATGCCTAACCATGAGTATGCCTACAACAAGTCCTCCAGGAGCTAGTGCCAACATCAACAGACTGAAGCAATTGTGAAGTAGGTGTGTTTGGAGTTTCCATTTGAGATGGCAAACTAGAGAGATTTTGAGTCTCTTCATCAAGCCAACTCAAATCATCAGGGAACCCCTTCACAATCCACTCAGACTCTAAATCAATATCATCCAATAAAATTGGATCCAAGTCCTTTAGCTGCATTTGTTAGGTGAGCATCAAAAGGTTGCAGTAGATGAAAACCAACTTCTTCAACCTCTCATGCTCCAACCTGTTCTGCTTTTTGTTGTGGATGTGCTCAAATACCGACCAATTGCACTCACAACTTGAAGCGCTACAGGGTTGGCTTAGACTTATGATGGCAAATCCTTGTAATTGTGGTGCCTCAGAGCCATAATCTATCCACCAATGGGCTAAAAAAATTAAAAAAAAACAAAGTTTACAAGTTTCAATGCCAAAATTGAAAAAGAGAACTAGCAAATTTACAAGCCAAGTTTTAACAATTTAGTTTTTACAAATTGAATCTTACATGGCATTTTCTTGTCCTTGAGACGCTGGGTTGAGCTGAATCCATACATGCAAGATGCTTCTTTGTACATATCACGTTGCAAGCCGATTCTGTCTTGAATTTTTGGATTTGGGAACATTTTTTCAATGCATATCATGACACCTCTCATCACCACATGATCTCTTTGAATGCTAGAATTTGGATGATAGAATAAGCTTGGATTAAGATATGCTCCCATTGCATGCAATGGTGAATGTAGCTGCCCGTCCCACCTGGATCAATAATTTGCCATATAGAGAGATATTTTGATGTATCCCCCTTGTAAAAAGTCTAGATGGCCTATTTGGCTCTATCCATGCCCTCATAGATGTATCTGATTGCATGTTTCTCTCCATCCATGATCCTCAAGACTTTTACAATTGGCTCAGCGAAGCTGACAATCTTAGTGACTTTCTCCCATAAACCATCTCCTAAGAGAGACAACTTCACGGCAACTGCATCTGGCTTTGTGCTATCTTTCCAAAATATCCATTCATGGCCACAAAACATTCGTCTTAAAGTGTGGTACTCGTTCAAAAGACTTTGGAGGGAAATAAAGGTTGTGGCAAATTGTGTGATAGCAAGGCGATTGAGTTCACGCTCTGTGTATTCCCTCATAGGGCTCAACACTTGAGCATGGTTATAAATATACTTTGTTATTTGTTTGCACTCTTGCACAACAGATTGCACCCATCCCATCTTCCCAGTGTCTTGCAACATCAATTCCATGCAATGGGCAACAAATGGAGTCCAAAAAATGGTGGGGTATTTTGGAGAAAGCAACCTTTCAAATGCCACATAGTTTGTAGTGTTGTCCATGGCTACCTGGACAACATTTAGTACCCCAACTTCCTCCACAACATCAACCAACAATGAAAAAATCAGATGTGTATCCTTTACATGCGACGAGGCATCGATGGATCTTAGGAACATGGTTCCTTTAGGGTAAGCTATGACAAAATTAGTGATTGTTTTGCCCCATTGATTTGTCTACCCATCAGACAAAACTATGCAAACTGTAAACTTCCATGACTTTTTTATGGTATCCAATTGTTCCTTAACACACTTGAGCTCCTCATCTAACTCTCTCCCTAAGTGCATTATAGGAGGGGGCTTTGTATCCAGGGCCAACACCTCCAATGGCATCTACCATGGGTTGATAAAAATAAGAATTTGCATAGTTAAATAAAATGCTGTTATGGTACCAAAACCTCCTGACCGCCATATCTGCCTCTTTCCTCTTCTTTTCAATGAAGCTCTCCAAGGATGGCTGAGATCCTAGAGTTGTACGAAACAGGAAGAAAGAAGAAGTTATACTTCTTTTTGCTGCAACAGCTGATGTGGACTCTCCTGTACTTGGAGTTGCATCCACTGGTCCCATGGAGGATCTTCCTATCATATAAGTGTCAAACTTGTATCTTGCCCTCTTTTCATTCTGTTCTCTAATGGCATCCAAAGCAACTACCATTTCGGTTGTGACTTCATCAGGGCATTTGTCACAAACCACCACATCTTTGCAAAGAATTCTTGCTAGGTGGTACTTCAACCCGTCTATGCCCCCAAACATTTGGGTGGAGCAGAAATTGCAAATGACCATGTGGTCATCATCGGGATTTCTCCAGACACAATATTTCCATGCCGGATCAAGAGGGCCTTCTAGAATCTAGCCTTAGGTGCCATGCAATTTGGATTGCGAAAAAAATGATCTATATTAAATTTAATGTTCTAATTAAGATTTTAATTTTTTTTAATTGTTTAAAACTTTAATGAATTAAATATATATGTGGCCCTGTGGGTTGAGATACTCAGCCACAAGGCATTTTCCCATTAATATTCAATTAAAAAACTAAACCATAAATTTAAAATTGATCATAAATTTAAATCATAAATCATAAATTGATGGGCATTTGCCCTTTGGTTGAGTATCTCAACCCACAAAGATTGTGGGTTGAGATACTCAGCCACAAGGCCTGTGAACTAAGTAGAGAACAGTCCCTCTTTGTGGTTGAGTATCTCAGCCACACAGGGACCGTTCTTTACTCAGCCCACAGGCCCTGTGGCTGATACTTAGCCACACAGGGATTGTTTTCTACTAAGCCCACAGGCCCTGTGGCTGATACTTAGCCACACGGGGACTGTTCTCTGCTCAGCCACAAGGCAAATTCCATCAATGTTTACATTAAAATATTGATGGACCATGTCAAGTGCTTGTCTCTTGCTCTTGGGTTGCATTTTCTTCTCTCCTCTCTGGTGCACTTATGGATCAGCTCTAGGGCCACTGATTAGGCTTTGATGCCGCACTGCCCCAGTGCTGTCTTTCTTCTTGTTTATTGCAGGAATCAGAGTTTGTAGGCTGGTTCCATTCGATCCCTTCACTCTTTCATAAATTTCAACAAGCCATAGATTTGAACAAAGAGCATCTCCACTCAAGCAAATAAGAGGAGGATAAAAAATAATATAGTTGAGATTTAAGACTCGTAAGGGAGGAATGTTTCAGACAATTACAAAATTTTTGAGCAAGTCCTTCTTCAGTTCAGCTAGTTAAAGACAGCCCAAAAGTCCCTTGAGAAAGGAAGATCAAGATGCCTTGCTTGCCCACATTCCAAATATAGTTTCAACTGCTCATACTGAAGACTTTCTTTTGCCAAAGAGGAGGAAATCTGAAAAGTGTATGATTATTTATGCTCATAAAATATAAATGGGATCATAGCAACACAGCCTACAGGACTTGCAAGCCTGTGATCGAAGATTCAGAAAAAGATGTGTGAACTAGAGTTCAAAGAATGAGAGCTCAAGAGAACTGGAGGCCCGTGGAACTGAGTCTGAGGAGAGAGAAGGATTTGACATAAGGGAAAAAATAAGGCAACTTCAAATATCTTTAGAAGGTCATATTTGAGTTCTAAAGTTAAAACTTTAGGATAATCAAGAGATTTTTAAAATTTGGTGAGGGTTTCAAAATTCAAAGGACTTTGTGTGCCCATGATAAGGTAGACTAGCATTGCAGGTGGCATAGAGAATGAGGTCCAGTACTTAATGAAAACCAGAATTGAAGGGCATGCCAGGTGGCAATCCCATTTAGAGTCTAGACACACAATTGAAGGAGATTACTGTACATATGTGAGATAATGAGGAGTGTGTTTTTGCTTGAAGACACCTGTCCTAGTGCAAGTTGAGATGCCCGTGTGAGACAAAGTAGAACTGTAGACATTGAGAATAACAAATGTGTTCCCTATTTAAGACAAATATATGTTGCAGATATACCATAGAAAATTACTAATGTATTGCATGTTTTTGCATTGGCGATTCACACAAAACACAGGGCAATTGAAACAGAAGAAAACTGTTTCTTACGGGAAAACCCAATGTAAATAAGATAAATATTCCATGAATGAAATATAATGTAAATGATAAAAGATATATGATGATGTTTTACAATTACATTTTATAAACCATTTTGTGCCTTTTTAATATAAGACATGTCTTTTGACTTTTCATAAATATTTAATTAAATATTTCTTATTTAATAATTAATAATTATTAATATTAATAATTAATATAAATATTTAATATTATTGCTTTATGGTATGTTATATAGTTTTTATATAACATTGCCTTCCCCTTGAGGGAAGCTTTGCCCTCAAAGCTTATTGAAGACAAAGCTTATGTCTGATTTTTTTCTTGAACCATCATCTCTAGATCCTTTCTTTTGGTATTTGCGACACTTGATGAAATGAGATGATACGAGTTATGAATTTTAAACAAAAAATGTCCCATCGTCGTTGATGTGGTCCAGCCGAGATCTATTTTTATCAGAGCTATTTGATGGCTTTGTGGGGTGGTTCTTCTTGTTTGTTCCTTGTTGAATTTTTAGCATTAGCATGAATACTTTAAAAAATTGTAGACTAAACATAAACAAATGACAAGTGCAATAAATCACATCAACACACTGAACCCAATAGTTTTTCACTGGGGAAACCTTAAAAGGACAAAACCCCCAAAAGCATTAGTAATTCATCTCGTAAATGAGATGACCGAGTTCTTCAATAATTCTCAAACCCTAATGGGTTTGTTCCAGAGATCCAAAAATTACATAGAAGATAATTTTACACAGAAATGCCAAATTAAGGCTTTTATCAAATTAGGACTAGATGCCCTAATTTTCTCTCTCCTGTCCAAAAAATCAGACTGTTGCAGCTCTGTCCAAGTTGCCCGAGCACTGCCCAACCTTATTTCCTGCTGCTCGAAACCCTGTTTGCCCTGCCCATGATTAAATCTGCTGCCGAGAGGGCAGATCTGTTGCTCAAATGATCTGCTGTGTCTACTTGGGCTACCCGGGAGGCTTGCCGCCCTCACCGAGGTTCTGCTCGATCCTTTGCTGGTGCGTTCGAGGTCTGACAGGCCTCAGAATTCTTTGCTCGAGTCCTTAAAGGGATGCCCGGAGGGCCTGTTGTATACTTGGAAGCCCTTACGGGCCTGCCGGTAGGCTGCTTGAGGGTAGGGTGTAAGCTCGGAACCCTCACGGGCCAGCTTGTTGGCTACCTGAGGGTAGGATGTAAGCTCGGAACCCTCACGGGCTAGCTTGTTGGCTACCTAAGGGTCTGTATAGACCCAACAACCTACTTGGGTTGGTTTGTAGGCTGCCCTCATGGGCTACCTGTTGAGGCTTGGAGGTTGCCCTGGGCTTGCCTGAGAGAAGAAGATGGCAGTCGAAGGTGTTGGGAAGACTGCCCATAAAGAAGGTGGGCTGCTCGTTGAAAACTAGTGTCTGCCTGGTGAGGTCAGATAGCTGCCCGGAGAAGAAGATGGGAGTTAGGGTAAAACCCTAACTCATAACACTGATAAAAGAATGCTACTGTTGAAACCCTACCTTAGGGTTTATAAAAACAAGTGTGAATGCCCTAGCTAGACTCATCCATTCTAGGGCATCACATCAATCTTCCTTCTCTTCAATAACCTGTGAAATATTCTGTTGGAGCAGCTTCACCTGTGAGAGCATGTGTGTGTGTAATAATGAAATGGATTGATCTTCTTTTATATCCTTTGAGTCACTTGTGTTGAAAAGTTAACTCTGAAGGGTCCTCCCATGTTTTTGGTGTGGGTGTGATGAGAGGACTATAATTTTTTTTTCCTTATGTATTTATGTAACAAAGTGACGTTTATGTAAATAAAGTGAATGTGTTTTTATACTTTAGAAAAGTGGGTCTCACTTAAAAGATGTACTTAATAATTAAAGTGTTTAATTATTAAAAAGTGAGATAAGTTGTAGACCCTTGATTTTGTAAATGATCTTCAACCTTAGATTAGGTAATTGATGAAAGTAGTTACAAAGTTAAGTATAAAACGAAGAGAGAAGACAAAATGAAGACACTCACCATTAATGAGGAGAGAGAGAGATTGAAGACCAAAGGAGAGAGAAAAAAACCCTTGCACAATTTCCAATGCAAGAGGCAACATTTAATGCAGAAAGTACAACAACATTAATTACAGTTTGAAGCTCCGTTGTTATGAAGTCACTTGTTGTAAATTGGAGGTCACGAGATCAATCCCACCCGGGTTTACCTGTGTCCCATATCTTGCGACGGGTGTGGGGCACCTAGGGTTATAGTGGTAGCGGGAATGGATCCCTGGACCCTGTGTCAAGCGGGTACCAGCCCGACCCCAGTTGCCGATTCCCCTAGTCAAAAAAAAAAAAAATTACAGTTTGAAGCAGTTCGTATAGCCACGTGTGGGCACATTTCTCGAAGTAGAAAGTAGAAAAGAAGTATGACAAGCCGTACAACATTTATTGCTGACTATGGCACGAATCCCGAGGCATAAAAAAGTATAGAAATTATAGCCGTACAGCCACACATGTGACAGATTTGTACAGTCCGTACTCGCACGTGTGAAGGTACAACATGTCGTACTGTATTGCTGGCACATTTTTCGATGTATTTTGCTGTTGATGTGGTTTTGGAAATTTTGCCTGTAGGCTTCAGAAGAATAAATTTTCTAAGTTGTTGAAAATTTCTGAGATTTTCTCCTTTAATGAAAAATTTCTTTCTAGGGTTTTCCCCAAGCAGTAGGGGTTTTCTCGGTCATTAGACCAAAATTATTGTGTTCATTTGCTTAAAGAATGTTTTAGTATTTGACAGAATTATGAAGTACATTTCAGCAGTGTGGTTTTACTTTCAAAATTTTAAGTTAAAACCCTAGGTTCTGAAAATGTTTGATAGAATGTGTAAATGAATAATTTCATTTATTAAGTCAAATTTTCTTCATGGTATTAGATCACAGTTTAAACAGAGTCATACTGAAAAAGAAGTGTAGCAGGTGTTCTGTAAAGTTTCAAAAAAGTGTCAGATATTTTCTTCAGTTAAGTTTTGGTTGTAAGTTGTTTTCTTCAGATGATGAGCATCAGGTACAAAGATCGATTGGATGGAATATCCAATGATATACCTTGGAAAGTAAGGATAACCACAGTGCTCAAGGAGTGGAAAATCTGGAGTTTTGCAAGCACCATGATGACAAATCCCACTGACAAGGATGAGTTAGCAGAATTTGAAGCCTTAGAAGCCAAAGCTCAGAGGGTGATCCTGGACAAAGTGACAGATCATCTCATCCCTCATTTGGCAAAGAAGAAGACTGCTTATGATATGTGGGATATCCTGAAGCAACTTGTTATCACCAACCTTGTAGTTGCCTATGTGAGATGGATCTAGAATGGATGGTAGAGGGACAAGCAACTAAGGAGGTGGAACCAAGATTGCCTCGACTCCCAAATGGGGGAGACCTAGATCTACTCCCGACATGAGAGATTAGACCTAGACACTAGATCAGATTAAATGGACTTGAGGTATGTAAGGTGTAAGGTGATGGAAACCCTAGATCTATGGATGACGTCACTAGGTGAACCAAGGCTTTGGATCAGGGTTTAGGAGATATGAGATTTGATCCAAGTTGGGACACAGATGACCTATGCGGTAAATACTAGATCTGGGGTTAATGTACTAGCAAGAGGTAAAGATATCCATTGCCTTGCGAAACATGACCAATGCAGAACAAGTGAGAACGGGATTGGGGCTATCTAGTACCAAGGGATAGACTCAAAGGAAGGTATGACAGTGTCAAAGCACTCGAGTCAACAGGAGAAGGTCAAAACGCAAGGGAAAAAGGAAAAAGAGAGGGTAGCGCTAGGGTTGGAGATTAGTGCCTTTCATATCTAGGGCAATGGAGTCACTTTTTGCCTAGCGTTGAAGAAGACCCACTTGGGTTTAGACCCGATCTACAAACCAAAAAAGTGGTTTTGCTGAAAAAGATCAAATTTTGAGAAAAGAGGGCAACATGGAAGGTAGCGCTAGGGTTTGAAGATCAATGTTTTTCAGATCTAGGGCAACAGAGTCACTTCTAGCTTAGCGTTGAGGAAGACCCACTTAGGGCATGACCTAATCTACAAAACCCAGAAATGGTTTGCCGAGAACTCAAGCGGATTGTGCCATAATATTTTTTGGTTTTTTAATGTTTAGGGTTTTAAGATGAAAATGGAAATATAGGTGCCAATCGATTTAGATTTGGAAGAGAAGTACTAACCTGTAGATCTTACCTGGAAAACCTTGTAGATGCCTTGATGATGATGATCCTTGCTATCCTGATCAATTTGAGAAAATTTGAGTGAGTTCTATGCCCAACGTTTTGCCCCAAGAAGCCAATGCGCCCTCTCTCCTGCACAACAAACGTCAACCATATCAGATTTGTTGCATCATGAGAAAAAGACAAATGCTACAAAAAAATCGCAAGATGAAATCATAGATCGCATTGATGCTAATGAAAACCCCCTGATACAAAACGCATCCAAGCCAAGTGAATTGAGGAAGCCCTGCAAAAACGCCCAAGTTGAAGCCGCCCTCCTGTAGACAAGACAATGTTTCCCGAAAAATATATAGATTTCACAACAAATGCCCAAATGCTAGGAAGCAAAAGATTTTCCAATCACCATCTAAGAACACCAGATGCAAAGGAGATCCAAGGATTTCCACAACTAAAGTTTTTCTATTATTCAGATCCAAGAGCCAAAGACCCCCTATAAATGAGAAGCTCTCTCCTTTAAATAGGAATGAGAGAACCAAAATTCTAACCACTTTTCAAATGGGTGGCTAAGATTAAAAGATACAAATGTTCTAATCAATGGTTGAGATGAGCTCAACATACAATACATGGATCAATACAATAATATAATATAAAAGTGGACTAAATCACCTTAGGAGAGGGGATCCCACTCAACAAAAAAATAAATGAAGCACATGGTGGGTCCAAGGAGTGTTAACTAACTCCCTTTGGGTGTCCCCATGGCACAATAAAAATAATATAATTTTTTAACTGTTAAATTGTGCCTCCTTGAGGAAATCGTGAGCCTCCAAAAAGCTCCAGAAAATAATAAAATATGCCCGAAAAATAGATGTGGGCCCATCCAATTGCTGCAACTGTTGGAGAAGAAGTGGAAGACATCACCCTCATCATCAGAACTCATCCCATGCCATTTCCTTGCCTAAGTAGCCCAAATCGAATTCTTCAGTAGCCATTTTAATTTTTTTTATCTACCTCGGGAAACATGATATGCCAGAAACTGCCTCCTAGGGTGCCTGTGCTATCCAACTAAGCCCACCCAGGCTCTCTGGCAGGGGGGTAATATGGTACAATCAAGTGGCTGGACCCCCCATGCCTCATACAACGCGCTAGGAGATCCAAGAAAATCATCTCCCTGCTCAGAAAAACCATCCAGCATGGCAAAACTACACCAGAATGGTACACTGAGCCAAATCATCTCTGCAATTGCCTGGAACTGAAAACAATCTGTCTCACTGGACTCAGAGAGTCCAAATCCATCTAAGGTGTATACTTATATACTCTATAGGTATCTGCATGATCATCTACAATATCCAATATACCCAGATAGACAACATAATAATCTGTAAATGACCATATAATATAACACAGGCTGACATCCATCCGTTGCAAGTGTTCAGAGACCAAGACATGCTCTAGAAATCATTCAAGTAATAATAATAACAAGTAGCAATCATTTCATTGGCTATCTATCAACCAAATATATAAGGTTTACATTTATTAACTATAACTCAATCCAGTCTTTCAAGATCATACTCATTTCATAGTTATAATCAATTTGCTAGTGAAGGGTGAAGGCTAAAAATTCAGAAGGCTAGGGCAAAGGATGACCACCAACTCGACATTGTGACACTTTGGATATGGAAAGGGAATACTCACTCTAGCATATGATGGACAAGCAACAACACAGGGGATGGCAGTGTCTCACAAATGGGTGAGTTACTTTAGAGGTGCTTATTCACCTTGACAAATGCTCACAATCCAAACCAATACAAGTAGGCCAACAATCCTTAGATATAACTTTTAGGAACCATTGCTTTTTTGGGCCTTTGATTTTCCATAGCCTTGGTCCATGTTTTTATTACACGGATTTTTATTATTTAGGCTTGATGCATTCATGTATGTTGAAAAACACTACTATTCATGAATGTATTAAGACATTCTTTTCATTGTATTTGAAAGCCAATTTCACAACTCGACATTGTGACTCTTCGGATATGCAAAGGGAATACTCACTCTAGCATATGATGGACAAGCAACAACGCAGGGGATGGCAGTGTCTCACAAATGGGTGAGTTACTTTAGAGGTGCTTATTCACCTTGACAAATGCTCACAATCCAAACCAATACAAGTAGGCCAACAATCCTTAGATATAACTTTTAGGAACCATTGCTTTTTTGGGCCTTTGATTTTCCATAGCCTTGGTCCATGTTTTTATTACACGGATTTTTATTATTTAGGCTTGATGCATTCATGTATGTTGAAAAACACTACTATTCATGAATGCATTAAGACATTCTTTTCATTGTATTTGAAAGCCAATTTCATTAGGCTAGCCTTGCATTCACGTATGTTTAGAAACACTACTTTTCATGAATGGGCTTTTTCATAAGATATTCATTTCATTTCCAAATACATTGTATTGATGGCATCGCTACTCGTTTTAGGTTAGCCAACACAACCTAGGCAACTCAGAGCCGAGACACAAACAACAAGGAGGCTTGTCCAACAAAGGCTTTAGTGGGGAAAGGTCCTCCATGCCATAAGTCAAGTAGTAGGTCGGGTTGAGAACATAACTAGAAGGTAATGAATAATGAAACCAACACTAGCAAGCCAAAGTATGGTGAGAATGACTACCTCTATTCGCCCTAAGGAGGTTAAAACCAATGAGTATAGATCAAGAATTTCGAAGTCTGAGTAGGGACTTCAATACGTAATATCAATATATTCAAGTCCACATATTTATATGATCGCCATATCATGACACTAAGTGCTAATACATGTCACAAGAATGAGTATAAGAGCAATGATAACCATAACACAAGAGAATACAAGCCGAGTCATAAACATGTAACAGAATCTATCTGAACCAACATCTGTCCAATGATAAAGCACTGATACGACTATGGGCACTACTAGCTGCTCTGCAACTGGCTAAATGGCTACATCAGTCCTCAAATCTGAGTGTCCTGAGACTCAGTCACAACATGGGAGAGTACTACAGTCCATCAAACAAAATAATGATACACCATAAATGCTCATCTCAACATCTCATATGTAAAGGAGTTGGCTGAAAAATGTATTGGAATCTGAAAAATAGAATATGGTAGCCTGGCTACTATATATGTGATAACATCTGGCTCCGGCTGGGACAAGTGCTCTGCTGAATAGAGCGCTTGAGAACCTCAGAATCTTTGGTCCTCGTACTCTGCTTCTCGCATCCTTGATCCAAAATTCTAGCTCTGCAATTGCTACCAAGATGCCACCAAATTTCAGCAAAATGTCCAGCTTTATACCAAACTCACAGACCGGTCGTCAGAACCATATGTGGATAAAATAGAGTACTAAAACTGTAATGCATGAAACTGAAAAGCAGAAAATAAATTTAATCTATAACCATAACTTTTAAGAAAAGTTTGATATTCTATTTCAGGAAAAACATGTTAAGACTGAAAACTACACTAAGAGCTTCAAAAGGCGAGGTTCAGGAAAAGACCAAAAGTGCAAGACTGAAAAGCTAAACTACTGCCCAGAAAAGGCTTATTCAGGTCCTACCTACACTAACCGAACCAATTAGGGAAGTGCTAAGTAAAATGATACATCTAATGTAACCACTTGCTAAAATGATCGATTGTTCTTTCTTTATAGTTAATGACCCAACAAGCCATAGATGGTTTAGAAGCAATGTATAAGATTTGGAATGACATCATGCCAAGGCTGAAATTGACTTTTTAGAAACTCATCCATCAAGATACTGATAGGATCATAAAAGGTATGTGAGTTCGTACTTGATGGAAGAAGGCAATATGACTCATGATTCAAGCACTCTAAACAGTTCTTTGTTTTCTCCTCTACATTACTAGGACATTCAATTCTATTTACTCCAGAAGAAATGGGAGAATCAGATGGGGACAAGTTGTAATGTAATGAAACTGTGAATGAGATCAAGCCCGTTTGTTGCTTAAAAATGGAGAAAAGATGAAATCGATCTTTATACACCTTCTCTAACCACCCATACAAAAGATTTATAAATTACAAAAGATTATTCATGATAGATGATCGAGAAGGGAAATGAAGTGCATTTTTTCCAATTATATGACCATGCTCAAACTCCCGACTAACAATTTCAAAAGTGACCGCTTGATTAGAACACAAGCCCATACAAGAAGATCCGGAAATTTGGGACGGGAGGGTGGATTGAAAATTTTCTCCTAGATTTGGAACAATTGATCTCAGAATTTGATGAGAGGAAAGAGCTTTCAAATTAATTCTAGGAATGATTTCAAGATTTGAAACAAGGTCAGTATCCACACACTGAACCGACATATTCTGATGAAGGATTAGATGAAGGATTCTATCGATGCTATTAGGACAAGGACCCTCATTGCAATGTTCTTGATCAAGTTCACTTACAACCGTATCATCATCTGATTGTTCTTCCTTAAGCTCTAGATAAGGAAAAACATCATTAAGTTCAGTTTCCCTATCAACTTTACAAGCGTGCTCTTCAACCATATAATGATGACATGATTGGCTCTCGGGAGAAGTCATATTGTTTTCAAAATTTTCTTCTTCTTCAAAGTTATGATCAAAATCTGAATCCAGATTCGGATAGCTTGAATACTGGCTCAAATTATCGTCAATTAGGCAATGACTATGGAGTTGCTCTTCTAAAGGCTCTTCAATGGACTCACAAATGGAAGGCTCAACTATAGATTTTTCTTGATGGTGATTGTTAGGTTCCATTCCACGGATTAAATCCAAGATTTGCTCTATGACTGCTTCAGGTAATAATAACAGAGTATCTCGTATGATTTGATCAATATCCCTCTTAGTTTCAACATGAGGTTTTGAAACATTATTCTCAAAGTACTCTGTAACATTCTTATGGATTGCAGGCACGCTCATTATTTGGAACATTTGAGGAGAGGAATGATCCAATTGAGAAAGCAAATTGTCAATATATTGATTATCAACGGCACAATTATTGCTAGATTGACACTCTAAAGAATTTTCAGTGTTCCTACCCCACTTATTAATTAACAGATCTGTGAACATGTCATACCCAGTGATGGATTCCGGTGCTAAATGATCAAACCATAGTTGAACATCTCCTCGCAAGGATTCTCCTAAGGCTCGCATATAAACATCTTCATTGTCTGTACCTCTAATTTCCATGTAATCCCAGAGAATATCCAAATGACTTTCAATAGATATATCATTATTTCCACTAAATCGGGGCAGCCTCTTAATGTAGTCGTTTGGCATAGGATGAGGTGCCCCAGGTATTTCACAAAAGTCAAAAGGAGACCGTTTGTCATTTTTTTCAATAGCTCTGGTTACTTGGCTATAAGGCTTTGATTGGGTTTGACACTTGTTCATCGGCTCACTAGAGATGGTTAGGAATTCTTTATAGTGCGGGTAAGGGAATTGGTGGGTATCATAAGGATTGCGATAATTAGACTCATACCCACAATCATGGTCAAGATCATCCTCATACCACGAATGTGACCTCCATTTAACCCTTTCGTTTATTTCCCTTCCAAGTTCATTTATGTTTTTGGTTAATTTCTTCATGCGTCTTAATAATACATTTGAATTCATTATGATTTATGTGATGGGTTCGCTTCTCAGTGGAGTTGTGTTGTGGACTCGCCAGGTGAACGAATTGCCGTGTTCACCAACGGATAATGTCGTAGGAGAGGTGAGGTATGTCGAACCAAGGTAGGCCTCTACCTCCTCGACAACGACGCCAAAATGTTGGCAAAGAGAACGGGAGTAGAGCTTAAGGACAAATATCGAACCAGGGTAGGCCTCTACCGTTCCCGGCAACGACGCCAAAATGTTATCACCAACCTTGTAGTTTCCTATGTGAGATGGATTCAGAATGGACGGTAGAGGGACAAGCAACTAAGGAGGTGGAACCAAGATTGCCTCGACTCCCAAATGGATGGTTGTCATGCCGATTGAGGCAGTCTTCACTTTATGTTATCTTAGCCCAAGACAACAATGGGGAAGACCGAGATCTACTCCCGACAGGAGAGATCAGACCTAGACACCAGATCAGATCAAATGGACTTGAGGTACGTAAGGTGTAAGGTGATGGAAACCCTAGATCTATGGATGACATCACTAGGTGAACCAAGCCTTTGGATAAGGGTTTAGGAGATATGAGATTTGATCCAAGTTGGGACATGGATGACCTATGAGGTAAATACTAGATCTGGGGTTAAGGTACTAGTAAGAGGTAAAGATATCCACTGCCTTGGGAAACGTGACCAATGTAGAACAGGTGAGAACGAGATTGGGGTTATCTAGTACCAAGGGATAGACTCGAAGGAAGGTATGATAGTGTCAATGCACCCGAGTCAACAGGAGAAGGTCAAAACGCAAGGGAAAAAGGCAAAAGAGGGGGTAGTGCTAGGGTTGGAGATCAGTGCCTTTCAGATCTAGGGAAATGGAGTCACTTTCTGCCCAGCGTTGAAGAAGACCCACCTTGGTTTATACCCATCTACAAACCCAAAAAGTGGTTTCGTCAGAAAAGATCAAATTTCGAGAAAAGAGGGCAACATGGAAGGTAGTGCTAGGGTTTGAAGATCTGTGTTTTTCAGATCTAGGGAAACAGAGTCACTTCTAGCTCAGCGTTGAGGAAGACCCACTGAGGGCATGACCTGATCTACGAAACCCAGAAATGGTTTGCCAAGAACTCAAGCGGATTGAGCCATAATATTTTTTGGTTTTTTAATGTTTAGGGTTTTAAGATGAAAATGGAAATACATGTGCCAATGGATTGAGATTTGGAAGAGAAGTACTAACCTGTAGATCTTACCTGGAAAACCTTGTAGATGCCTTGATGATGATAATCCCTGCTATCTCGATCAATTTGAGAAAATTTGAGTGAGTTCTATGCCCAACATTTTGCCCCAAGAATCCAATGCGCCCTCTCTCCTGCACAACAAACGTCAACCATATCAGATTTGTTGCATCATGAAAAAAAGGCAAATGCTATAGAAAAATAGCAAGATGAAATCATAGATCGCATTGATGCTAATGAAAACCCCCTGATACAAAACACATCCAAGCCAAGCGAGTTGAGGAAGCCCTGCAAAAACGCCCAAGTTGAAGTCACCCTCCTGTAGACAAGACAATATTTCCCAAAAAATATATAGATCTCACAACAAATACCCAAATGCCTGGAAGCAAAAGATTTTCCAATCACCATCTAAGAACACCAGATGCAAAGGAGATCCAAGAATTTCCACAAGAAAAGTTTTTCTATTATTCAGATCCAAGAGCCAAAGACCCCCTATAAATGAGAAGCTCTCTCCTTTAAACATGAATGAGAGAACCAAAATCCTAACCACTTTTCAAATGGGTGGCTAAGATTAAAAGATACAAATGTTCTAATCAATGGTTGAGATGAGCCCAACATACAATACATGGATCAATACAATAATATAATATAAAAGTGGACTAAATCACCCTAGGAGAGGGGATCCAAGGAGTTTTAACTAACTCCCTTTGGGTGTCCCCATCGCACAATAAAAATAATATAATTTTTTTACTATGAAATTGTGCCTCAAGGAAATTGTGAGCCTCCAAAAAGCTCCAAAAAATAATAAAATATGCCCAAAAATAGATGTGGGCCCATCTAAGTGCTGCAACTACTGGAGAAGAAGTGGAAGACATCACCTTCATCATCAGAACTCATCCCATGCCATTTCCTTGCCTTAGTAGCTCAAATCGAATTCTTCAGTAGCCATTTTAATTATTTTTTATCTTCCTCGGGAAACATGATATGCCAGAAACTGCCTCCTAGAGTGCCTGCGTTATCCAACTGACCCCACTAGGCTCTCTGGGAGGGGGGTAATATGGTACAATCAAGTGGCTGGACTCCCCATGCCTCATACAACACCCTAGGAGATCCAAGAAAATCATCTCCCTGCTCAGACAGACCATCAAGTATGGCAAAACTGCACCAGAATGGTACACTGAGCCAAATCATCTCTGCAAGTGCCCGGAACTGAAAACAATCTGTCTCACTAGACTCAGAGAGTCCAAATCCATCTAAGGTGTATACTCATACACTCTATAGGTATCTGCATGATCATCTACAATATCCAATATACCCAGATAGACAACATAATAATCTGTAAATGACCATATAATAAAACACAGGCTGACATCCATCTGCTGCAAGTGTTCAGAGATCAAGACATGCTCTACAAATCATTCAAGTAATAATTATAACAAGTAGCAATCATTTCACTGGCGATCTATCAACCAAATATATAAGGTTTACATTTATTAACTATAACTCAATCCAGACTTTCAAGATCATACTCACTTCATAGTTGTAATCAATTTGCTAGTGAAGGGTGAAGGCTAAAAATTCAGAAGGCTAGGGCAAAGGATGACCACCAACTCGACATTGTGACACTTCGGATATGGAAAGGGAATACTCACTATAGCATATGATGGACAAGCAACAACACGGGGGATGGCAGTGTCTCACAAATGGGTGAGTTACTTCAGAGTTGCTTACTCACCTTGACAAATGCTCACAATCCAAACCAATACAAGTAGACCAACAATCCTTAGATATAACTTTTAGGAACCATTGCTTTTTTGGGCCTTTGATTTTCCATAGCCTTGGTCCATGTTTTTATTACACGGATTTTTATTATTTAGGCTTTATGCATTCATGTATGTTGAAAAACACTACTTTTCATGAATGTATTAAGATATTCTTTTCATTGTACTTCAAAGCCAATTTCATTAGGGTAGCCTTGCATTCACGTATGTTTAGAAACACTACTTTTCATGAATGGGCTTTTTCATAAGATTTTCATTTCATTTCCAAATACATTGTATTGATGGCATCGCTACTTGTTTCAGGTTAGCCAACACAACCTAGGCAACTCAGAGCCGAGACATAAATAACAGGGAGGTTTCTCCAACAAAGGCTCTAGTGGGGAAAGGTCCTCCATGCCATAAGTCAAGTAGTAGGTCGGGTTGAGAACATAACTGGAAGGTAATGAATGATGAAACCAACACTAGCAAGCCAAAGTATGGTGAGAATGGCTACCTCTATTCGCCCTAAGGAGGGTAAAACCAATGAGTATAGATCAAGAACTTCCAAGTCTGAGTAGGGACATCAATACATAATATCAATAAATCCAACTGCACATATTTATATGACCTCCAGATCATGACACTAACTGCTAATACATGTCACAAGAATGAGTCTAAGAGCAATGATAACCATAACACAAGATAATACAAGCTGAGTCATAAACATGTAACATAATCCATCTGAACCAACATCTGTCCAATGATAAAGCACTGATACAACTCTGGGCACTACTAGCTGCTCTGCAACTGGCTAAATGGCTACATTAGTCTTCAAATCTGAGTGTCCTAAGACTCAGTCACAACATGGGAGAGTACTACAATCCATCAAACAAAATAATGATCCATCATAAATGCTGATCTCAGCATCTCATATGTAAGGGAGCTGGCTGAAAAATGTATTGGAATCTGAAAAATAGAATATGGTAGCCCGGCTACTATATATGTGATAACACAACTGTTCGAGGCAAAGAACGAGAATCGTAAGATGGCCTTGAAAGACAAGTTATATAATGTAAAGATGACCCAAGGAGAAAGTGTAACTTCCTACCTGACTCGAATGGCTTAGGACAAAGAAGAGTTGACAATAGTAGGGGAAACTATCTTAGACTCAGAGATGGTAAGAATAGCTCTGAAGGGTTTTACCAAGAGATGGGATGTTTTTGTCAAATGCATTGTTCGCAGAGAAGCTTCCGGACTGGTCGAGACTTTGGGATGATTTCACCCAAGAGGAGATTCGAGAGGGAGCTTTGGGTGGGCAAGTTAGTGAGGAGATGGAGCAAAATGTTGCACTTGCAGCCAAATCCAAGAACAAAAAGAAGAAAGATCTAAGTTAGATCAAATGGTATCATTGTGGCTAGTTGGGACACTATGCCACAAAATGTCCTGAGAAAAAGATTGTGAAGACTGAAAAAGATGTGGTAGCCTACGTAGTTGTAGAAGAATATGCCAAGAAGTTTGAACAAGAGTTTTCTTTTGTTTCAATAGATTCTAGTGTAGGGAGTTCTACTTTTGAGCATGTCTGGGTTGTTGACAGTGGTGCAACCAGACATATGACTAGAATCTACGATTCTTTTTAGATGATCACATTGTTGGGGCCAGGGCATTTTATTTAGACAGATGTTGATAGTCCCCAGATTGCTATCCAAGGAGTTGGAATTATCAGATTTCAACTAGATCTCGGAGAGATCCTAGAAATACATGGAGTATTATTTGTACCTGGGATGAGAGTGAGCAAACTCTCAGTTTCATCCTTTGAGAATGATGGCTATGGGATGATGATTAGGTTTGGTCATATCTTCCTGTATCGGAGAGTTGAACCAGTTGGTACCACCATCTTATTGGGAGATTGCAGGGACAAATTATATGTCCTGAGATGGCCAAAAGCCTCAACGCAATCAAAGACTTATTTTCCGAGAAACCCGAAAAAGATGGCCAAAGGCGAGGATCAATGGAGTGCCCAAGAAGGGGCTCTAATACCATTAAAACAGAAAAAAAACTGTTTCTTATAGGAAAACCCAATGTAAATAAGATAAATATTCCATGAATGAAATATAATGTAAAATGATAAAAAATATATGATGATGTTTTACAATTACATTGCTTTGGGATTTATAAGCCGTTTGGCGCCTTTTGAATATAAGACATGTCTTTTGACTTTTCATAATTATTTAATTAATTATTTCTTTTTTAATAAATATTAATATTAATTTATATTAATAGTAATAATTAATATTATTGATTTATGGTATGTTATATAGTTTTTATATAACAACAATGACTGAGAAGGAGATTATTTTTCAGTGAGAGATGCCCATTTGCAGTCGGAGTTAGGGTACAACATCAAGCAGACAAGAGATAACAAATATCATACACCAAAGACAAGAGGGCAGATGTTGGTTGGACACAAGATAGAGAAAGTGATGACAGGGGTTGTTCAACGATGCTTGCCCAGGGGATTTCAAAAGTCAAATATTGATTCTATTTTTGAGTGATGGTAGAAGGAAGACCAATGGAAGGTTCCATAAGGGAAAGCAACAGATGGATGCTTGTGTTGGAGGGGAAAAGAATAAAGGCAGCAGACAACACCTTTCATGTTTAGGGGGTGGCAGTGGTAGTGTTATTGTTGAGTTTATAGCTCAGAATGTCTTCTACATAGGCTTGGTGTCTTGGTATGTCGGGGACATAAAGTGGTTTCTAAACATTAACTTTATATTTATAAAGTTAAAGTGACTTTTTGCTTTATTAAATGAATAAAGTGACTTAAGTTGTGATAATAAGCAATTATATCACAACCGTAGATCTTATTGGACTAAGATTTAATCTTGTCCATTAGATCTAGAAAGTTATGTTAGTTTCATAATTCATTTAATGAAGAGACAAAAAGGAGATCTAGAAAAAAAGACACATTCATTATTCTTTTTAATGAGAGAGAGAGCAGAAGGAGAAGAGAAAAAGGAGAGAAATATTGCAGCAAAGGAGTGCACGATTCCCAAATAGAAAGAGGGCACGAATCCCAAGGAGAGAACAACAATTAATGCAGCAAGTCAGCCACATGTGTGAGAAGATTTGGCACAGATTTTGAGGCAGAATGTACAACATTTATTGCTGGTACAGTGCACAGTTTTCGAGGCAGCCATACAACAGTTTGTTCTGCACAGAAATCGATGCAGCTGTACATCAATTTGGCACAGTAATCGAGGCAGGATGTACAGTGCATTTATTGCAGGCCATACAACAATAAAATATTATTTTCATTACTCTCTCTCTCTCTCTATCATGTATGACTGCATGCTCATATAAAATTTACATTGACACTGCTGTTATTGCACCGAGAGTACAAGGTGCTTACAGCCCAGTATGGGGGAGATGTGTAACGTTACGTAACGATGTCATTTTATGGGGGAGATGTGTAATGTTACGTAATGATATCACGTTATGTACCAAAAATAAAAAGTAATTCCCAGTATGGGGGAGATGTGCAATGTTACACAATAGTGTCATGTTATGTACCAAAAACAAAAAGTAATTCCCAGTATGGGTGAGATGTGTAACATTACGTAATGTTGTCACGTTATGTACCAAAAATAAAAAGTAATTAAAATTTTTTTGTTGGCTCATAAAATAAAAAATTGGACGCCTCTCAGTGCTTGATAGATCCATGTTTAGGATGGATCTATGCTGGTTGCTGAACAATTGTTCTTTTGTGCTGTCCTTTTTTCTGTTACATGATGAAACTCTTGTGGCAGTAAACATGCAGTAAATTGTGCATAGGCCTAGTTTCCTTAGCTCCTATTGTTTTCCTTCTTTACTTTGTCTAGTGGTACTCTCAGACTTCATTTTGTTCTGTATTTTTGCATGTGTCCTCTTGATGAAGTTTGATCTGCTAGGGGACCATGGGTATGACAACATCCCACAATTTTTTTTTTGTAAACTGGATGTAGTCTATTCAAATTAACTAAAGCTTTTAAACTATTTAAAAGAAGTGAAATAATCTTCTCAGGTGCTCTAAGAAATACACAAATTAATTGAATTCTTCAAACTTACCTTGGGTTATTATAGATTGTATCCCTTAAGATTGTGCAGTAGAGAGCTGTACGTAGATGGGCCAGTCAATAATGGAATTTGTTTTAATTCTTTGGGCAGTTTGCAATGACCCTTAATTGCTACTTTGAGCTTTGCAACAAATGGAGGGGGTTTAATAGCAACGATTTAAGTGTAAAAGATGGCCTTTCATGGAATTCCCCTTAATTGCTACTTTAAGCTTGCAACAAATGGAGGCATTTTCATAGGAATGATTCAAGTGTAAAGAAAATGTCCTTTCATGGAGTTCTCTAGTTGATTATGACTCATTTACACAATAACTCTTGCTTTTGATTAATATTGAGAAATCATAAACAAGGTCTGAGTATATGTGTGTAACAAACAAAATAATATATAAATATATCAGTAAACAAATAATGAAATAATAAAAGAAAAGTAATTAAACAAATATTAAATGAATTTGATATGTAATTAATCGAAAAGATAGATATGCACCTTTCCATTGAAAGGGCACATAAGATCATATTTAAATGGTCCATCAAATTGTAATGTACTCATATCTCATTAAATTCATATTCAATATTATTTATTCTTTCCAGTGGAGTTATTTTCTGTTGGTTGAGAATATCCGGATACGGATATTACAATGTGAGGTGGAAGTGAATGATTTATTAACTGTAAGAACTAGAATAGAATATCCCAATTAATACTAGTTTCTACAATCTTTCCTTTTCAACGAGGAACTTAAGATCAAGGAAGTTAATTGTAATGTTTATGGAGTTTGAATATTATAGATTTAGGTGCATTAGTAGCATCTGCAAGCAGGTAGATGTCTTTAAGAGTAATGTACAATTTGATGCTGTTAGTAGCATTTTCAAATAATTGAGAATTGTGCTTGAGTTACTAGTAACTAGACTTGTTAGTTGGAGCATGTGTGCTTTCTATTAAAAGGTCTCTTGGATAAGAAGTTTGTACTACTTTGTCATTTATTTTGAATTTGCTATTTCTAATTATACCTTGAGATACATTATTTCTTGCTTTTGTTAGTATTTATACCTATCTATGAGAGGCATACTCCAGTATGTATAAAGAACTGTTTAGTATACAGCTACTGTATGTATTTCATTGATTTTAAGTAGAAGCTCATATGATTGGCACACTCTTTCTTTTCTTGCAGAGGAACTTGGTGACTTGTCTGCAGAGCTCAAGCTCTCTGTTTTCCAGCTGGGTATTAGTCCATACATATTTGCATCTATTATTATGCAGGTGAAAGCTTGATTTAGTGATCTTATTTCTTCTGAAATTATGCTTTAACTTTAAAGTTTATCACTAGATCTTTTAATATATGAAGAGCCATATTCATTAAAAATTCCAGAGTCTTCATAGAAGATGTAATTGTTTGCAATCTGAGTTCTATTCTTTGCTAAGGGATTCCAGCATTTAAAGTTTATAGAATTTGGCTGTACAAGCAACATTATGTAAGGTTATAAACTTATAACTGGATTTGCATTTGTTTAAAATAGTAAGTTGGCTTGAATAGGATAATAGAGAACTCAGACTTGTAGCATAATCATGACTGATCCTGCAGGATAGCAAGTTTGTTATCTCAAGTTTAGATTCATTTGTAATTGATCGATTAATTTATAGAGGGTCGTGACTAACATAGAAAAGGGACCATGTTGTGAACATAAATAAATAAATAAATAAATATCATTAATACATATACTAATATAATAATAATAATGAATAGCCTAAGGGTACATGTCTCAAAGATGTCTCTATACTTGTCCTTTTATGGATTTTGACCTGTTGTACTTAAATGGATATTCAACAACTGGACTATCTTTATATTTGAGAAAGAATTATGTTCGTTTCATTTGGTATAAGTGTTGGAATTATGATAGGTATTGCGATCATATGGAAACAGATCAGATTGTGATGTGGTTGTCATTGATGGCAACACATAGTTCCAAGCATATGATCCAACAGCAAGGAGGACAGATAAGCAGAGGACTTAGACGAATCGACGGTTGTGGATGAATTCAACAAGAGAAAGGTGTAGGAAAATTATCGGGCCCACAAAGATTAGATGAAGATCTGCACTTGATCTCAGATCAACGGACAAAGAAGAAGCTGCAAAGATCAACGGTCAAAGATGAGTTCCGCAATGCGAAGTTGCAAGGTGGTTAAAGTTGTGGGAGTTGAATTACAGAGCGCTCATGTTTGGAAAAGTGGAAAGGAGGATCTACAATCTGCAATCCGATTGCACAAAGGACCATTGCGGCCGCATAATTGTGGAAGTCAATTTTGGAATTAAGAAACTTTCGCAATCCGCAATTCGCAATTGCGAAAAGAATTTTGCGGAAAGAATCTTGTGGAACCAGAACTGTGGAAACAGATTTGCGGAAGTCAATTTTGGAATTTGGGAATTTCCGTAATCCGTAATTTTGAAAAGAATCTTGCGGAACCAGAACTGCGGAAACAGATTTGCGGAAGTCAATTTTGGAATTTGGGAATTTTCTCAATCCGCAAGTGCAGAAAGAATCTTGCAGAACCAAAACTGCGGAAACAGATTTGCAGAAACATCATTGAAGAAACTTAGAATTGGGGGAAGATCGAGGTTGCGGAAGCAAGTAAGTTGTCTTGTTGCTTTGTCATGAGTTTTTGGAATGAAAAGGAAAATCGATCCAAGTAGTTATGAATTCAAGAACCCGGTGGCAAATGGTAAACAATGTCTAGATTGCTTATTGATTGGGTTCCTTGCCTGTCATGAGTCATTGAACGGGTTTTGATCAGTTATGAAACTGAAAAGTTAGGCATACGAACAGGTAAAGGGAATAAAGACTGGCATGCATAAAAGGATGGAGTAGAGAGGATTGTGTGTGCGCTCTTTGAATGCAGAGAGTTGGTGCATGGACCGCTGTCGAAGGGTGTGCTGAAATGGGGAGAATATGTAGAACAAAGACAGTGAAGGGAGCCAAGTTTGAATGAGCAAGAAGCAGAAGCAGTTCAGAGAAAGTGACAGATTTGGGTAAGCATAGCTATATCTGGTATTCAACATATTCTACATAACTAAGTTTAAATTTATGGAATTGGGGTGGTAGGGTGGTGCCCAAGAAGACTTGCAGTCTTCAGTGTGCAAGTTGGAGCTTGTACAAGTCTAGCGAGTGCTAGAAAACCGGGAGAGTTGGTGCTCTCCACAAGTTGCTGCTTGTAAAACAAAGGTTGTAGCCTCATATGAGTTGGTGCTGGGTGGTGCTCAAAGAAAGTTGATTTAATAATAAAATAATTTCTATTATGAATTTTCTTGTAAATATCTGTCTCTGTCCCCATCATATGTATGATTGATAATAATTACTTTTACTTTATATCATGGCTATAAATCTGTGAACAATAATAAAGGTTTAAAAGGTCGAAAATTATTTAAGCTTAGGAATAACTGATTCAACCCCCCCCTTCTTAGTTATTCGAATAACCTCAACAATTGGTATCAGAGCGGGTTCCTTTTATTTAAAGGTAGATTTGTAAGCTTAAACATGACGAGTCATGAAGGGAATTTAACCAATAAGGTTCCTCTGTTTGATGGAACAAATTTTGCCTTCTGGAAGGTTAGAATGAGAACATATCTAATGTCCTTAGGTGCTGATGTTTGGGATGTAGTAGATGTTATCCACTAAGTTGCACTTAGATGGATTTCCAGTGAGAAATCAAAGACTTGTACAAATCAATTGTTCATCACATGTGTTCAGAAGTTCATCAAGCCAATCAGTGGCCCTTTTTTTTATTTTTTACATGTTCATACTCTGCGGGGATTTTGTAATAAATGACTCAGCATGATGAAATTATGTAAAAGGTTTGGCTTTCCTAGGACTTAGTTATCAATACTTTACTCTAGGGTGTTTTTTCCTTGGGAATTACATGTCATCTTTTAATGACTTATAATTTTTGAGTTTTTCACCCACTCCTCCTGTTGCCCACCTATTTCGACTAGGTGGCAACTCCATGTACATGTGGATGTACATAATTATACCTTGGAAAAATCTGAGGATTTTTTCACTCCTGCAGGGCAATTGCCCCTTTGTAAAACGAAATGTCCGCTCCCCTGCGTGGGAAAATTAATGTAATTTTATGTACTAGTATGGATCATATGATACGGATTCCACACCATGGAACGGGTTGTTAGGGAAGTCCCTTCATCGAGTGTTTTCCCCTTTCCAATTGATCTTGTTGAACAAACGAGTTTAATCGGTTTGGTTTTCACTCAAAATCCTCCAAAGTGGTGACGGGCGTTCTACCAGTCAAGTCCATGAGGTGGCTAAGGCTTTAAAGTGTAATTCATGACCATGCTAGGCATCTGTCTAGAGTCTTGCGGAATTTCGTTATGTTATTGAATCTTTATTAATTTTTTCCAGTTGATTAATTTCACCCCTTGGTGATTAATTAACTGAGTTTTGATGTAATAATGTAATTGCTCAAGCATGGAATTTTGTAATAGGGGCTATGAATGCAAAGTAAAATTGCTATGAAACCCCCTAAGCCATTGCTTCGAGTCCCATGTCGTTCTGATAAGTGGTTCAAGAGATAGACCAATTTTGGTCAGGAGGGGTCTATCTCTCCTAGGTAAATTTTTAATTTTCCTAAGTCAAAATTCATATTATTTGATTTTGAAGGAAAAAATCAAATAATGCCATGGTAAATTTATTTGGGGGTTGTTAAGCCTAGGAAAATTTATTTCATAATTTTTCCACCCCCCCATGGCCCAGATTTAATTTTTCCAATTTAATTTTTAATTTTTCCTAAGTCAAATTGGGAAAATTTAAAAATTAAAGTGAAAAATTAAATCTAAGGTAAATAAATATTTATCCTAAGTCTAAGGGTTAAATATCATTTTTGGAGTAAAAGGCTATGGTCAAGGCCAAATTAAGAGGAATCTCCACCAAAAATAGAGGGGACGTCCAAGTCAAAGCTAAGTTTAGTGGGGCATCATTTTAAAAGGAGCCAAGACAAAGGTTAAACCCTCACTAAGTATAGTGGGCGTCAATAATAAGGAAGGGCGCTAGCCCAACTTGGAGGACGTCAAGGTAAAAATGGGGGCGCATGTGTATTTAGAGGCTCCTCCAAAATAGGGCGCTACCACCAAATAAATAAAGGTCACCATTTTAAGAGGAGGCGTCACCTATTATAGAGGGGCGCTACACTTTGGAAGGGCGCTACTACTATAGTGGAGAGCGCTAGCCATATTTGGAGGCGCTATCAAGTAAAGAGAGGGCGCCACACATGTTTGGAGGAGCACTATTTTGGAGAGGCGCCAAGTTTGGAGGAAAAAGGTAAAGTCAAGGCCAGATCTGGAGGGGGCGCCTACTTGGGCCCACGTTTTTTGCCAAAGCTCATCCAAGCCATTGATTATGAAGAGGATCTTGGTCAAATACCTAGATCTGAGGGTGTATATTGTTGAGACATGGATCAAGCTTCTAGGCCGTTGATGAAGAATTAATCTAAGGGTTGAGATTGATTGAGAGGAATAAAAGCCAAAAACCTAGATCTAGTGGTGGAGATGTAACCTAGATCTAGATTTAATCTCAGCCATTGATCTTCAAGGGGTTGGGGGTCTTCCTCAACTATAAAATGGGGGCCTCACTCCCTCATTTCTCATGCTCTCTCATGCTATTGTTATGCTGCCGGATTATTTCTCCACTATCTTCTCAAGCTCTCTCTCTCTTGCTATTGTAATCTTTTTGCCCTAGTTGGGCCATTTAATCTAAGGAATCTTTGGAGGGACATTGTGCTACACTTTCCATTTTCATGATCAAATGTTGTAAGGTAACTTGTATATTTGTTTAGCTTTGCATCTTTGTATTTGTCTAGTTAGCTCTCCTCAAAGTATTTTGTGGAGAGACTAGAGAGTAGAAGTATTTTTGCTCTCTTTTGTGAACTGTTTAACGTTTTTTCTTCAAAGTATTTTGCAGGGATCGTTGAACATTCATCTCTAGGCTTACAATTTCTTGCAGAGTTAGATTTGTTGCAGGTTTTCCAAGCAAGGGCATCTCTCCAGGGGCTCATTTCTGTAAAATTTCAATTCGGCCATCTACTTTCAGCCTGTTTTAAACAGGGTTTATTTTACTGTTTAGTGGATACAAACCTTGTTTTAGAGCCCTAACCTCATACATATTGATTTAACTTGTTATTTCTGCTGTTTTAGTATTATTTAGGTGGCTGGAAACTCAGTTTCCAGTCAGGCTGTGAGCTCTATGCAAAAATAGCTCTGTTTCGAATACTTGTGGTATCAATTGATCCGCATCTGCGGTTAATGAAGTCAGTCTGAATTGGTTTACCCAATCTCTCGAGCCGAACGCAAGTTCCTTCGGGATTAACTTATTGCATACCTCTTTGATAAATATTATTCAGTCTACATAACNATATTAGACTGTCTTAGTGATATTACTCATAGTATAAGTGGTAGTAATATTCACCTTGTGAGTTTCCAGCCCTCTAAACATCTCTGTTTTTCCAGAATTTCAATTCGACCATATCTGTTTTTGTGTTCTGAAATTGGGTTTTATTCACTGTATAGTGAATATAACCCTTGTTTTAGGGCCCCCATATGTTATATATTAGTTAGAGGCTTTAAATTTACTATTTTAGTATCATTTAGGTGGCTGAAAA
>LPNX010867743.1:164528-178651 GCA_001517045.1 Pseudotsuga menziesii
CAACCTACGAGCTTCGCCAGGATTTTATGCTCAGACAACCTGTCTCATCAGCTATGCTAGACCTCATCACTCCCTCTTTCGAGAGATCTCGATTTGGATCACATACTAGAGCTTCATTGCTCCTCTCTGCATCATACAAAAATGCAAGTCAGATCAATCAAATCAAATAGTAGCTTTCAAAAGAAACATACTACCTCAAAGTGGCAACATATTTTTCCTCAGCTGTACTCAGTGCCATACAGGATTGCATCCTGCCAAACCAGTAGGCCATACTGGATCTCAAACCGAAGAAGCAACCCAAGGTTCTCTTCTTCTTAATGGCACTACCAATCCAAATCAACATAACCATGCAGGTTAGCCTTCTGATTCGTATCATACTTGAGCCCATACTCAATGGTACCCTTCAGGTACCTCACTACATGCTTTGCAACTAGGTGAGCATGTCTTTGATCCGTCAAGAACTAGCTCAGGTTGTTCACAGCAAAGCATATGTTTGGTCTCGTATTCGTCAGGCACATCAATGAACGAATCATCTGACAATACATCATGGCATCAACCATCTCTAATGAAGCATCACACAAAAGCTTCAAGTTTGATGCCATAGGTGTGGTTATCGCCTTGCGGTACAGTATCCCGAATTTCTTCAGAATCTTCACTGCATACTTTCCTTGACCAAGGAAAATCTCATTCGCATTCTGCCACACCTCCATGCCTAAGTAGTGCATTATCGCTAGGTATTTCATCTCGAACTCTATAGCAAGTCTCCTTCTTGCATCTTTAATGACTTCCTCTTTTCTTGTCAGGAATAGGTCATCAACATATAACAGGAGCATCGCCGGTCTTTTGCCTTCAACCTTGAAGTAAAGGTTGGAATCCGCTTTACTCTCAGTAAATCCTTGAGCCATAAGTAAGTTGTCCATCCTACCATACCATGTCGAGCCTGAGGATCTTTTGCAGTCACTCCCTCTGAAACGGAGCATCATTCTCCCTCTTCCTTTCGTACTCTATGTATTGAAATATTATGTACAGGAGTGACAAGTAGCTTCCTCTGCTATTAATATTCTATGCATCCATCTAGGGTCACTGGATACCAAGATCCTCTATCTTTAATTTTGTTGAAAAGTTCATCTCGCGCCCATCTGTGAGCTTGTCATCCTCTATAGGATTTCATCTTCAACCTTGTAGCAAAGGTTAATATCTTCATCCCTCTAGGTGATCTTCAAGCTCCTCATGTAACTGTAAGTGCTATCCCATGGGTGCCTTCTGAGCTCGTACAAGTCCTTTAATTTGCAGACATGAGTCTGCCTGTCATGTGTCTGAACTCCCAGTGGTCGCTCTACGTATACTTCCTCCTTGTCTACACCATTCAAGAATGTTGTCTTGATGTCAGCTGGTGTATCTCCCATCTCATACCTGTAAGTATGGATCTAATGGAAGTGTACCACGCAACTGGTGCAAATGTCTCCGCATAGTCTATGCCTTCTTTCTGTGAGAAGCCTTGTGCTATGAATCTTTCCTTGTATCTCATGATGTTCTCATCTACTGCATGTTGGATCTTGTAGATCCATATGGAAGACACTACGAACTTCCCTTCAGGTCTCAACACCACATCCTAGACATCATTCTTCTTGAACTGGTACTCTTTGATCATTGTCTCCTTTCTTTTCTTCTTGGCTACTTCTTCATAGCTTGAAGGCTCTGCATCAATGATGTCGCTTAACAATGTCACATAACTGGAGTGTGTTCGAGGCCTCTTGCTTTCTTTGGAAGTCACGTCATACTATTCTTCATCTTGGACTATTTCTCGTGCCCAAGGTGGTATTCATCTCTTGAGGTGGATCTATCGTTCTCTTTATATTCTTTTGGAGCTCTTTCTTTCGCCACAGTGTCTCTAACCCAGGAAGCTTCAGGTTCCTCTTCTGAACTGCCATTACTTGTTCTTTGGAATGATCTACAAGTCAAGTTCAGCTACATGATTAGAAACATCTCATAATTTCAGAAACATATTAATAGTGGCAAATATATGTCACATAGCCATGCAACTATTTTAGCCAATGCTACAACATTCATTCATATCCCGTACACATACAATAACTTCTAGATTCCTTCTACCCCAATGTTATTAAGAGTGTGTACTACTCCTAATATGCCAGCAAAAGGTTTCAATCTAGATAAGTAGTAATGGAATGTTGTACAACATCATTGACTTCTTACCCATCATGTGCAATTCAGTAGTATAAATGCAAATACTCAAACATGCATAACACATCAACTAAATATAAACAATTGCACAACCAAACAATATCATGAAATGACAATTGAATACTTATCTTTATTTGTTTGGTTGGTAAACTCCTTCTTGAGCCTTCAGCTTCATCATCTTCTTCATTCACAACTGCAGCATTTCTTATCCAAATGCTAAGATGGATAAGAGGTTCTTCAAGGGTTGAGTCCTTCATATTCCTCATCGCTTGAGGGATCTTCTTTGAATCGTGAGAACTTGATCTTTAGTTGCTCCCATCATATTTTCTCTTATTATGAGTCGAGCTTCTTCTTGTGTGCACTCTTCCCAGAGTCTGCTGAAGGTAATCAACTTCCTCCTGGCACACATTCCTCGAATGAATGAATCCCATGATCTTGGGAGGCCATTCAAGGTGGTTATAACAATCTCTTATTCTTCTTCGATTGCTTTGTCATAGCATCGAACACTTCATTTTGGTGTCTTCAAGGATGACACGAGGGATGAGATGATCTTTAATAGAATCTGCAATGATTCTCTTGGCTCTATCCTTAGCCTCATCTCCCTCTGGCTCTTAGAACTCCCTTACTGAAATATTGATCCAACTCATTTCCTTTAAGGATCAGGGAGGTCTTATACTTCCATACTCAGAATTTGTCAGCTTCACCAAGTTTGTCAACAAGTTGGGTGTGATTAGTCATTTTAAAATGAGAACCTCAAATGGAAATAGCAAAGATTTAGATCTTACCGATTTGAGTTGTCCGACCTGGTTCCGGAGCTGGTTGATCTAGGGTTTGTCAGAAAAACCCTAATTTTTTAAACTTGGAATTTCAAACTTCTGATTGGGCAGAAATATTGGCCTCTTCAAGGCGAGCTGTCCAATGTACTTCTTTTCTGAAAACAGTGGTGGGAAGCTCCCGAAACAGTAAGCCCTAGTTTTCCAATTTCTTTTGCAGAAATGTCTGAAATTGATTCTGCTGTATCTTCGAAGTTTCAGATCCTTACAATCTAAAACTTCTCACTAAGATAGCATGATATGTCTTCTTTCCAACCCCATAGGTTCGAGCAGAAATGGATTCTCCAAGTGGGACTTATTCTGATTTTCCCAAGGTGACTGTTTTGGGGACTGTTCAGCATAGCGAACTTGTATGGACTGCCATGTTTCACTGTTTCACATTTTGGGTCTAAAAAGCGTACCACAGAAACTACAGTCTATGCCTTACCTGCAACATCTTGCGAAATTTTGTTTGGACCTTCCTAGCTTGAGATATAGCAAATATCCCTAGGTCACCTGTTTATGAGTGTATTCTCAAGGAGGATGGAACCTTGATTTGGAGGAACCATATCTCCTGAAGTATAGCGAATCTGAGGCTGAAAATTTTACACAAGGTACAGCGAGAATTTCTCTTCGGCCTATAAAAGTTTCGACTTCTGATATTGCCTTCTCCAATATTGCGTTATAGCGAAAGTTCTAGAATGACTAAATTCAGTCTTCTAGGGTTTTCATGCATGAAACCCTAATTTCCATTAGGTGCCATTGTAGTTGTATTTCGACTGCACAGTGAAACTTCTCTGATTCAAAAACTGCTACCACCAACAGATGTGCCCTAGTGAAGCGAGTTAGCCTAGCCCTCCTTGCTTGATGATCTGTGGAGAGAACACTTTCAACTAGGAAGCCCTAGTTCCCGCAGCTGCACAGTGCCTTCTTTCAGAGAGGCTCTGATACCATGTTAGATTTTCTTAAGATTTTATTAGATTATCAAGGATATTTATCTGAAAGAATAAAAAGTACAGCAAAATGCATAAGATATAAAAGATACACAAGACACAAAGATTTTCATCGGGGAAACCACGGAGAAAACCCCGCAAACTTCTTCAGAATAGGAAGATTATCAAAAATAGTAATAAGAAATGTTCAGCAGCTATCTTTCTCTCCTCCTATGACTGTCTCTCTCTCTCATGCGCCTTAGAGAGTGTGTGTGGTGTGTATAAATGAGGGAGAGTACCTCCCTATTTATACCCTTTCAAGTCACTGACCAAATATAAGACTCAAGCCTACATGTCATCTCACATGGGGCCCACTTCTCCTAGAGAGACCACAATTACATATTACATGATGTTACACTGGGGACTATTGCCCCGACTTACAACGAAGATTGTACCTCAAGATCTAGACACAATTTAGATATCCTGTAAAGCGGTATCACACATCCCCAATGGGGTACAACAACATACAATGATAATGTACATTAGAATATCTTTTGAAGTTACAAATACATCAACAAGGCAGCAGCTGCAAAGGAAGGTCGTACGAACCTTATGGATAATAAAGGTACAGTTGTCGTAAAAACCGTACGGTTTCCGTACAATAGTTGTACAACCGTACGAATTCGCACGTGGAGGTCGAACAGTCACGCGAAGGGGATGGAGATTTAGCTAGAGGTTTAGGTGGGGTTTTTCCCAGTGATTATGTCAGGTACTGCTTCAGCAGGTTTGGGTGATTGGCAGTGATTGTAAAACTTCCATATTTTCTCATAATAAAATCTATATCCGACTGTTGCATCGGTTTTTCCGAGGGTTCCCGTACCCAAAATAATAGTGTCTATATTGTAATGTGATGTTGTGATTTATTTCTCAGTACTTTATATTCCGCTGCATACTTGTAAAAGATATTCATGTGTGGTTATCAGTAGAAATTTTGAATACTCTATTTAGCCCTAGTTTGAATATTAAAGGAAAATTTACATGGTATCGAAGCTCTGGTGAGCTAAAGATTGAGAGATTTGCAGCAACAGTAGATCAGGGGCAGATCTAATTGAAAACACAAAACTAAAGTGCAGATCTAGGGTTTGACAAGTACACTTCGGCATGGTAGTGCAATTGAGAGTTGAGGATAGACTCCGAGGTGCTCAGAACTTTCCTACATGGAAGGATCACAAGGATCCTGGACGGCAGTGATGCAGAGGAGCACATTGACTCCATGAAGGTTGCACCCACAGATCCGGTAGACTTAGCAGCTTAGAAGAAGACTGATTCCAGAGCCATGTTGATCATCTTGGATGGGGTGAAGGACCACATAGTCCCTCACCTTTCTGAGAAGAAGACCGCATTAAAGATGTGGAAGGCTTTGGAAAGTCTGTACCAGAGCAAGAACAAGAACCAAAAGATGGGTGTTGCAAGAGAGGATGCGCAGTACCAATATGGGAGGAGGAGGAGTGGTGCCTTATCTCACGAGGCTCACACAGATCAGGCATTAGCTTGTAGTTGTTGGCTCTAAAACCAAGGATGAGGAGCTAGTTCGGATAGCCCTCAATGGCTTCTCTAAGCCATGGGGCACCTTTGTCAAAGGTGTTGTGGCTAGGGAGAAGCTCCTTGATTGTCAGAGACTATGGGATGACTTTATGCAAGAAGAGAGTCGCATGGGTCAAGGATCAGACTCATCCAACAGTGCCCCACATATTGTGGATGACGAGGCTCTAGCCCTGACAGGGAAGAGCAAGGGTAAGGCAAAGAGGAAGAAGGATGGAAAGAAGAAACTTGACATTTCAAAAGTCAAGTGTTTTATCTGCCATCAGTAGGGACACTTTGCCTCCCAGTGCCCAGACAAGAAGAAGAAGAGTAACACTTAGATGGCTGGATCTGCAGAGGTGGAGGACTTCTGCAGGAACTTCGCTGAGGAGTTATGCTTGATAGCTTCCATGGCAAGCACCACAGGGAACAGTATATGGTACATCGACAGTGGAGCATCTAGTCACATGACTGGACAGAAGAGATTCTTCAGAGACTTGCAAGAGGGTGGAACAGGGATCCACATTGAGCTAGGTGATGATGCGCGGTATCAGGCGCAGGTGTTGGCACCATTTCATTTGAGAGGGAGTCCGGCGATCCCCTCAGTTTTGTTGATGTGTCATATGTTCCAGGACTGACCAAGAAACTTATATCAGTCTCCACTCTGGAGGACAAGGAATATCAGGTCAAGTTCCGTATCCATAGTGTATATCAGGCCCAAGGGGTCAGATAGGAGCTTGGATCAGGTGATTGGCAGAAGGAGCAGGAAAGTGTACAGACTACACTTTGAGCCTGCAAAGGCTCTAGACGGCAGCAGCAACACCATTCAAAGTGAGTTGTGGCATAAGAGGATGGCACACTTACGCCATGGAGCATTGAGGCACTTGAGACAGGTTGTCATTGGAGTTCCTTAGGTATAGGAGGAGAAGCATAACCACTGCAAGAGTTGTGCTTTGGGGAAGAACATCCGGAAGCCTTTCCCACAAGGCAACCACAAGTCTACGGAGCCCTTGGAATTGGTGTATTCGGATGTATGCGGACCTGTTCGGATGTATGCAGACCTATTAGTGTCCATTCGTTCAGTGGTTACAATTACTGCATAACCTTCATTGATGACTATTCCAAGAAAACCTGGATCTATTTCCTAAAGGCCAAGTCAGAGGTCTTTGAGAGGTTCCAAGAGTTCAAGACTCTCGCGGAGAACCAAACAAGAAAGAAGATTCAAGTGTTGAGGACAGACAACGGGGGTGAGTACACCTCCAATGAGTTCATGGAGTATTGTTCGGCTGAGGGGATCAAGAAAGAGCACACTGTGCCCCATACCGCACAGCAGAATGGAGTTGCAGAGCAGAAGAACAAGACTATGGTAGGAGCAGCCAAGGCCATGACATTTGATCAAGGATTACCACTATTCCTTTGGGTCGAGGCATACAGGACTACAATGTACATTCAAAACAGGTGTCCCCACACAGCTTTGGGGAGGAAGACACCAGAGGAGGTCTTCACAGGCACTCGGACAGATGTGAGTCACATTCACATATTTGGAAGTGTCTGCTATTGTCATGTTTATGCTGACACTAGGAAGAAGTTGGACCCTTCTGGAGGGAAGGGGTTACTTGTTGTATATAGTGAGACTTCGAAGGTATACAGAGTTTACATTCCTGCTCGCAAGAGAATCATTGTGAGCAGGGATGTCCAATTCGATGAGGAGAGGCCTTGCGGAGATCTATGGACTCACCAGCAAAGCAGCAACCAGCACAAGACACAGGGATCAAGTTGGAGGAGCCAAATGTACAAACACAGGGCACAGGCTCTAGTAGTCAGAGGGTGTCAGGTGGACAGGATCCTCCTATACTTTATGGGGAGGATGAGCTGCAATAGGAGACGGACATCTAGCAGCCGTAGCAGGTAGACACTAGGCCAAGGCCTAAGTGTTTCAAGTCCACAGTACAAGATTCCAGGCAGGTTGATCTTCCACAAAGATCTTTCAGACAGAGTGTACCACCAGAGAGACTCAGTTATATGGCACTGATGACAAAGTTGATTGACTCTGAACCTTCCAATTTTGAGGAGGCTGCACAACATGATGTGCGGCAAGAGGCCATGGTTGAGGAGTATGACTCAATCATGAAGAACCAGGTATGGGAGGTTGTGCCGAGACCTAAAGGCAAAAAGGTGGTAGGATCCAGGTGGATCTACAAGGTGAAGCATGCAGCAGACGGAAGTGTGGAAAAGTATAAGGCACGCTTCGTGAAAAACAAGGGTTTTCACAAAAGGAGGGAATTGATTATGAGGAGACCTTCGCCCCAATTGCTAGGTATTCTTCCATTCGGATCATTATCTCTTTAGCAGCAGAGATGGGTTGGCGAGTCCATCAGATGGACGTCAAGACTACCTTCCTCAACGTAGTGATAGAGGAGGAGGTATATATTGAGAAGCCAGAGGGGTTTGATGTGGAGAACAAGGAGATGCATGTATGCACACTGCATCAAGCTCTTTATGGGCTCAAGCAGGAACCTCGAGCATGGTAGTCGAGGATTGACAGCTATCTACGGGAGATGGAATTTCAGCGGAGTGAGGTTGATCACAACCTGTACTTCTTGACAGGTGAGGTGCCTCTCATACTAGTCCTATATGTGGATGATCTTTTTCTTACAGGAGATGAGAGGCTGATTAGAAACTGCAAGTCCAACCTTGCAGTGGATTTTGAGATGAAAGACCTTGGGTTGATGCATTACTTTTTGGGCTTGGAGGTTTGGCAGAGAGATGGATGATTCTTCATTGGATAGGGGAAGTATGCAATAGAGATCTTGAAGAGATTCAAGATGGAGGACTGCAAGCTGATGGCCATACCTCTAGTTTCCAACTGGAGGAATATTGATGCATCAAGGTCAGACAGATTTGATCCTACCTTGTATCGTCAGCTTATCGGATCGCTTATGTATCTAGTCAACACTCGACTAGATATTAACTTTGCAGTCAACTCCTTGAGTTAGTTCATGGTGGACCCTCGGAGAGTGCATTGGACGGCTACGAAGCACATACTTCGCTACATCAGAGGTACAGTGGAGTATGGATTGGTTTATGAGCGCAGGGGGAGTGTACAGTTAGCAGGTTTCACAGATGCTGACTGGCCAGGATGTGTGGAGGACCGAAAAATTACTTCAAGTTGTTTCAGCATTGGGTCAGGGGTTGTCTCTTGGTTCAACAGAAAGCAGAAGTCAGTTGCATTGAGCTCGGCAAAGGCTGAGTACATGGCAGCCAGCATGGCTGCTTGTGAGGGTATGTGGCTGAGGAAGTTACTTTCAGGGTTGTTCGAGTGTGAGATAGAGGCTACAGTAGTTCACTGTGACAATCAGAGTGGCATCAGGCTATCTGAGAATCCAGTGTTCCATGACTGGAGCAAACACATAGACATTAGGTATCACTTCTTGAGAGATTGTGTTCAAAGAGGAACCATTCGATTGGAGTACATACAGACAGATGAGCAGGTGGCGAACATCATCACTAAGGCACTTTGCAGACAGAGTTTTGTGAAGTTTGGGGATAAGTTGGGGTTGCTACCGAATCCCTTCGTCGTTGAGAGGGAGTGTTAAACTAGCAGCAACAAGGAAGGTCTTCCTACATGCAGAAGACTTAAATTAGGAAACCAGTTGTATTAAATTTTTTTCCTTTGGAAAATAATTAAAGTGATCTAATTATTTATTGACTTTAAGTGAAAGTGAAATTAGGGTTTTCGCTTTATCTAAAGTTATAAAAGAAAGGTCAATTGGTTGAGAGGACACACACACTTGTATTCTAACAGAGACAGGATACAGACAGGGAGAGAAAGTCAAACAGAGGATTTAGCTGCGAAGACGGAGGAGCGAGAGAACAATATCACCGAGCTACTAGGCAGGACAGAGGCCTCCTAGGTCGACAGGCAACAGCTGCAGAGGAAGGCCGTATAAACCGTATGGATTCCGTACAGCTGTCGTATAGACTATAGATTCCGTACAGCATTAGTACAGCCGTACATCCATATGGATCCACACATGTGGGAGGCCGTACACTTGGCCGTACAGTCACACAGAGGAGCTGGAGGTTTAGCTGGGGTTTTGCCCAGTGATTATGCTGGGTACTGCTTCACCAGATTTGGGTGATTAGCAATGATTGTAAAAGTTCCATATTTTCTCATAATAAAATCTATATCTGACTGCTGCACTGGTTTTCCCATCTTGGGTTTTTCCGGGGGTTTCCATACCCAAAATAATAGTGTCTATATATTGTGATGTGATGTTGTGATTTATTTCTCAGTACTTCATATTCCGCTCAATACTTGTAAAAGGTATTCATGTGTGGTCATCAGTAGAAATTTTGAATACACTGTTTAGCCCTAGTTTGAATATTAAAGGAAAATTTACAAAATGTAATAAAGGCCTTCCCACACTATTATTTTAAACTGTTGTACTCTCTAGTGATCACTTAGTCAAGGTGACAAGTTATTTGGATAGCATTGTATTAACCTAAAGCAACATGAACAAAAAACAACAGAATGCATGATTTAAATTTGTGTCAACAAAACTGCAGAAGATACTTGATCATAAATTGCAAGTCATAAGAACTGGTACTGCTACAATTTCCAAAGCATAAACTAATTACTGCATCTGTTTTAAAATTAGAGAACACTCCATCTACATAAGTGTTACCTCTTTTAGTCCGGGATCCTTCCATCCTCTATTTAAAGCACCTTTGGCCTCTGAATCCAGGCTTGTGTCTTTAGGAACCCTTAACGCTGCTGAACTAGAGATTCCCAAGGGAACAGTCACACCATTTCTTTCCACTACTAGTGGATTATACATAGTTTTTGTTTCTGTAGTATGCAAATATATAGTATTTTGAGCAGTTGAAGTGCCCAACTCTGGACTTCTCTTACAAATGGCATCCTTTGGTGAGGATTCATCAAATATCAAAGGATGCTTTGGTTCAGCCTCCTGCCCTTCAGTCTCTAATAGACTAATGCACTCCCTTTCATAGGTAATATACTGGGCTTTTCTGCATCCATACAGTGGAAGGACACCTCTATCTACACCCTGAGATTCATGGTAGAAACCTTCAATATGTTGTTTCTGCAAATGCAAGCATGTTTCCTCATTGACCAAAGTGTTGCCTTGATTAAAATTCATCAGTTTGGAAGGAAGTCCAACAATTTCTCTTATAAAGTTCTCTGTCTTCTCATTCAATCCTCTTACAGCTGTGGCATTAGAATGCAAGCTATCCGCAATCTCAGTACCATGAATAACATTAATTGAATCATGCTCACAGTCGTTTTCAATTTCTTGTATACCACTTCCACTGCTGATACAAAGGTTCCCTTCATCTACAGGGGTTTCTAACACATGCTCAGCATCAGGTTTAATAGCAGTTACTTCCAGTGGTAACCTGACATCATTGAATTCAGAAACTGAAGAATCATTAGTGTCTTCGCTAACTGTTTCTAAGGAAGAGCTCAGAGATTCTCCATCATCACAATGTACACACTGAAATTCTTCTCCCAAGACACTATTCGGTAAAATCTCAAATCTATGAGTGTTAGCAGGAGACAATAACCTGCTCTCCCTGGGCACCTGAGAAGGGATCTCTTCATCTCTCCAATTACCAAGTGTTGAATCAAAATTACTAGAGATATCCAACTCAGAGCACCAATCTTGCTTTAACTTATGTGTTGTCCATGTAGATAACTGTGTTTTGAACACAAGCTCAGCCATTCCCTGTTCATGAGAATTAAGTTTCCTAGAATGCTCACTCAAAGAGTTTCCTATGTTTAAAGGCATAATATCATCCATTGTTCTTTCCTTCCTCTCCATCAAATATGGCATAATAGCAAGCACCTTCTTTTATGCAATTTCAAATTCTACATAGTTCTATTAACTTTCACATTAACAGAGTCCAAATCAACCATTTTTATCTTTCCTGATATCAGTGCTATGCTCATCCTGAACAACACATTTATGATTTAATGTATCATTTCTGTAGTACATGAACCCATTGTTTTTCAAACCTTAAGCAACCTCTTCCGATGCCTAATGTTGTTGGAGTATAAATTTAAATTTTAGATGCGGAAGTACTGTGCCTAAATTCTTGGGCAATGAAGAATCTTAATCTGCAACTCCTTCCATCTGGCTGTTCCCTTGCTGATGTGTGAAGCGAAAGATATGTTTCAGAATTCTTTAAGGCTGTGAATGGCTTCAAGATGAAGCTTTTGATATCCATGTCTCTTTTGATATCCATATCAATAATTGTTTGTAGAAGTAAACGCTGAGGAAAGATTTTTGAATTGTCGTAATGTAACTACCCACGTGTCATTGGTGGGGTATAGAGCTACATAATCCTAGCATTCTAGAATCAAAAATTCCAATTAAAATAGTTACATTCCACGCGATCCTAGCTTTTGATATCCACATCAAATAGTTGTGTCAGCTTCACTTCTTGGGTGGTCTGCTTCTACACGACGTAATAATCCTTTCTCATTACTAGTATCAAAGTCCCTTTTGAAGTTTTGAACTGCATCAATGACCTGGGTCATGAAATCACAAATTTGTACTAAAGTTATACACTTCCCTCTGTAAATGCTTTGATGGTTAGCAAACTTCATAGAAAATTCCCTCATTGAATCTTTAAGTTGTCTTTCCACCTTGGAGTTTCCTGAACATTGCTCTGTCAAATTGGCGAGGAAGATGTTCTTAATGATAAGTCATATGCAGTAATCCCGAAAGCCACTATCACAGTAAAACAGCCTGTCCTCCTTGATCACCAAACAATGTAGAGAAAGACAATATTGTGATCTGCATTACATCAATGAAAAATATTATCCACACTCATTTGAGATGGCCAAACAATTTATTTCTGTCAATAAATATTTGATAAAACAACTCTACAGAAGACAATTACTTTAAGAAATTCACACACACACACAGAACAATATTGCAGAGAATAGAGCCAAAGCTTGAATGTATTATTCTAATATGTTCAATGATCTTTTATACATCATAAGTCAATTAAGTGAAACACCAAGAGTCTCATAGAAGATGAATCACCAAGAGTCTCATAGGAAATGAATTACCAAGAGGCAAACTGACTTTTATTATATAAGTCAATTATAAAAATTACGACTTATTTAACATGTATATATTCTAAATTATATACAATAATACGACCATTATTTTGAAGTTCACTTATTCTTCCTGTATGGATTTCTCCTGCACCATAGATAACATGTCTTGGTCAACTACCTTCCAGATATTTTTGAAAGACCATCCAAACCGTTTTTCATCCTGCATAATTCAGTCAGAGATACAATTAGTGCATGGCGGCTAATCACATTGCTTAATGTGTCCTGCCAAAGATATTGCATCCAGAATCAAGAAGATAGCTGCAGAGATTGTTTGTCCTGCATAATCAGGGTTTAGTCAGGGCAGATTCATTCTTCATATGGTCTTGACAGCGTGGGAAAGTGTGGAATCGGCCAAGGAGACCAGTCAGCATATATTGTTACTTAAAATTGATTCTGAATTGTAAACTGCCATGGATATTCCACTAGAACAGTTCATCACAACAGATCTTCTAATATTCTACAATCATCTATTAGTGTGTTTTACTTTAGCTTGCAGATTCAATGTTACTCACTTAATGCTGAAATAAACTAAAATGAAAGAAGCTAGCAAATAACAAACCATCCACACAATAGACACAAAGATATATCCTAAGTGTTGTTGAAAAACTGAGATTTACTGCTTGCTGGTTTAAATGAACAATTTGTGTTTTTCACTTCAGCCGGTTTTGCATAGGCTTGAAGCTACTTAAAAATTTTGCCGAACAATTTTAAACACACAGTAAAAATTACTAACAGGCTGAAAACAAATGCATGCACACCATAAATTTAACTCAGAGATTTTTGGCTAATCAGCCCTGGAAAAACCCCCACGGGGAAAACCAGTCAGAGAGAGGAGAGATTTTTATTATTTCTTCAGCAATGTACAGGACAGAAAATGGTGAAAAAATACAACTTATCTCCACCGGCAAACTTTTTCACAAAGTCTGGAAATGTGCTCAGCAAAACCCAGCCGTACACCCTTCTCGATTTCTGTGCCAATAACTTGCAAACCATACACAGTAATCCGTACCAGCAATAAATGCACCGTACTGTCTCGATTTCTGTGTTGTATTAATGCTGTCCGTACAGCATTAAATGAAGCCGTACCTCCTCGAAATCAGTGCCAAATAAATGCAGACCGTACCACGAAAAACTGTGCAGAAATTTAATGCAGCCGTACACAGGCCGTACCCTCGATTTGTGCGCAGACCGTACAGCATTAAATGCTCCCTGTTCTGTGCATTAAATGCAGTCCGTACCTTCTTGGGTTCTGTGCATAAATAATAAATGCAGTCTCTATTTTTGTGCTCACAAAAATCTCTTCAGCAAACTCAGAAAATCGTGCCCTCCTTGAGCAACTCGACCCAGCCTTCTCAACTCTCTCTCTTCTCCTGAAAATGAACAAGTGAATGTCCTTTTGCCTCCCTCAGCCTTTTTGTTTACCCTAAGTGAGTTTCTTAATCC
>LPNX010867746.1:0-10704 GCA_001517045.1 Pseudotsuga menziesii
GCTTGTAATAAAGTGAAACTCAATTCAATGTTCAATGTATTTATACTGATAGTTTAGTTCTTGGATTTGAACCTGAGATTTGTTCAAATAATAGAAATTTCCGTCTTTTAACCACATTCTTCAATCTCTTCTACTAGGTGTATAAGGTAAATGCAAGAAAAAAGCAATAATAATGAGGGCATTAATGGTGAGAGAACCTATGATGATATTATGAAAGTAACTCTAAAAATGAACTAAAGCTTAAGTTCAAGATCAATTTTAAAGCTATGGTAATAGCGAGAATGTATATGGCACAATCACAAAGTATTGAGACCAATACCAAGGTAATTAAAATTGTCATATTTTGAATGTTGATTATTTATAAAATTAATGCACACTTGATTTTTTCTTATACATTAATGTTTTTATTTATTTTATGCTGGAGAAAAGCAATAATAATGAGGGCATTAATGCTGAGAAAACCTATGATGATATTATGAAAATAAAATTAGATGTATAATAGTTATAATGATTTAGTTTGATTTTTGTATACTAATATATTTTTCTGGTTTTTTGTTTTAGGGGTTGTTAGGAAGAGAGATAAAAGTTAAAGTACCCACACCACATTGTTCACTAGTCCATTAGGTAATGAACATTATTACTTATATTTATATTAAACTATTATACAGAACATTTCAAATTTTGTCAATCATTCATTACATCACTTAAATACCATTTTTACTATAGTAAATGTGTGGTCCACTCAATTTGGGTGTGAAACGAGATGTGTATCGCATTTGGTTCATGGGAAGCTTGAATCAATAAAAGAGAGAAACCACCAAAAGAATATAATAGGAAGAAACGAGCATGTTGCTTATGAATACTTTTGAAGTTAATAGAATACATAAGAAGTGCTACACCAAAGAAGAAACGAACATGTTTCTTATTGCCCTTGAGAATTAAAAAAGATAGGAGGGAAGTGCATTTGAATATCATACATACAATTATAGGGAAAAAATTGACAAAAAAAAAATGCATTGGGTGATTGAATTACCTTGTTGGATGACAATGCATGAGTGAAATCTCCTCCCCTCAACCTGAATAAGCTCCTGCAACAATCCCAAGCACCGGTCTCGCTCCAAACGCTCCAATGGCCAGTCGAATTCGCGTTCCTGATTGTGAAAATGGGCCGCGGGTTCGGGACTATGTATTTAAATTTTTTTTTTTTTATTTACAAATCGTGCACGCGTTTTATAACTACATATCGCGAGCGTGTTTTGTAGTTATATAACGCGTACGTGATTTTTCTTCCTATCCTACATGTTCCATGACATGTCAGGATCGGGTTGAACCATACCAAGTGCTATGTCAGGCTCGGGTTGATGTATTTTTTGGTAACATGATGTTGTTTTTGAAAACTAGGATAGCATCTTAAAGGTCCCTCATCTTCTTGCACTGACCCTTTAGTGCATATGCTCGGTGATGGGAGTGATTGAATTTAGCTACTCATGGCTGACTATGTTTAACCATCGTTGACCACATCCCATGGTTGACTTTGGTTAACCGCGGTTGACATAGGTTACCTATGGTTGGATTTAGAAAAATATGCTTGACTTTTTCCTACCATGGTTGACTTTGTTTAAAATATGGCTGACCATTGTTTAGGCATGGTTCACTCCAATCCGTTGTTGACTTTGAATCATGGTTGACCATTGTTTAGGCATTGTTGGCAAGTTTGACTATATTAAACCATGGTTGACTTTAGTGCATCATGGTTGTCTTTAGTTGACTTTAGCACACATCGTTGTTGATTATGGTCGCATCACGGTTATATCGTTGAATTTGGATAACCATGGTTTACTATGTTTAGGCATGGTTGACGACATCTCCTTGTTGACCACGGACGACTATGGTTAATCTTGGTTAACCAAGGTTGACTTTAGTGGAAAAATGGTTTCCTTTGGTTAGTTATGGAATACCATGTTAAACCATCGCCGACCATAGTCGACATAACTAAGGAGAACCATGGCCGACCATTGTTATACCATTGTATACAATGTTTGACCATGGTCGATGAAGGGTGTCAAATGATGGTTGGCCATTGATTGGGCATGGTTGACTAAGCTTGGACATATTAAACAATGGTTAAACATCGTCTGGGCATGGTTGACCATTGACCGGGCATGGTCGACTTTAAACAATGGTTGACAATTGGACCAGGTATGGTTGACTTTAAACCATCGTTAATCTTTTTTTAGGCATAGTTGTCTTCAAACTAAGCTTGACTGGATATAAAGCCACGACTGACCATTGTTTAGGCATGGTGCTTGATTATGGAATGGTTAGCTTTAGTTAACCACGATCGACTGTGCTTAACCCTCGTTCACCATATATAATGGTTGACTTTGGTTAACCATTCTTGACTTAGGTTAACTACGGTTGACTTTAGTAACTTGTGCTTGACTCTGGCTTGCCATGGTTGACTTTGGTTAACCTTGGTTAAAGTATGGTTGACTATTGTTTGGGCATGGTTAAATTTGAGCCATGGTTCAACATTGTTTAGGCATTGTTACTTTAAGCTAAGTTTGAGTATACTAAACCATGGTTTACCATTATGTAAGCACAACTTACTTTAGCGCATGGCTGACTATGGTTGCATCATAAATATATGGATGACTTTGTTTAATAATGGTTGACTGTGTCTAACCAAGGTTGATGGCATCTTAGTGTTGACCATGGTGATTTTGGTTAACCATGGATGGCTATGGTTAATGTTGGTTAACCAACGTTGACCTTAATCGAGAATGGATGCCTTTCGTTAGTTATGGAAGACTATGTTAGACCGCCACTGGCCATGGTTAACATAACCACGATAACCATGGCCAACCATTGTTAGACCTTGGTATACAATGTTTGACCATGGTTAGGCCATTGTTGACCATGGTCAACGAAGGATGTCAAATGATGGCCAGCCATTGATCGGGCATGGTTGACTTTAAATGGTGGTTGACTAAGTTTGGACATATTAAAGAACGGTTGAACATTGTTTGAGCATGGTTGAAAAATTGATTGGGCATGGTTAACTTTAAACAACTTTCGACCATTGGTTGGGCATGGTTGACTTTTTACCACTGCTTAGGAATGGTTTAGTTTAAACTAAGCTTGACTATATTAAACCATGGTTGACTTTATCACATCATGGTTGAATCTGGTTGACTTGAGTGCATCATGGTTGGCTATGGCTGATTTGGTTAATTGCATTTAACCATGCTTGATGGCATCTCATCGATGACTTGAAATAATGGGTATAGTTGACTTGAAATAATTGGGCATGGTTGACTAAGTTTGGTCATATTGAGCAGTGGTTATCTACACCAAAGACCGAATCAGTTTACGACACTTCAACTCCAAACCAGATACAGACACATATTTCATGTTCATCTTCGGATGGCAAAGATCGTCACTCATCATAGGCTACAGACACAAGAGTTTATCAAGTTTTTTATCCCCGTGGATCGCTTTGAGGCGCATAGGGAGAGCATACACTTGATAACTCAACACTCAATACACTTCAGATATCCACTTTTCATGTGAAAGATCGCAAGATGCACGAGCACAGAGGATACCACCTACTCAAAGGGCCGAATCGGATTATGGCATTTCAACTCGAAACCACGTACATACACAAATTTCCTATTTGTCTTCGGATGACAAAGGTCTTCACATGCTACAGATACAAGAGTTTCTGAAGTTTTTTTATCCCTCTAGATTGCTTTGAGGAGTAGAGGGAGAGCATAAACCTGATAACTCAATACTCAATACACTTGAGATGTCTGCTTTTCATGTGCAAGTTCGCAAGATGTGCGAGCATAGAGGATACACAGACAATAGAATCGCCCTCTCCAAAACTCCAAATGCCCAAATGAGAGCCGGAAGGCTTTGTTTATTATAAGTTTGGTCATATTAAATAATGGTTGAACATTGCTTGGGCATGGATGACCATAGGCTAGGCATAGTTGACTTTAAACAATGGTTGAATTTTAACCATGGTTAACCATTGTTTAGGTGTGGTTGAGTTTAAACTAAGCTTGACTACATTAAACCATGGTTGACCTTTGCTTAGCCACATGGCTTAATCTTGTTGACTTTAGTGAATCGTGGTTTCTTATGGTTACATCATGGTTGACTATGGCTGACTTTGGTTAACGGCGGTTAACTATGTTTAACAATGGTTGATTACATCTCATCATTGACCATGGCTAACTTTGGTTAACCATGGTTGACCTTAAATAATGGAAATGGTTGACGACATCTCATCGTTGACTTGAAATAATGTGCATGGTTGACTATGGCTGACTTTGGTTAACGACGGTTAACTATGTTTAACAATGGTTGATTACATCTCATCATTCACCATGGCTAACCTTGGTTAACCATGGTTGACCTTAAATAATGGGCATGGTTGACGGCATCTCATTGTTGACTAGAAATAATGTACATGTTTGATGTGCATGGTTGACGGCATCTCATTGTTGACTTGAAATAATGTGCATGTTCGATGGCACATCTTCATTGACTTGTAATAATGGGTGTGGTTGACTTGAAATAATTGGGCAAATTCAACTCAGAAATAATGGTTTCAGACTAAGTTTGCCCATATTAAACAATGGTTGAACATTATTTGGGCATGGTTGACCATCGACTAGGCATGGTTGAGATTGGCCATTGGTTTGGCATGGTTGACTTTATTACATGGTCGACTTCCAACCATGGTTGACGATATTTTAGGCATGGTTGAGTTTAAACTAAGATTGACTATATCAAACCATCGTTAACCATTGCTTATACATGGCTGACTGTATCGCATAATGGTTGAATTTGGTTGACTTTAGTGCATCATGGTTTCTTGTGGTTGCATCATGGTTGACTATGGATGACTTTGGCTAACCATGGTTAAATATGTTTAATCATGGTTGATGACATCTCATCATTAACCATGTCTAACTTTGGTTAACCATGGTTGATGTTTGTTAACCACCATTGACTTTGTTGAACCATGGTTAACATTTGTTAGTTATGGAAGATCATGTTAGAACATGGTTGACATAAGAGGGAGAACGATGGCCAACCATTCTTAGACCATGTTTACAATGGCCGACCACGGTTAGACCGTCCTTAACCATGGTCAATGAAGGGTGTCAAATGATGATTTACTGAGCTTGACCATACCGGTTGACCAATCCTTTCATATGGTTGACCTTAGGGAAACATGGTTAACTATGGATGCATGAGGTTAAACTATTTCTTGCCATATTAAACCTCTTTAAACTATGGTTGACTCTAAACCATGTTTGACAATGGTAAACTACGGTTGAATTTAAACTATGTTTGACCATATTTTGTAGTTGAATTTGGCCATCCATATTTTGTGTTGTTGACTTTTAAAAACAGTGGTCGACTGTGTTCGAACATAGTTGACCAAGTTTGACCAAAGTTAACCATGCGTAACTATTATACAGCCATGGTAGATTTTAAAGAAACTTGGTGGACTATGGTTGACTTTAGTGCACCAAGGTCGACAATGGTTGAATTTTGTTATCTAAGGTTGACCATGTTTGAGCATCATTAACCATGGTTAATGAAGGGTGTCAAATGACGGTTGACCAATTTTTACCATAAACTGAACCATGCTTGACTATTTTTTATGCGTGGTTGAGCTTAGTTAACCATGGTTGACTATTGTTCGACTTGGTTAACCATTGTTCACTTTAGTGAACCTTGGTTGTGTATGGTTCGGTTTATGTAGATAACATTGACTTTGTGTCGCTATGGTTGACTAACCTTTATTGATTACCCACGATGTGTGACTATGGATGACTTTGGCTGAATATGGTTGACTCCAACAATATTGTTGACCATATTGCTTAATCAATGCATTAGTACTAATATTACTTAAATTAATATCAATGTTTCCTAACATTAATGGAAATTTTAATTTTAATGTTTAACATTAATATTAGTATTATTGTTATTAATGTCAATATTAATATTAATATGTAATTAGTGCGATTAATGATAGTATTACTAGTTTGATTTTCTTTGTCCAAAATGAATCCAAAATGGTGTCTTTCTATTAATATTGCTAATGAGAACATTAACTTACATGTGGATAATGTTGTCTTTATGCATTAATATTATTAGTAGTGTGATGATAATAATGATTAATGCTTTTAATATTCGTATGATTAGAGTTATTAACATTCTCTTGATTAATTCTACAATATCAACGATATTGTTATGTCCCCGACAAGGGGATATATATGAATCAGTCAGGCCGATTATTTGGACTAATTTGTAGCAACTTCAATAAAAACATATAATTTTTGCTAAAGTTTGTATCAATTATTTTTGGGAAATTATTTAAATTTTGATTTATCTTACTTCCTATTGGTTTATATAGGTGACGTAGGCCTAGGACTTTGTGCCCCAAGACCCGACGGTGGGCTAACGTCAGCAGCATTAACTTAGTTTTTTCTTTGATCATACATACGTGTCTATTGCATGCACCTTTTCGAAGGTGATGCACGAATTAGTATTCAATGCAACACCTTAATACATGGTTAGGAAATGAACCTTTCCCTGCCCGAGCAAAGCCACCCAGACACACATCAAGTCAAGTGCATATCAACTGCCATGCGGCCATTGAAAAGCAATGGCAGGCCATTTTATGCCCGAGTTAAAAAAAATGTAGTTGGTAGTCATTCTAATGTTTGGAGTATGGTCTGGTTTTTCGTATTTAATTTTTATTATTAAAAAATAACATTTTACTATGTGCTCATTTGTCGGGGTTGTGGTGAACCAATCCCTGGATTTCATGTTAGAGGATGTGGCGAAGAGATTATGTCAGGGGATTTAATGTGTTTTCCACTTGTTATATTATGTTTCCCATTTACGATTTCTTTGATTTGGGATTTTCAAAATAATTTTACTTCAATTTTAACCTTATTATGTTTTAATTTGAATGAGAATCATTTTTTATGTCCCCACCAAGAGGATATATATGAATCGCTCACACTGATTAATTCATTTATTTAATTCTGATTTTTTAATTTTTCTAAAGTTACACCATAGTTGGAATATTATTTATTTAATGTGATTTTTTAAAATTGTGATTAAATGACATTCTATTGGCTCTGTACAAGTGAAGTTGGTGTGGATATTTGTGCCCCAAGACCCGACGGCGGGGTTAAGTCAGCTTGGTATCTTGGGATATGGTATGATGCTGCTTGGAATTGCTTGCCAGGGATTTTTCATTAATATTTTCAAATCCCTCCTTCTTGGAATTGGAATTCAAGGTCTGCCCGAGCTTCTCCACCTGCAAGCATTTCATACTTCCCAATTGTTTGTTATCATTATAGAATACTAAATGTGCCTGGAGATTGTTGCAGTCGATGATTAGCATCCGGTGCATGTTTCTCTCTCCATCTATACATCTACCATTCCATGTGTCTTATTATCATTATAGAATACTAAATGTGCCTGGAGATTGTTGCAGTCGATGATTAGCATCCGGTTCATGTTTCTCTCTCCATCTGTACATCTACCATTCCATGTGTCTTATTTCGTGTCTACACATCTACCATACATGCAAAGCTTAACGTGTTCTCGCAATGGAATGGTTGTCTCTCCCATGGTGGTATTTGTATTGATTCTATGTTACAGTTTGCAGATCATGTGCATTTTTCTTCATATGTTTGTACGACGCTTTCTCCCTGTTTTGGAATCATGTTATATCGCTCCACATTCAGGAGAGTTTTTCATGAAAGCTGAGAGCATGTGCTGTAAGAGCCTTGAGATTCCGGAGAATAGGATTCAAGATCACTGGATATGTCGTTTGTGAGTTCTTCAAGGCCTCTGATAATGATAAGCAGGTTTTGGTGAATGAAAATATGCTGGAAGTTCAAGATCACCTGATATGTCGTTTGTGAGTTCTTCAAGGCCTCTGATAATGATAAGCATTGGATAATGATAAGCAGGTTTTGGTGAATGAAAATATGCTGGAAGTTCAGGGTTTATGTGGCCCTCACGTTCCCTACCCAATAACCTCCTATTTAGACTATTTGCAGATGTCATACCTTAGATTTACCTGGTATGTAGGTCGATAAATCTCTCACCTACTCTCATTGCCGTCTTTACCTGGAGGCAAATGCTTAAGCTCTATCGTTAACAGTTGTTGTGCTCCAATGCATTATTAGATTCTTAGCCTTCATAGATTATTATATTCTTAGCCTTAATAGATTGTTAGCTTTACACATTATGAGCACCAAGGCTTGGCCTGGCCTCCTTGATCTTGCACTCTTCAATAATTCTCTCTCCTACGCTCATGCATTGGTCATCTACAACAAAGGCAAGTAAATTACAATCCTCTCAAATTAATTTCTCTGTACCCTCAAAACTGACTGAGTGTGAATGTAAATGCTTAGAGCACCGCTCCTGGATGCGATGGTCAGTCTGTTAGAGAATTTGAAGGAGAATTCGAAGCAAACACTACCAACATTGAACAAAGGTAACAACCTCTTTATTCAAATTACTAGTTTCCAAAATGAAAAAGGTGTCAATTACTCTATGTATTAGGAGTATGTAGCATTATACTCCAAACAAAAGTTTATATTTTTGTTGAACAGGATGGCTAGTCATACCGTGATGAAACTCTTCATAAGGTTTTAAAACATATTTATGTTGTATTTGGTTCTTCTGCTGAGTTATTCTTTGTACATGCTCGACTTCTTTGATGGCATCTCGTTGTCTAAGAAAATTTCTGGGAGCCAAGCATTATCTTTGAGATGCAGGTTTCAATTACATGAAACACACAGAAATCCGAACTTTGAATGCCAAGTTAGAGGCTTTGAGCAAACTCTTGTGGGCATATTTGAAAGTGATAACCTGGATGAGAACTTCAGTTAACTTGTGCATAATAGGTAAATCAACAAAAATGTATTATATTTTATCAAATTATAACATAATTTAACCCAAAAAAAACTTCTTTAATACGCTTAAGAGTGTTGGGATGATGGATATCATAAAATAGAACAATTTGTAATTGATTACTTGTAGGTTGCAGGTTTTTCAGGCCAAGAGTTCATGAATTCCTCCAGCAATCACGGTTGATAACTCCATTACCTGTTTCGTTACCCTATCCCAGCAAAATGCAGTCCTATTCTACACAAACAAGCGATTGAAAAAACACACCATTTTGATATTATGACCAATAAAGCTGGGAGTAATAATGTATGATACGTGTAATCACATTGGTGTTCGATCTGTAAGCACATACCTCTTATATAAGTGAAGTAATTGCATTGGTTATGATTGATTAGTATGATAGCCTATTCCTTATCTGAGTAATTGAGATTTCCCCTTATTCAATTGTAATCAGCTCGGATATCAACCTCATCAGTGAAATACATAACACGAGCACTAAAGGCTATAGTGTAATAGTAATCCCATACTATAATAGAATAGAGAAACGATCATTACAAAGAGTGCAATACGTCCCATAGAATTCGGTCCATGGTCCGGGGTTTCGACCTGCAATTTCGCTGTCCATTAGGAGCTGTGATAAGTTCAATCGAAGATCTTTCTAATTTTCTGTTTTTCTTTTCTGGAGATTTTGAGCTAGTAAGGTCTCAAACATAACTCTATACTCGTTAGGTGTCCATGTTCTCTCCTTAGGATGAGATCAGCACCAGCTATCTGTGTGGCAAGGGCACTGTCCTAGTGACATGGGGCATGTGGCAAATCGGCCTCTCCTGGAGGAGGGAAAACAGTAAAAAAAATCATTACTTCACCTGTGTGCCTTGAGAAGAGGGCAGGTCCTACCTGTATGGGTTTCAAGTTTCAACTCACTGGATTTAGTATAGGGCTACATGGTCTAATTAAACAGATTACCTCATCTTTTAAAAAGAGGTTGTTTAAGAAAATTAGATGATATGATAGGCTTTTAACATTGGTGCACGTTACACCGATGGGCGGTGCCCAAAACATATTGGGCAGAAGCACTTTATACTGTTGTGCACGTACTAAACAATATTCCTGCAAAGGTTTGTGGTAAGCTATTACCTCCCTTGAGAAGCAATAAATACATATGTATAGTCCTCTTCATTCTATACCTTCTTTGTTTGCTTTTTGCTATACCGCAAGCATGTTACAGAACTGAACTTTGGTACACAGATAGGCAGCGCCAAACAAATATTGGGCAGAAGCAGTGAACATTGGTCCAAGAAAAACCTAAAAGTAAGCCACTTGAGAGTTATTTATTCTATGATTTGTGTTTAATTCCAAATGAAGAGTAAATAACATCCAAAATGTAGGAAATTGATGTTTATTGGCCATAGTGATTAGTCAAAGAAGGTTGTTGGATATTAAGAGTAACAAGCTAAAAATAACAAGAAAAATCGTTGTCTGTGAAAAATCAATCTTTTACAAACATAAAGTCCAAGGAATTTTGTTGGTTGGAGGTTAAAAGATCAACCAATATGGAAAACAGTTGCAGGATGTGACAGACAAACACCAAGAAGCGATGTGCACAGACAACACATAGCTCTGAAGAAGTTTACGACTTTACCCAGATCAGTTATCCTGCCATGCTCAGACCAGCTTAAGACGGGATTCCATACCGGACTGGCCAGTTCAGTACAGAACCAGTTCAAATGCTGGTCCGGTACA
>LPNX010867753.1:5859-20300 GCA_001517045.1 Pseudotsuga menziesii
ATGAGAGAGAGTATCTTCAGCAGTATCGAGGTAATACATCTATACGTCATAGGAAGTGTTCAACATTCATCAGTAATTGGAACAGTTACTCTTCAATGTCTCCATCTTCTGCAGCACATGATCACTTGATCCTTTTGCAGCAACACTTCGATCTTTCGATCCTTCGTAGTAGCACTTTGATCTTCTCGATCCTTTGCAGCAACACTTCGATCTTCTCGATCCTTCATAGCAACACTTCCATCTTCTTGATCCTTTGCAGCAGCACTTCGATCTTCTTGATCCTTTGCAGCCACACTTCGATCTTTTCGATCCTTCGCCGCCACGTTACCTGCAGTGCACATGATCTCTTTGCGGGATGATCAATCCCTATCACTTTAGGACATAGGTCCAAGGATGATGCAATCCTCTATCAGCCTACTCCCCCTTAATGAGGAGGGTCCATAGTATCGACCGGCTGAATCGTCTACAACTGAATGTAGATCTCAACTGCATCTAGATGCAGACCCTATCGTCTGTAAGGACTCATCGTAGTGCATCCTCAACTTCAAAGCTAGGACCACTCCTGAGCGAGTGTCACACTATGACATCTACATATACATGTAGGCATACTCTCCTTACAAGAGTATTGTTTGCAGCTGCAGATCTCGACCGCACTTGGGTGTCGACCCTCATCGTAGGACATCCTCAGCCTGTTAGAGCTAGGATCACTCCATGCGAGTGTTATGCTTCGACGTCTGTGAGGACTCATCATAGAGTATCCTTAGCACTAAAGCAAGGACCACTCCCAAGCGAGTGTTATTCTATGGCATCTACATATAAATGTAGCTATACTCTCTATACAAGAGTAACATTTGAAGGCAAATCTCGACTGCACCTAAGTGCCAACCCTATCGTCCATAAGGACTCATCGTAGGACATCCTCAACATGAAAGCTAGGACCATTCGCAAGCGAATGTTATACTACCATATCCACAAGTGAATGTGGGTACACTCCATGCAAGAGTAACGTCTGTAAGGCCATCCTTAGCTATTAAGGACCGCTCTCATGAACTGAGTGTTATACCTACAAGACCATCCTCAAGAGAGGATACTATCGTCTACAAGTGAATGTCGGACCTTCTCAGCATCTTCAGGCGTACTTGGCTTCTTTCATACTAGAGCTTCACTATCATCTGCCATCGATGACAGTCTTATCATACTCCCCATTTTTCGAGAGGATCCATATTATCAACCTGCTCCCCCTTTGTCCGAGGAGGGTTCATATCTTCGACCTGTTTGATGCAAGAGCATTAGCTTTCAAGGCCAATTACTAAATTTTTGGTCAGACCCTAAGGTCTTGACATTAGCCCAAGGAGGGGTTTATTGTAAAACCATTGTAAATCTGCTGTAAAGAGTTTATTTCTAGATATAGGACAAAAGACCTAATCTGATAGGTGTTAGTAAAGGGTGAGTCATAGTTTGTTAGCAGCGTTAGAGATGATGGCAGATCATGACTCCCTGTGTGGAGATCAGATCGCGTGCTGTTTGTTTTGGACAGGGATGTTTCATCATGCTTGGTAGTTGTTTGTTTTAGGTTACATGACCACTCGGTGGAGGTAACAGTTTAGGTTAAATAGGCAGATTAAAGGAGTAGAGGGGGTTCTGCTCTTCAGCATTAGGTTCAGAGTTTGCAGAGAGACAGACATACCTGCGTCTGGTTCTGTTTGTAAATATTTTTTAAGAGACCGAAGAAGAGGACCGAACTGTGTGCGTGTGTGTTTGTTCTATTGCTTAATAGAAGGATTAATTGTGTGTTTGTAGTGTTGTTAGCCTATATGCATGTGCTGTTTTCAACTGTGTGTTCTTACAGAGCCGACTTCGGCGTTTTTCTGAACATCTACGTATTTCTGTGAAGTTGTCGATTTAAGTGTTAGATTGTTGCTTGAACAGTTGAAATAGGTCACATATGCATGCATAGGAGTGTTAGGTTAATGAATCGTGAAGATTGCAGACTGGATTGATCGATCCTATGATCAATCGGCACAACTCGTAGATTTTCTGCCTTAACAAGTTTTTGCAGAGAATGAACGGCGGAGATTGAGTCTGCAGACGAAGATCTGACGGCCCAGGAGAGATCTGCAACGGAAGTTGCGAGGGCAATAACGGATCCACAAAGATTTGTGAGATTCGCATCAAAAGTAGATTGATGGTCGAGGAACAGGTCGCAAAGATTTGACGGCTAGAAGAATTGCGCAGGGAAAAGTTGCGGAAGAGAATTGCGGAGGCGCAACTTTAGAAAGTTGCTTGCGCATCCCGCAACCTGGTTGCGGAAAAGCTGTTGCGGAAGGGAAGTTGCGGGGGAGCAACTTTGAGACGTTGATCAGGCATCCTGCATTCCGTAGCTCGCATGCAGAAAGCCCTATGTGGAGACAGAAGTGCGGGAAGGTGATTTTAGCACAGAATTTGGTCGAGGGCTAAATTTGGCAGTCCTGCTAAGTGTAGGAGCCACCAGATCCTGGAGGTGTTGGTTGGGCCGGCTGTGGTCGATCCTGCCTGCACCAATTTTGGTATCAGAGCAAGGAAAAGATTTTCTGCGTGTTGGAAAATAGAAGCAACTTCCAGGTATGACTGGGTAGAAGCTGTTGGGCGATTCCACACTTGTGAGTGTGGGTAGAATTGTCCGAGGGAGTGAGTAAGTGATGCTGAAGCTATGGAGGAGCAAGGAGTGCTCGAAAGGTTCAGAGGAGGTGAACCTGCGACACCAAAAGTTCGAGCTAGAGGAAGAAAACCGATGAGGTGTTAGTAGAAGCGTCGCAGTAGAAGCTTGAATGAGCAAAGAAGAGTGCTTAAGAGGTTCTAGATCGAGAACTGCGTTTCCAAAAGACCAAGTACAGAGAAGGGGCTTGGTGAGGTAGGATTGTAGCAGTGTGAAAGAGAACCGTTATTGCAGAGGCTTAGTGCAAGAGGATGGCTGCACACGTAGGCAGAGCAAGAGGTCGTGACAGAGGTCGACTAGCGGTGAACGCAGAAGTTATGGAGGAAATGAGGGAGTTACGAGCACGTCTGGAAGTCATGGAGATAGACAGATGAAGAGCGGGGAGAGAGTAAGTTTACCCTGGTGAAGAGAGAAAGAACACGAGAACAAGCGAGTGTTCTGTGAAGGTGAGAAGACAGACCGATAGCAGTCTGAAAAGAAGAAGAGTTTGCATGCGAGTGGAGAAGAGGCTTGTAGCCTGAGCAGTAAGTTATAGGCATAGATATCTACTTTGGGAGGAGTGTATGCATGCAAGGGATAACAGACGGAGTGAAGGCATCTCCACAAAGATGTCATAATCTTTGAAGACAGTGATGAAGGAAACTAGTAAGGGTTTTTGAGAGAAAGTGAAGTGTGGCCAAGAACCTAGTATTTCAATTAAGGATTGAAGTACAAGAGGACAATTATGTTCTCATGCAGATGAGTTGTGGGAGAAATCCTAGAAGGAGCATAGAGAAGTGCTCAGGAGGGTTCTAGAAAGAGGACCAGTACTTGCCAAAAGACCAAGCACAGAGGAGGTTTGGTGAGGTGTAGCAGGGAGAATTGTTACTGCAGAGGCTAGTGCAGCTCATAAAGAGTGAAAGAAACTAAAGAAGATGACTATTGATAGTCATAGCAGAGGTTCAGGAGGCAACCACAAAGGGAGAAAAGAAAATGCCAAGGCAAATGGCATATGTAAGCAGTTGAGTGATGAAGAGTATGAGAGAGAGAAGGCTGAGCTAAAAGTACGTCTGTAAGTAATGATGGAGATGTTACAGAAGGAGGAGCAAGACCAAAGATGTGGTTTTCTTGTGAAAAGAAAGTTGAAGTGGCATAAGCTACAAAGGAGAAGAGAGCAACTGATGAATGCTCAGTATGAAGAAGAGATACTCAAGGCAAGAGAGTGTCTGAGGGAAGTCTTGAAGACTGAAGCTTCAAGTGAGACCAAGAGGTCTCAATGTTTTAAATCTGATATTTTGTGTGTGCTTGCAGGTACAAAGAATGAGGAAAGACAATTTGCTAATATTGTCATAAAGGCAGCAATCTTATTGAGGAAGATGAGACAATCATGAGACAATCTACAACATTAGGTTCAGAGTTTGCAGAGAGACGGACAGACCTACGTTTGGTTCCGTTTGTAAATATTTTTTAAGAGACTGAAAAAGAGGATTGAGTTGTGTGCGTGTGCGTTTGTTCTATTGCTTAATAGAAGGATTAACTGTGTGTTTGTAGTGTTGTTAGCCTATATGCATGTGTTGTTTCGAACTGTGTGTTCTTACAGAGCCGACTTCAGCGTTTTTCTGAACATCTTGCGTATTTCTGTGAAGTTGTTGATTCAAGTGTTAGATTGTCGCTTGAACAGTTGAAATAGGTTGCATATGCATGCATAGGAGTGTTAGGTTAATGAATCGTGAAGATTGCAAGCTGGATTGATCAATCCTATGATCAATCGACGCAACCCGCAGATTTTTTGCCTTAACAAGTTTTTGCAGAGAATGAATGACGGAGATTGAGTCCACAGACGAAGATCTGACGACCCAGGAGAGATCCGCAACGAAAGTTGCGAGGGCGATAACGGATCCACAAAGATTTGTGAGATCCGCATCATAAAGTAGATCGACGGTCGGGGAGCAGACCGCAAAGATCTGACGGCTAGAAGAATTGCGGAGGGAAAAGTTGTGGAAGAGAAATGTGGAGGTGCAACTTTAGAAAGTTGGTCGCGCATCCCACATCCTGCAACCCGGTTGCGGAAGGGAAGTTGCGGGGGAGCAACTTTGAGACGTTGATCGGGCATCCCGCATTCCGTAGCCCGCATGCGGAAAGCCCGTTGCGGAGATGAAATTGCGGAAAGCCCTGTGCGGAGACAGAAGTGCGGGAAGGTGATTTTAGCGCAGAATTTGGTCGAGGGCTAAATTTGGCAGTCCTGCTAAGTGTAGGAGCCACCAGATCCTAAAGGTGTTGGTTGGGTTGGCTGTGGTCGATCCCGCCTGCACCATTGTTCTTCCTTCCTGAGGAGAGTCCATATCTTTGACTTGTTCCTCCTTTCCGAAGAGGGTCCATATCTTCATCATTCCTTCTTGTAAGGAAAGTTTGTAGTCCCATCACTATTCCTCCTTGCGAGGAAAGTCTTTTCTGACTACACCAAGCTTGTTATGAAAATATTCAAACTTTACTCGAGATAGAGGCTTAGTCAGCACATCAGCAACTTGCTCATCGGTACTCACATACTAGAGCTTTATAGCTCCCTTTTGTACCATATCCATTATATAAAAATATCAGATTTCTATGTGCTTTGATTTATCATGGAACACATGATTCTCTGTCATCTTTATGCAACTCTGGTTGTCACAAAGAATCACTGTGGTATCCAACTCCATGTCAAATAGTCTTGACATCAGTTTTCGAAGCCATATCGCTTCACAAGTAGCGGAGCAAGCTGCTATGTATTCTGCTTCAGCTGTGCTGAGAGCAACACTGGACTGTTTCTAACTAAACCATGAGGTCATGGCGGATCCCAGACAATAACATCCATCGGAGGTGCTCTTCCTGTCTACGACACTTCCTGCCCAATCTGAATCCGTACATCCATACAATCTTTAGTCATGATCTCTCCCATAGTAAAGTCCAAGATCTATAGCAACTTTTAGGTACCTCATCACATGCTTTGCCGCTATCAAGTGAACCTGTCTAGGTTTAACTAGATACTGACTTAAGGTGTTCACAACAAAGCATATATCTGGCCTTGTATTCGTCAGATACATCAATGACCCAATGATCTGTCTGTACTAGAGTCATGTCCACTAACTCTGATGACTCATCAGATAACAACTTCAGGTTGGTGTCCATGGGTGTGGCCATGGCTTTACAATCCAACATATCAAATCTTTTCAAGATTTCTACAACATACTTTCCCTGGTTCAGAAAGATTCCTTCTTGGCTCTGCCACACTTCCAGCCCGAGGAAATAATGCATCAATCCAAGATCTTTCATCTCGAATTCTTTGGCCAACTTCTTCTTGTAATTTGTGATCTGTTTCCCATTTCTTGTCAGAAATAGATCATCCACATACAATAATAGTATGACAGGTTCATCATCCATAACCTTCATGTAAAGGTTAGGATCAACTTTACTCTTGGTAAAGCCCAAGCTTGTCAAGAAGCTATCTATTCTACCATACCAAGCTCTAGGAGCTTGCTTCAGTCCATAAAAAGTCTTTTTCAACTTACATACATGAGTCACTCTGTCTTTGACTTGAAATCCTTGTGGTTGTTCGATGTAAACCTCTCCCTCAATCATACCATTCAGGAAGGCTGTCTTTCCATCCATCTGGTGTATATCCCACTTCTTCATGGAAGCAAGTGCCATGATGGTTTCGATGGAAGTGTACCTTGCTACTGGGGAAAATGTCTCTTCATAATCAATCCCCTCTTTTTGAGAGAATCCTCTAGCCACAAATCTTGCCGTTTACTTTTCAACCCTTCCATCAACAATATGTTTTATCTTGTAGATCCATTTCGAAGATACCACACTTTTGTTTTCTGGTTTGGGTACTATATCCCAAACATCATTCTTCATTGTTGACTGGTATTCTTCCATCATTGCTTCCACCCACTCTTTCTTCTGTGCAGCTTCCTCATAGCTGGTGGGTTCTTGATCTATAAGGTCACCCATCAAAGCTGCATAACTGGAGTACGACTTTGATCTTTTGCTTGTTCTTGTGGGGCCTTCTGGAGCTCCATATCTCTCTGCTTCTTGTATGATTTCTCTTACCCAAGCAGGTTTTCTTTTTCGAGACATATCCATAGTAGGGGGTTCCTAAGGTTCTAACATATCATGATCTTTAGATGCTACTATTTTAGGAGAGGGTTCAACTTCTATCATTCTGGGAGGTACATCTTCTTCCTGTACTTCTTCAAGTTGACACCTTCTGGATTTCTTAAGAGTTGTCTCTTCATCAAATGTTACATCCCTACTAATCTCGATATGATGGAATCCTGAAATGTATATTTTGAAGGCTTTGGAGACTTCACGATATCCAACAAATATTCCCTTCTTTCTAGAAAGATCCAACTTGGTTCTCTTCTCTTTCGGAATATGTACATATACTGGACAACAAAATATCTTGAGATGGCTCACTTCAGGTTTCTTTCCTGTATACATCTCTTCAAGAGTCTTGAATCCAAGAGCACTGTGAGATAATCTATTCTGCACATATACGGTTGTTCTTGCTGCTTCAGCCCATAGGTGCATGGGGAGGTCTTGGTCATGAATCATTGTTTTCACTGCTTCCATAATAGTTCTATTCTTTCTTTCTGCAACACCATTCTGTTGAGGTTATAGGGAGTGGTTGGTTCCCTCTTGATTCCTGCCTCCTTGCAGAATGATTCAAATTCCTTTGAAGTGTATTCTCCACCATTATCTGATCTCAATGTCTTGATTCTTCTTTCGGAATGGTTCTCTATCAAGGCTTTGAATTCCTTGAATTTCCCCAACACTTCACTTCTGTTCTTCAAGAAGTATATCCATGTCTTTCTTGAATAGTCATCAAGAAATGTGAGATAATAATCATATCCACTTAACGATATGGAGGGCATAGGACCACATACATCAGAATGAATTAATTACAATGTACCTTAATTCTTTGTTTCACTTTTCGAAAAGGGATTCTTGATGTTCTTTCCTCTTGCACATCCTTTGCAAGTTCCCTCATGATCAATCTTCACATCTGGTAACCCTGTTACCACCTTGCTCACATAGTGCAGTGCTTTGTAGTTGATGTGAGCAAGCATCCTATGCCATAGTTCACTTGAGCTAGTAGTCTCATGGACAAGGGCTATCTCTGGATGTCCTTTGAGTGTGTACAATCCTCCTTCTTCTCCAATGACCATAACATCTTCAAGTGTCTTTCCTTTGGACCACATAAGTACTTGTCCATCTATAAAAGCAACTCTATATCCTTTCTTATCTAGAGTTGAGATGGAAAGTAAGTTCTTTTTCAAAACTGGTACATACAATACTTCCTTCATCTTCATGGAAGTCCCAGAGTCAAGCTTGTAGCTTGATTCACCAATACCTTTGATGGGATATTGATAGTCATCTCCTAATGACACTTTTTGAGGAGAGTTCTTTTCTTCAAGTCTTGACAGAGTTTGCTTCTTCACTGTCATGTGCTTTGAAGAACCGCTATCAATAAGCCATGTATCTTCTCTAGGTGTTACAGACCTAGAGAGTGCAGAGAATAGTACATATTCTTCTACATCTTCTTTTGTCAATCTCTTTCGAGGTCTTTCTTCTTCTTCATCCTCATGTTCTGCTAGATGGGCATGATGTCTTTTGTTGTTGTTCTTCTTTGGTGATGGACACTCTCTCGCAAGGTGTCCTATCTTATGACAATTATAGCATTGATACTTTGAGTAATCTTTCTTCTGATTGTTTACTCTTTTCTTTTGAAACTTCTTCTTTGAAGGTTTATGACTACCTTTCTCGAAGTTTGATATTTTTCTTCCTTTAGTATGGATGGCTAGAGCCTGATCATCTTCTGTGAGTAGAGCTTCTCTGTTAGCTACTCTAGCTTCTTCTTGAATGCAATCTTCCCATACTATGTCAAACTTCAAACTTTCTTTTCTGGCACATAGAGTCTGTATGAATGAGTCCCAAGGTCTAGTGAGACCATTGAGAGTAGTCATAATTAGTTCATCCTCATCAAGGGTGTCTCCAATAGCACTTAGTTGTTCGCTGAAGTGGGAGACCCTTGTGAAGTAATCTAGAATTGATTCTCTTTTACTCATATTGGTGCCTTTCAGTTGAGCTCTCAAATTCATCTTTCTGTTGATGTTCCTTCCGTCATACATTCTGGAAAGTGCATCATACATTTGCTTTGGTGTCTTCTTAGATGACACTTGAGGGATCGAGTGATCTTTGATAGAATCAACAATGATCCTCATTGCCTTGATTAGGTCTTGTTCATGCTCCTCCTTAGCTTCAACTTTTGGTGGTTCTGCAACCTCATCCTTGATGTACTTCTCAAGGCCATTCTCTTTAAAAATGAGACTAATCCTATACTTCCATGCTAGGAAGTTTTCTATGCCTTCCAATTTGTCCTCAAGCTTAGTGCTTAGGGCCATCCTGTCCAGTAGGTCACTAAAAATTGAAATTTCTCAAAATGAAAAGTTGACCTTACTAGGAGATGCGCTTGACTGAGGCGAGTTGGTTGGTCCAATTGATTTCTGGAGATCCCAAATCTTCACCCTTCAAATCCTACTTGTGAGGTTCCAATTTCTGCAGAATTTCTGGTTCAGGGCCAAACTAGGGTTTGGCTTTCCCGGAGATTCAACCACCCAAAAACTTTGATCTTGGGCTCAATAGATGCGCTCTAGGGAGGCACAACTTTTTATGCAAGCAGATCTTCCAAATTCCAAACTTTGCAGAAACCCTAATTTCTTCTAGAGGGAGAGGTGAGAGTTTCACCTTGTGAAAGCTGTCCTATTCAGGCTAGCTCTGATACCGTGTTAAGATGTCATATACTAGACTAGATATCATTAGTGTTTAATCCAAATTCACAACAGTAGCATATGCAGAATCACTGAAAGAAACACAATCACAAGATAGACACAGTATTTATCATGGGAAACCCTCAAGGGGAAGAAAACTCAGCAAAACTTCTTCTGTATAAGATGTATAAGATAAAATCCCAAAACATGTATTCTCCTCCTTGCTGATCTGTCTCTCTCTCTCTCCTATGCGCTACTCAAGTGAGTGAGTCTGTGTTATAATGAGGAACACAACTCCTCTATTTATACACATTTTGTCAACTGACTTTTTCCTTAAACAAGTCGGTCCCACTAAACGGTTTGGGCCAACTTCACCTAGGAAGACTCAAAACAATATTTTATATTATTCATTAGAATACTAATCACCTGACTTACAATGGAGGCTTTACCTCATGACTCTATGATGACTAATTACAATAGCAACATCCTGATGGAGGAATAATAACATCTCCCTTGGGGTACATCAGTAAAATACATTTAGAATATCCTTTGAAGTTACAATATTTCAACAGTGGTTAGCTTGACCAAGAAGTAAGAGAGTTAGGGCATCACTGGTGAAAAGAATCCCAACTTGTTGACACATCTCTTGAGTAAGAAAGAGTATAAATAAGCAAGAGATGGAAGTATTGAAGTGAGCTTGAAAATGAAGAAAATGTGATATTTTGATTTGGAAAGCTTCTAATTCTAGGGTATGAATGGCTCGTTGATTTAGAAGAAGTTTATACAACAAAGAGCCGATTGCGCAAAATCGATGAAGAAGAACAACAAACAGTGTGCAAACTAGAAGGATGCCCTGTACCATGATGTGCGAAGAGAATACATAGTGAATGACGTAGATCACAGAGTGTTGAGATACATATTGCAAAAGAAGAAGATCACATATTGTAGAAGTGGCAAATGTTGCAAAAGACGCAGATCTCAAGGAGATGCAGTCATAGGTCGCAAATCGTTGAGACACATATTTCAGAGAACGCAGATGTAGATCAGAGAAGATGCAGATCGTAGTTCTATTATGAATTTATTCATTTCAGGGTGGCAGGAAGGGGCAAGGAAAAGGAGTTGGTGCTTCCTTCCAGTTGGTGATGGAGAATACAAAAAGGGAGTCGGTGCTTCCATTCAGTCGGTGCTGAAGAACAAAAAGAGGAGATTGCATTCTTCAATCTGGTTGGTCTTTGACTACAACATGTTGGAGCTTGCGCAAATAGGACTGATATCCATTCAGGTTGGTGCCTGAAATCAGCAAGTTGGTGCTTGCGCAGTAGATAGAAGTCCTTACGGGTTGGTGGTTGTGCAGTAGATAGAAGTCCTTACGGGTTGGTGCCTGTAGTCTGTGAGTTGATGCTTGCAATCAGGTTGGTTCCTGAGTGAGTTGGTGCTCACATTTTGCAGATTGGTGTCTCCTATCCATGTAATCAATATTTTTATACATAGATATATATAAAAAAATTATTTACAGATTCTTTGCGCAATTGTGTCCTTTACTGTTGTTGGCAGAAAACGTTTTAAAGTATAATTTGTTAAGTGAAAATTGTGTAATCTGCGCTTTACACTGATTCACCCCCCTCTCAGTATAAATAAGGATTCAACAATTGTGACAGCAATTTGTAACATGTACTTCATATAAGTCACTGCTGACCTGTATAGAACTGAGATTTAATGCTTTCCTACTAAAGAGGAATCAATGTTATCAGAACCGGACTGGTTTTGCCTAAACTGGTTGGTTTGCCCAGTTTATAGGCATAGCCAGTCCAAATCATGGCCTTGAACTGGAAATGGCTGGTTCTGTATGGAACCTGCCTTAAATATTCGAAGCAACTGGTTTGGTACAGGTCAGTACACCTACTATGAAAAAAAAGGAAAAAAGGGTAAAACAAAAAACCTAAAACTAACCCTAGACCCTAGTAATTATAAGTAAAATTACATTCTCCTTATTTTTTGTTTCCTATCCTTTTATTTAAATTTTTATGTGAAGAATCTTCATCATAAGATATCATCTTTGTAGCCCCAAACAAACACGGAGCCCCAAACAACAATAATCATGAACAAAAGTAAAGTCATTAAAACAACAATTTGCTTATTTGATTGAAAATTGGAGAATTCCTCTAGAAGTGATTAGTGATGAAACTCTGGGTTCCCAAGGTGCATGCTCTGGGTTTGTGATCCGTAAACTGCCTTGCATACTCCAATGGACAGCTCGTCAGAAGAGATCCTAAAATATTACTACAAATACAGTGAGATTATACTCTACTGCACAGTAATTACTAGTGATTAAGCTTTATTATTAGAAGCATACTGCTTTCTTTATGAATGTAATCGAGAAAATTAGAACATACTACAGTAGTGGAAAGACCACACCATCGACATCAAGATTTACCTTGGAGAAACTCATGAGGGACAAAACTCCAGCAAGGATTAAGTATGCAGCTTGCTCTATTTATTTCTCAGATTTATTAGGCAAAATACAAACAAAGATTGACTCTCTATGGAGAAAATAGACACTGTGGCCTATGATAGTATGTTTCAAGGTTTCCTTCTTTCTCTGTTCTACTCTGATCTTTCCTTTGCACTTATTGGAACAAAGATTATTACAGTGGGGCTGAAACCCCTTTCTCTCGTATCAGTTGAGGTTTTAACATCTCATGTTCTCTGTTAGGGTCATGGTCAGGGTTTTGCATGTGGAACACACAAGGATACTGAGAAGGGGGTGGGAGGGGAATCAGTATCCTGCACTTTAATTACTTTTTCTTTCAACCAAAGACTTCAGCAAACATATTTATTCATACGTTGATCATTTACAAGTTTTTAATTAAACCATTAAAAATTGGCTTAAAAAACGGATTTTTTTTTTTGTCGGATCAGACGAAACTCTAGGGGAACCTAGCACATGTCCATACAACTCAATACTGATGTGTGGCACGCTCATATATATTGACACATGAAATTTAATAACCTCCTAAGTTCTACCCACCAAGACGACCAGTCCAGCTTTGGAGGAGTGGTGAGAAACTCAAAAATTATACATTGCTTATTCAGCATTGCATAATTAACAAGGCAAAAAACACCTTGGGATGATCAGATTGACCTTTAAGTCTTAGGAAGCCAAGTCCTTTACAAAAACAAATGTCATGCTAGCACATTTATTACAATTTCCCCGAAGGGGTATGAACATGTGGTACAAAAAAAAAAAGGCCATGAAGGCTTGATGGACCTCTGAGCTCTGAGTTTGAACAAGTACTTTGTTCATCTTTGCCGGCTCACTTGAAAGTCTGACTGAGTACAACTCAGGCAGTAACAATGCTCTTGCTGAGGTGCATTGTCCCACATTTTCTGTTATGGAATCTGTCAGTCCATCAAGTATAGTTTCTATGGCCATCGAATTATTCGTCCTTGCTTCCTTCTGACTCCTGAGCTGTAGACTGCACTTTCTTAGGTGGAGTATAACCATCGACAACTGAATTCCTTATGTCATATCCTACTGCGACGAGATATACCTTCATTCTTGCTTTCCAAATTGCATACTTGTTCCCAAAGAATATTGGTGCTCCATTCATAGAGAAAATCCCTTCGTCATCCATTGTGTGTTCTAGGATCTCCTTCAAGTTCTTCAGGCTTGTATGAAGGGCTCGCTCTAATACCAATTGTGGAACACACAAGGATACTGAGAGGGTGGGGGGGTGAATCCGTATCCTGCACTTTAATTGCTTTTTCTTTCGACCAAGGACTTCATCAAACATATCTATTCATACGTTCATCATTTGCTATGTAGACATCACGACACAAGATATATATGGAAGACTCAATAGATAATATTGATAAACACCATAGAAGATTACAATTATTTGGTGGAGACACCAATCTCCAAATTTATGAGCTACAACTCAAAGGAGGCTACAACCCCATCGGTTGGGAAGCTACAATTCCTTTTTCTCCTGTTGCAACAGGAAGGAGGCTCCAACCCCTTGAACACAAGCACCAACTTGTGTTGTGATGAGGACACCAATCCTCAAATTGAGCTTCAACTCAATTTTCTTGCATCACCCAATCACCCCTAACAAGGAGAGCTCCAACTTTGAACTGCCTTCAAGTCTGTCAACTGCTGCCACAATTACTGATCTCTGTCTGAATGCTTAGGACTGATCTCTGTTACACTTGTTTTCAAGTCTGTCATAAGGATGCTCAGTTATGCTCAGTTTTCATAGTATGCTGCAAGGCTGATCCAGTATCACTGTTGTCTCAATCATACAAGGTCAAATCTGCTACACTACCACACATTTGCTACTACACTTGTTTACTCTCATCCACTGATGCTGCTCTAATAGGTCCACTATATTCCTCAAGACTGTTCAACAAGGCATGCTTCAAAACTGTCTACAAATCTGCATGGATAGATGTTTGAATTCATGTCTGTTCTGAGATGTTTAATGTCTGATCTAATTCATCTTTGAGCTGCTCCAAGTACTCAGTCCCTTTCCTATTCTTATTCACTCAAACGGTTCCTCAGTAGCTCCTCCAAAAGATCCAAACATTCTTCAATAGGATCTGAATATAGTTAGTAACTTAGTTCTGATACTGCATATTACCTCAGCACACCAATGATATCCCTTTATGAACACGTGCTTACTTTTTTAGCCCTTTCGAGACAGGTAAGAGTTGTTTCTTGATCAGCCATGATCAGAGCTCTTCATCACAGCTTGATTTTCTCCACATTACTGCACCTTTGCCCCCTTTTATTCACAGAACACCGGCGTATCTTTTTATTTTTCAGCTAAGTTGCCAGGATACTTGGGTACGGGTATGGGTACGGGGACCCCACTTTTTGAAAATGGGTACTTGGGTATGTTGGGGGTACTGTATATATATATATATATATATATATATATATATATATATATATATAT
>LPNX010867753.1:25724-75922 GCA_001517045.1 Pseudotsuga menziesii
ATGCACATTTATTGATGTTGGCCAGATCTAGTGATTAGCTTAGTCAAACACTTATCTAGGTTGTACTCTTTTTCCTTTAGTTTGCTCTATCTTGCTTGCAGCATTATCTTATCTAGGAGCTACATTCGCACTCCCACATTGTATTCACACTGGATGATGTATCTTCTAGTCACATTGACCTACTTTCGTTGTCATTTGTTGGACATTAATAAAATTATCTTATCTTATCTTATAGTTCTTATTTTCCATAAGAATTTTGTGATATAAGTTTTGGTATCTTATAAGTATCCTTTTAGTGGTATAAGCGATGTTCATTACGATGGGTTGATTTCCCTATTTTTTACAGTTTCAGTTTTTTGGGATGCAATTTTGCTTAACTCTTTGTCATGGAAGGAATTCCTTTAGATGGCAAGCAATGTAAGCAGTTCTCTTTGAATAACGTCTTAGGCTCAGAAGACTGGCATATAAGAGCTACCATGGGTCATGAACATATAAGAAATGTCTTCCAGTTCAAACTAGTCAGATCTAAACCTGGATGTAGAGAATTTCCAAAATTAACCTAGAAGAAATTGGTTAAGAATATAAGAGCTACCATGGGTCGTGAGCATATAAGAAATATGTTCCAGTCCAAATTAGTGAGACCCAAACTTAGATGTAGAGGATTTCCAATAGAACCCTGGAAGGAATTGGTGAAGGGGGCTACGGGATCTAGAGATTTTAAATTCCAAGAATAGAAGGATTGGTTGCTCCCGAAGAATTCAATCTGAACATCAACTGGATTTGTTAGGCTAAATACCATGATATGGACCTTGAATTTAGAACTTTGATATTCTTTAAACATTTTGGATCAGTCAGAATGCTGTGTGCCGCTGCCTATATCCAAAATGGCACTTCTGCAACCACAGGAGTAAGTTAGTAACACAAACTAAAAGTGGGGAAAAGGATAACGGTAAAGCTAGAAATAACAGAAAATCGAAGGAAAAACGCATTAGGTTGGGGCATCTTCACACCCAAGTGGATTGCACCTATAGACCTTAAGTAATATGGAGGAAGAGCTTTCCAATGGAGCTTGTTGATTCTATCAATGAAGTGATAAGAGTTAGAAAAGAGAAGGGAAATCCCTATTTATAGAGAATCCCTAATTTAAAGCCTAAGTTACTAATAAAAGTAATTATGCCCTTATTACATGAAAGTTGTATTATATAATTCTTGAAATATAATGCCTAAAGAGTCAAGACACAACTCTAAAACATTATTATGAAGTTATGATCTTAGAAACAAACTAAATCATGTATCTAGAGTCTAATTACATAATAAAGATGTGGTTAGGTAAGCATGCCCTCCTCCTTGGAAATAATTGTTGCCAAAATGAAATAAATGAACATAGTGTAGGTCCAAGTTGAAAATATTGCTGAAGTAACTGAAATGATACATTTACACCAGTCAGAGTGCTGTGTGCCACTGCCTATATCCAAAATGACACTTCTGCAATCACAGGAGTAACACAAAGTAAGAGTGGGGAAAAGGATAACGGTAAAGATAGAAAGAACAGAAAATCGAAGGAAAAACACATTAGGTTGGGGCATCTGCACACCCAAGTGGATTGCACCTATAGACCTAAGTAAGATGGAGGAAGAGCTTTCCAATGTAGCTTGTTGATTGTATCAATGAAGTGATAAGAGTTAGAAAAGAGGAGGGAAATCCCTATTTATAGAGAATCCCTAATTTAAAGCCTAAGTTACTAATAAAAGTAATTATGCCCTTATTACATGAAAGTTGTATTATATAATTATTGAAATATAATGCCTAAAGAGTCAAGACACAACTCTAAAACATTATTATGAAGTTATCATATCTTAAAAACAAACTAAATCATGTATACAGAGTCTAATTACATAATAAAGATGTGGTTAGGTAAGCATGCCCTCCTCCTTGGAAATATTTGTTGCCAAGATGAAATAAATGAACATAGTGGAGGTTCGAGTTGAAAATATTGCTGAAGTAACTGAAATGATACATTTACACCATAATATGAATCCAAAATGTCATGTAATGGCTTAAAAATTGCAGTAACATGCCTTCGAATACGATATAAACATTGGGTTGCACACATTTGATAGCGTAACAGGGCCTTTGGCCTCCAAAGTTATTTTTACTTTAAAGTTTATGGTTTGGGCAAGATTTGAATTCCAGTCCACTTGGTTCATAAAAGTGTTTCAACTAGCTATGCAATGTTATTAAGAAGTCTAAAGCATGAAAGCAGAAAGGGGGCTATTTTTTGGTCAGTTGCTAGTCTGAAGTGGTGTTCTTTACAACATCTACACAATTGGATACTGTTGCAAAAATGCTGTGTTGTATCCTCTATTGGAAGACCATTCCATTTAATGCTTCAGAGATTCTTCACTTTCACTTTATTAAGGATGTCCTCTAGATCTGGTATCAACTTGCCCTCTCTATCACTGAGAGGAGGCCAAGTTTGGGTAACAATCTCGTTGCTCAGTTTCTTCATCAAAGACGAGACATGTAAGACATCATGTTTTTTCTGTTGTGAGGAATGTGTAATGCAAAAATTGCATCACCCTCTTATCTTCAAATCTATAAGGAACATACGTCTTTGGTTGAGGCTTGTTCTTACCCTGTTGCTTGTCAAAGGAAAAACTCTAGCAGAGGTTTGGTCAAGTGAAAAACCTAATGTTCAATACTTTAGTGTTTGGATGTAAAGTTGATGTCAATGGTATAGATGTATTTTATTGGCTATCTTGAAGTGTCAAAAGCTCATAAATTGTACCACTCTATTGAAAGTGAAGCATAGTCATCAGTAGGGATGTCATTGAAGACAAAAGCAATGAAAGCATGGGAACTAAGGTTCCACTACAATCTTCAGATGCTGTAGTCAGGAAGCTAATTATCATGTACAAGAGGAGGAAGAAAGGACTGGTGGAATAATAACAGCAGGAACCAAAGAAAGGACTCGTACAAGAACAAGATGTATTAATGTCCACCAATGACCACAAAGTAGGTCAACTGGACTGTCGGTTACAATGATGTTCGTGCATGTGGGAGGACCAAACGATCTCCCTTTAAAAGAAATACAATGCAAGAAGTAAAATAGAAGTAAAAGTGTACAAAGCGAGCTGGGCTGAAGTATGGGAGAACTATCGACCCAGTCACAACACCATAACCTTGCACAGGGGCAGAGAAGTTCTGGTGGGAAGGATCCTAGAGCCAAAATGTCTGAGGAAGGTCTAGTATTCCTAACATCCGAGGCCGAAAGATGAAAATTGAGGGAAGTGCAATAGTGTCTGCTGGCCCGAATAGGAACTGGTGGGCGTAGGGCGTTCTCTGGAGTGCTGTTGGTGAGGTTTGGAGGATCTTGTATGCCTCTCGGAGGGAGGTTTGGTATGAAGCTGCCGTTGGGATCGCGTGGGTCGACATTTGCAAATATTTATTGATCAGGAAATTGGATCGGAATCTAAGTTGGTAGATCTCTTGGGGGGAAGTTGGCAACACGCTGAGGAATTTCGTGATCCTCTGTGTGGTATTGAACCTGGGGGAATGAAGGACCTGCGCTCGAAACTTGAGAGCCTCATGGAGATAAAGTGCTAAACATCTTTGGTTGATGTATCTGAAGAAGGCGGTTAGAGTTTGAGGCCCCCTAAACAAGCAGTGGAAGCATCATCTGATCTCGTAGTATATAGGACATATGAAGATAAAGTGCGGCTCGGTTTCCACTTCCTGTAGATGAAAAAGCTTACAGATCCTGTCCGATATATCAATGTGGTTGTCTGTCTCTACCCGGAGTCTATGTGATCCTACTCTAAGCTGTCCGAGAGGGATCCAAAGAGCATGCAGCCAATGACGAAACGTGTACTTGGGTCGGACGATGAGCCGTCTATGATCTTTAGGAAGTGTTCAGCATGAAAGGCCATGTTTGGGCGCAACCCTCCCGAAGGATTGACCCATGTAATCTGGACGAACTACTTTTAGATATCCTCCTCGATGATTTTATTTAAGTCATGTCATGTAGGTAGAAGGTGGTCGAGGGCATCCAGAGAATACCGAAACGGGGGGAGATGATCTATCTGGATCCCTACGGATATAAGAAGGCTCGAAACCCTTGTGAACCAACATTTGGCTTTGCTTGAGTGGGTGGCGCAGGAAATGGTCTCAGAAGAGCAATAGGATAAATAAGGATATCTGTCTCGACCTTTTGACGAGTCGGCAAACCCTCGGATCCAATGCAAGAAAGAAACCAATCTGAAGACCGTCTCAAGGCGAAAGGGCTGAGCTCCAAACTCAACTAGGATGATGTGCTATGACACTGTCTGCTTACATCTGATGATATGTCGAAGAAGAAGGATCTGGACTCTCTCAGCTGTGGCCCAATCTGACTCGAGTAGAGAGGGTCCCCAAATTTCTGATCTGTATAAAATAGTGGGATGGATCAAGGTATCCAACAGGTTCATCTTAGATGAGATATCGTGTAAGTGGTGGCGAAAACACTGTCTCTCAAGAAGCGCTAAGGACTCGTACCCCTTGTTGACTCGAGGCTGGAGAGCTAGTCGTAGACTGAAGCGAGGACCTGAGAACTGCACTCCCAAGTAAGTATAAGTACTGGTGATCTCGATTTCCTCCCCCTTGAATAGGAAACAAAAGTCCGTGGTTTTCTTCACCCCATTGAAGGTCATAACCTTTGTTTTGCTCAAGTTCATCGCCAGCTTCCGAAGATCACAAAACAAGGCTAAGGAATCAAGATGTCTCTGCAAACCTTCCGGGGAGGAAGATAAGAGTACTACATCATCAACGAAAAGTAGAATAGAGATCAGGACATGGTGGAGGAGGAACCCATGTGCTTCCTGGATATGCTCATGGAGAAAGGCTTCCAACTCATCGATGTAGATTCCAAATAGGGTGGGAGATAGTGGGCAACCATGTTTCACCCCAATGGTGCTTCAGATGAACTCAGATAATCCTTGAGCTGTGCGAAGGCGACCAGAGACGGACTCATAGAGGCGCTTAATAGCTGTCAGTAGGATTGTCGAGATGCCGATGTCTCTGAGCCGCTGCAATAAATCTTTTCTCGGAACTGAGTCGAAGGCTTTTCGGAAGTCTACGAAGCAGCAGTACACTTTCGAGGAACGATGGCGTGCCTCCTCAATTACAACTCGGAGAGTAAAAATATGGTCGATAGTCTGATGTGTTGGCCTGAACCCTACTTGGACCCGAGCTCTAAGGTTTCTCTACTCGAGAACACTGGAAAGCTTCCTATGGAGGACATCGGCATATAAATTTGAGAACGTGTGGCCTACCATGATCGTTCTATAGTTGTTGGGATCAAGGGTTGATCCTGACTTATGAATCAGATGTATAATATGATGTGACCAAATAGGGGGAAACCCTTCACTCACCACATGGTTGAAGAGAAATATAAGAAAGACCAGAACAACAACAAGAAGAGCAACATGAAGCAAAGGAAAAAAGACCAAAACAACAACAACAAGAAGAAGGAGGGAAGCAAGATGGAGTGAAGGAAGAAGTAAAGGAAGGACCTTCAGTGCCAAGGAGATGAACACGAATGGCAACAAAGAAGAAACAAAAGATGGAAAACTTTGTTATTAGGCGTGGTTGTTGATTCTCCATTGCTAAAGAACAAGGACTAGAAATATGTCAGGAATGATAACTTCAACTTGACATGATTGGCTGATTCAGACTGGTCTGGATTAACAAATTGTGAAAAATCTAGTTCAGGAAGAATCTTTGAAGATACGAGTTTAACATGGAGTGGGAGGGTGTTGGAAAATGATGGTGGTGGAAAGCGATAGTGTTGGTGACGGGAAGGGAGGTTGGGATGGCAGGAAGGACAATGGGCAGGAGAAATGTAATGGAGGAGGTGCTGGATGGTTCTAGTCCACATGGAACGAAGGGGTCATGGGTTGGTGTGGAGGAGATGGATGGGGCCAACCAAAATACAACAAGGGGAAGTGGGTTGGTGGAGAGGAACTGCATGTTAGAGGGAAGGGGTGAGCAGATGAACAACAGGCAGGTCAAGGTTGTACATATATGGTTTTGTAGAAAAAAGTCAAGCCAAAGGCAACATGATTTTATCATTGATTGAACAGGGTGTGCCGAGAAGGGAGGCCCTAAGCTGGTGTAGAAAATGTCTTGAATGTTTTTGAAGGGCATGGGCACCATCTCTGGTTTTAAAACATGTACTGGCTTTAGAGTTTCTCAGAGAATGCTCCTTAAATTACAATCCCATAGCTTTTGATAGTGATGGCAGTGTGCATACCACAATGTGCTCTTTGAATGCTAGATTTTATACTGCTAAGAAGGAGAAGGTGATCTCTCCCATAGTTGGCAATGTGAGGGGTGTGTCACGAATCAGTTTGACCTCAGATTTTTGGAGTAGTGACATTGAAACTCTTGAGCCCCTACATGTCGAGGATGTCCCTTTGGAGGGACATGTACCACAAACAACTTCGCCTTTTGGGATTGAGGTGGGAGTTGTGCACGAGGATCTAGTGATATGTGATGGCTTGCTTGATTCTAGTGAGTAACATGGGAAGATTCCCTCCGTGGAGGAGCCTACGACCTCCTTTTTGCCCTCGATTTAGTTGTATGTGCCATCTCGTTCAAATCGATATGATTTTAACTTTTTCCTTGCGGATAACAAAGAATACTTTGAGGGCCACATGCACCTTGAGACTTGAGGATTATTTTGTACTTTTTGCATCACATGATGGAGGAGGAAGCATTCAATCAATGGTCTTTGCTGAACTAGGAAGCCAAAGGTATTTCTTTGAATTCCTATTGGGCATTGGGTTTGAGCTATGTGTGTCTCTTGTTCAACTATGTTGTAGTTGCTCGTCACGTCCTTTATTTTGGTAATTGGAACATTGCTGGTTCGCTTGCTTATGTGCAGTAATGGAGAGGGGATTTCAAGTCAGAGGATCAAGCTTAGGCTAATTAACCCTTATGGATAGAGTTTCTTGGCCTCCCCCCTGACATGCGTACATTTGTTGATCTATTTGCCAGACAATTTGCCAAATTTCTTATTCTTGATGGTCGACACAAGTATTTTTGAGCTTTGCTGAGGGTGTGTGTAGAGGTGGACCTGAAATGAAAGCTCCTTGCTTTTATATTGGTTTGCATTAGTGATGGAATCAAGCAGTAAAATTTTTGGTACCTTAATTTTCTAAACACTTGCTTTGCATGTCAATCACAAGACCATTTGATCTATGATCTCCCTCATTGTTGACCTAGGTTGGGGGAGGGTAAGGGCGAGGGGGTGACCCTTTATGCATCGTAGGTTTAGGGATGATAGGCACCTTGGTGGCTTCAAAACCCCAAATTGTTGGTGGTGCCTCCTTTGGGCTAGGTGTTGGGGGAGGTAGTTTAGGGGGTATTTATGGCGCAGATGCTAGTGGATTTGCTTATGGGTAGTGGTGTTGTTGGCTTTGGCTTGGGTGGATTTGGCAGTGGGGTTGATTTGGGTGGGCCAGCTTCAAGATTGTGTGGTTTAACTACAAGTATAGGTGTAGGTTTTGTTGGCTCGTCATTGGGAGGTTCCAGTGCTAAGAGGATCGATGGTCAGGAGGTCCCACCTTCAGCCCTAGTGCTTCTTTAGTCAGTGGTCAGCTTAGCATTTCTCAATTAGTGGTCAGCTTCGCATTTCTCGGTCAAGAGGCATGGGGATGAAGAATGAGGAGATTCGACTTGGTAGCAACATCATGGAAATTGAGAAGGGTCAGTAAATAAAGCCCTGCAAGGGTAGGGTAATCTCTTCTCCCTCTTGTGTGGACAAGAAAACATGTGATTTGAGCCCACAATAGCAGCCAAAGTCCTACATGGTCCTTTTTTGGATTCTAGTTATTGTCATGAGTGAAGAAGTGGCAGTTGCCCTTTCTTCCTTGTTGCATAACCTTTTGAGATGTCTCAAGGGATCGATGCCTTGGCAGATTTTGTTTTGACATCGAGTGCTTTCAATGCAACATATTTGCAAATGCTGTGGGGATTTTGGAATATGTGACATCATTTCTTACTCCTATGTTTTAGGTTTCTCGACCTTTCTTATTTAGGAGTATTTGGTTGGTGTAGAGCATTGTAGCTTGGTTCAATGTCAGTGGGAGGGTAGTCGACCGGCTGGGATCTCACATGTTGATCAATTTGGAGCTAGCGTGTCTAGGGTAGTTCGTGTGGAGTTGCTGCTTTTTCTGGCATGCAGGTTGAATCTAAAAGGAATTTACTGTTGGAGTGGCTTGTGGGACCTTGGCACTGATTCTTTGAAGGAGCGGCGAGCTCTTGCCCAAGAGTTTGGTCTCATTGCATTTGGTTGTCTCTCGATTATGGAGTTGTGTGCGTTCATTTTGGCTTTTGAGTTGTTTAAGATGAACATTGATATGCTTGTTCCGTTTTGGAGGGACTGGTGGTGGATTTTTTGCACCCCACTACTTCAATATGATTCTTGGTGTCTGTATTTATCACTTCATCAGTGGCATGCACTCTCGCCAGTTCTTAATGCGAGATGGGCTTCATCAAACTTGGAGGACTGTTGGATTTTCCATCTTCATAGTGTTTGGTCGATGTGGCTTTCCTATAAGCTACATGTTTTTGCTTGGCTGGTCATTTATCAGGGTATCCCATCCAAAGCCAGGTTGGCTAAGTCTGGTCTCTTGGATGGTTTGTGCCCAGTGTGTCAACGATCGGAGACTCTCAAGCACATTTTTTGGGAGAGCCATTTTGTCCAGAGTTGTTCTTTCACTTTGTTGAGGATCAACACTTAGACATTTTTGAGGGTAGGATTCATTGGTGAGCTGCATTGTTTGGAGATGGTAGATATTTGGTACATGATTCTTTTGCTGGACTCTGGCATTGTCTGTTGATTTTGGCACTTTTTGTGCTTCGGAAAATCAGGTGTAAGTTTGTGTTTGACCAAGAGATAAGTTCATTGTTGGCCTTTGTTCCTTTGTGGAAAGATGAGGTACATAATCCACTGTTGGGCAAAGGAACTTTGCTGATCAAGGATGCCAAAGTCTTGGATTCCGCTGCATATTTTTATTTTATTTCTGCTTCAGTTGTTTTAAGGAAGAGGGTATGAGATTCATTGTATATACCCGTCCACTTTTTTCCTATGTGTTTGTAATTTTTTAAAATGTGAATATAAGTATTTATTCAGAAAAAACATGGAGTGGGAGTTCAACAGGTTGGAGCGATCCCCTGGTTGGTAAATAATTTGTTTTGCCCTTCTCAATTGGCTGATAAATTCATCAAGTCATTATTCAAGGACAATATTTTAAAATTTAGAGAGAAGATTGATGTAAAAGTTAACAAGCTACTCATTGTCGGGGGGTGATAGAGATATAATAACTATTGTTAGCTTCATAAAATAAAATAAGTCTCAAGAGTAAAAGTGAAAATGAAACTTTGGTTTAAGTCATGTAAAAAGGTAAAACTCTGTTATTTTTGATTGATGTATTTATCACCTCTTCATAATGAATCAAATGGCTCTATCGTGCACCATTCTCTCTTATTCTCTTGTTGTCATGTTATAATTAACAACCAGGAGCCAGTCTCTGCATCCCCTGTCAGAAATCAATGCATATCCCCGCAAAATAGTGGACTCCCTCTTAAAGAATTGAAAAACATGAAATCACAGACAAATTAAAAACAATTGTATAGCTTAAGATTAATTCATAAAGAATCGATTACTATTTTGAAAAACTCAAGATTGACGCGAGCACATACATTTAATTCTGCAACTTACCAATTGAGAAAAATAAATAAATCTGATTTTCTGAATCATCTATCTCTTAGTTTGCCTCCATTATGTAGAAGCAAACTCTGTACCCTTAATCATTTGTTCTGTGTGCTAAGGTCTGATCTTGCCACAACTATTAATGGGCAGCTAAGTCACATGACACAATGACACGGGACATGGCATAGATTCAGTTTTTTAAAAAACTAGAGCATTTATTGATATATTATACAATGATACAAGTTACAAACTTACAACTAGTTACTACATCAATCATTCAATGATGAATCATGTTAAAGCACACAAGAATAATATAAGTTTAGAACCAATGTTACCAGAATCAGAATAGACAATAAATCGACAAGGCAAAAGAGCCAGTTTTGAACTGGATCGGGAAATAATTGGGAAATACAAAAAATTAAGTATATACATATTTTGAATTAAAGAGCATTTTTCATTGATATTCAAAGTAGCCATGTCCATATATTGCAAGATATCAATAGATGTCCAAAATATATCAATTCTCATCCATAAGATGAGTCTAGATAGATAAATCATTGCCTATATTGGGATCCTATTCATCAATAGCACCCTGTGCCTCCCTCCTTTAAGCTCTAGCCCTTGCCTTTACCTTGAATCTTGAAGTTGATCCTCCAAGGACATTAGTCAATGCCCTACCATTTTGATGAAACTTCCTAACCCACGCATTAAAATAAGGTAGAATTAGAAAAAATTTCCCATGCTTAATAAGTGATTTTGCTTGACTATCGGGTACATTTTGATTAAGGTCATGACAGAGGAGTTCAACAATCAACACCACCAACATCAAGGTACATAGCGAGTTTGATGCATAGTGGAAAAAATCGGCATCGACAAAGAATCGGCGAGGGTCTAGATAACATCTTCTTGGCAACATCGGCGAAAAAATCGACAAATAGCGACAAGCATTATAAAATGCAAATTTTGTACTTTAATAGGGTCAAAATTTGCTTACCGATTTTTTTCCCTATTTGCTGATTTTTCCCGATTTTTCTTGATTTATCTTGATCTTTCCCGATTTTTCCCGATTTTTCCCCGATTTTTGCTGATTTTTTCTCAATTTTTCCAATTTTTCCCAATTTTTACTGATGTTCGTGATTTTTTCGGGACGAAAAATCGACAGCCAGAAAAAATTGCAATTTTTTGGGACATCGCCGATTTTTTGGCGATTTTTTCCGCTATGGTTTGATGTTCTTGATTAAATGCCAAACCCTTACTGTCATACATGATAGAATCTAGTGGAAACGTTGCAATCTTGAAATCCTGAAAACTTTTAAGTTTGTTGAATTCTGAATGGGATCTAAAATTCAACATTTTGCATATGAACTTTGATGAGTTTGGAACCACCCTCAAACATCTTGAAACATTTAATGGTAATGTTCAGTAGTAATGGTAATATTAAATTCTTGAAGTAAAAGGGTAGATCATGAAAGATAAGGAGAATACCACTTTTAAGAATTTAATATTACAATTACAACTGAACACCAATAGGCAAACACACCTCCAACAAGCAAAGTCATGACCATACATATTCAAATCGGTCTTAAAAATAATGACATACTCCTCCATCCATCCTCCTCCTTCGCCTTTGCTTTTTTGAAGAGGACACATGTCCTAAAACATAGGACACATTAGGGCATGTGTCTGACACGTGCCCAAAACATGTCCTGTGTTGTAGGACACATTAAAACTCATGTCTGACACGTTGGACACAGACATGGAGGCCTATATGGCTGTCATGTTTCATAGATGGGTAGTATTTGTCACATTTCAATGTGTTGCATTTACTTGGTCAAAGACAATTTTAAAGTAGAATTTAGGATTTTGGATTGTACATAAAGGCACTAATCTATTAACCATCATCTTATTCTACTATACCCAATGACCAAAGTGTTACCCTTTGGCTCTCTCTTATCATAAGTCCTTAACCACCTTATGTATACGTTAGTATATAGTCCCTATCCTAGATAACATGTTCTTAGTTGTGTTTTAAGCTTATTGTTCAAATCTTCCTGATTAGTTACCCTTGATCATTATATGGTGATTATCATGATTGTACCATATATTGTACATTATCATGTGAATATGATTAGATTGGCTCAGCCCTTTTCTGCCATTTCTTGATCTCATTGAATATCTTCTTGTTCTTTATATTTTTTCAATTCGTATGAGAGCCACATATGATCAAATGATTAAACAAGATATACGGGCATGTTATTAATTCTTTGAATGCATTGTCCATTTTTACAAGACACAACATTCTCATAGCTTCATAAGATCAAGAGGAGTCTATAAAATTGAGCATATCATTTGAAAAGAGGAAGGAGGTGATGGCCATCAAATCCACTTGAGTTCGATTTTGCATGAAAGACTATGCTGAAGGTTATGATTATCTAGAGTGTAAAGACAATGCAGAAAGGTATTTTGCACGTCATTGTTGACTTGAGAGATTCCCACGATTTGGATAGCTTTTTCTGGAAAGTTTTAAACCAATTATTTAAAAATAAATTGGGTCTAAAGAGTCACATGATTTGTTTTTTTACCCAGATATTTGGTGAGTTCTTTATGGATTGGTTAGTATTTTAGAGGTGTGAACCCTTATAATGAACATGTCATCTGGCGTTTCTTGTTTCCCATTTGATATTCTACATTATATAGATACAACACCATCTCTTGAATTTATTCAGCGAGTTTTTTTTTATTTACAAGGAAACATCCTTCTTTGTTAAAGTCATTGAATGTTATCAGCATTTGAATTTTCTTATTACATGATATTTGTTCAAAGTGAACATATGGTAATTAGTGAACAATGTTGCATATTGAAAAAGTTCATTTGGTTGTTTGGGATTTTTTCACAGGCTTGGAATAAATCCATTGCTAGGAATAAATCCTTCCAAGAGGTCCTTTGGACTTCACAGTGACTCTTCAACTTATTCTTCCAAGAGGTCCTTTGGACTTCACAGTGACTCTTCAACTTATTTTAGGTAAATATTCCATAATATGTTATTTAGAATATATCATAATGCCTAAGGATTAGGTATGTAACATTACCCTCCTTAATCCAAAGGGGTGTTTGTGACTCCAAGCATCTTTCTCAACTTTTCAAGATTTTCTCTTCCAAGCACTTTGGTGAAGATGTCTGTGTTAAAGATAATGCAGCTGTGAGAGCCATTCTCTGGGAGGATGGCACCCTAGACAATTAACTAGGGTTCTTGGTCAGTTAACCATGTAGTTTAAATCCCTAGCAGTTATCTAGGGATCTTGGTCTGGGACCAAGCAGTTCAGAGCCATGGAAAAAGTCCCTAGCTGATCACTAGGGCCTCTTGGTCATGTACACCAGAGAGATTCTTGGTTTGGGACCAAGCAGTGCATAAACCCTAGCATATATCTAGGGTACTTGGTTTAGGACCAAGTCAAATAAGTCCCTTAGTTGATCCCTAGTGAACCTGGTCAATTAAGCAGGTGGATCTTGGTCAGTTAACCAAGATGATGATGTGTGATGTCCTCCTCTCCTAGGTCTTCGAGATGGTTGAGCTAGGTTGTTTCCTCAAGGGATTGGCCACCCCTTGATGGAGTCACTAGCTTTTGACCTTAGGAGAAATCAAGAGGATCAGAGGATCACATCATCCAGTTTCAACCTTCCTTATATGGTGATGATAAAATTCCAGCTATTGTATGGAACACTTGTGGACCACATACATTGAGAGAGAGAGAGATAAAGGTTGTTTTCCCTTCCTTGTGGTTAGCCCTTTTGTTGACTTATGGTTAGCTTTGTGTTGGATTAGTCTTGTGTGACTCCTTGGTTATGTGAAAGCGCCCCCACTTTGAGTGTAGTAACTTAACCCCTTGTCTTGTCCATGGTACCTGTTACCGGTTGAAATGGCATTCCAAGCCACCAACAAGCATATGTGGAGAAAGTGACCACTGTCACCTTAGTCACTTCTCCAAACTTCTTCGGAAGTCGAAACCTCCTAGGGGAGAGCCCTATGTAACTCTGCAAAAGACACTTGGACACCATATATATCTCGTATGTGTGCAAGGTTAGTGACCAGTGCCAAATGGAGTCAATAAAAAAGTGGAATAGATGTACTACGTAAGTGTATGTGAAATATGCATTTATTTAATAATAAGCAAATGACCAATACCAGTCTCATAACAAGCATGCAATGTCATAAAAATATGGAGGTTCGTTAATCTAATGAACCAATTAATTGCAATGTGTAATGTTATGAAACAAATATCATCCACGAGTATTCAATTAATTTCATATATCAGTACCTTAGAGTTACCATTCCTCTAGTAATAAGTCTGACATGTAATCATAAGTATTTATCATTATCAAATAATAATTTAAAGCACATCTACATCAGTATGTATCAGTGAAGCATGCTAATATTATGACAATAGTAGTAGTTTAGGCATTCACTTTGGTATAAGAAACAACAACGCGCATGTAACCAAACATTTACCAAACAATTTGCATCAACTTTGAAAGCAAACTGCATGTGTTTATTAGTAACAATTATCAATATCATAAATAGTATGCAACAATAGACATAACCAACATTAACAATGTCCTTGCAATTCATACCAACAAAGGATAGTGACCATCTAATTGATGTTTGCTTGTCATTTCGCAGGGTTCAATGGATTGAAGTGCAAGCCTGCAAGGGAAGGTACAACTGAGTAAAAGGGAGAGCCCGAAATTTTAGGGCCCAAAAATTTAGGGCGTGGAATTTTAGGGCCCGAAAATTTAGGCCGCAGAATTTTAGTGCCTGAAAATTTAGGGCGCAAAATTTTAGGGCCTGAAAATTTAGGGCGCGGAATTTTGGGGTCCGAAAATTTAGGGTACGGGGTGCTTTTTCTTCCTAGGAACTTGCAAACATCTGCATCATATTGTCCTCATGAACAATTTTAAATTCAGCCAACCCTATGAAATCTCTGACGTGATGGATGGCTGAATCACCGTGGCCATAAAATATCTGAAAATAATTATATATATCATTCTGGTCACGATAAAAGTTGGGGAAACCTGGGATAAAAATGCTCGGCAATCTGAGCATTTAACTTTTTATAATCCATATTTAGCTTGATATATCTGGAATAACCACGAAATGATTCTCGTACTGAACTGGAAGAGCTGTCAAAAACCTTACTGTTGTATGAGCTCGTCTACACACAATCAATCTCAACAAATTTATGAGATACAAGGGTTTTATCCCTTCATTGGAGTCGCCATGTGAGAATAAAAATATACATTAAAAAATCTCACAAAATTTATTTTTTGCTTTTCTTTGTTAAAATAAAAACTGAAAAAAGTCAGTGGACTTGCCAGATGAAATTTAAAGATCTAATCTAAACCTTCATCAAACAAAACAAAAACAAAAAAAGGACAAGCAAAAGTTGTACTCTCGGAATAAAAAGATTTATCCCCGGCAATGATGCCAGAAAATGTTGCTGCTTTTCATGCAAGTGGCAGAAATCTTCAAGCCACTTGGTGCGTACTTGGGGGCAAGTCTCGAGTCAAGGCTATCACCTTGTTCTTGACTCCTCCGTTTAGGCCAACCCCTAATCGAAGCCAAGGGGGGTAGACCCTATGAGTTATTAAGGTTGATTAAGCTTTAGATGGTAGTTTATGATTGAGTAAATTGCTTAGGAGTTTCTATGAAAGTGATGCAAGAGATTGCAATAGTGATTAAGACAACAACATGAAATACAAATTAATCCATCCACATAAGATTCACTTTAAGCAAAATGATTGTATGATGCAGACCAGTGCTGAAAATGGAGTCTGAAATGGAGTGCTGTTGGAGTGAGGTTTGATTACTTCCCAGCTTTGTTTGTACCCTAAATAAAATGACTTTCATCAGACACGGCAGAGCTCTTTGACTCTGCATTTACCTCTTTCACTTGTATATTTATTGTCGGTTGCCACCCTATTGTAATGGACTTTGTTCTATGCTTTAACATTTTGCAACTTGAGATGTGTATAGCAAAAATACTTTTGGATTCCACAGGATCCGACAAATTTGTTCCTCTATATTTTATAGTTTTTCTTTTTCAGTGTTCATGATTTTCTACTCAGTCCACTGAGGATTTCTGCCTATATTTATTTTCTGTCTACTTAAAGGCTAGCTTGTTTGATTTTGATGGATCTGTGCATCTGACATGCAAAGTGCTTCATTATAGTATATATAACTGAATATGCTTGGTGATCTCTGTTAGTTTTGGTGGCTCAGAGGTACTCCTGCATCATGTACCTAGGTGCAGGGGTCCAAGCACATGGGGTCTCATTAAGTAATGTAAAGTGACTTTATTAAATGTGTTATTAAAGCGACTTAATGAAAGTGACTTTATAATATTAAAGTGAGTTGTACTTTATATTATAAAAGTGTATTTTTTATTGTTTTAGGGTTAATGTGATTTTTCGAGTGTAATGTGAGCTTATATAGTCTCGCTTAAGTGATTTAAGTGAACTTGAGATTAAATCATGTCCCTTGATCTTGTGGGCCAAGATCAAATTTGGTCCGTAGAAGATGAAAAGTCATTGGAGTTACTCTAAAATGTAAATAAAAAAGAATTTCATGAGATTCATTTGCACACATTCCAAGAGAAGTGTGAGAGGTATGTAATTCAAGAGAAAGAGAGGTTTTGAGCTGAGTTAACGTGGAGGAGGAAGAGGCAGCCAAGAGGTGCACACATTCCCAACAGCCAAGAGTGGCACGCATTCCCAGATTCACACAGCAGGAGGTGGGGGTGCACTTCTGAAGGAGAAAAGTGGGCACAAGTTCCAAGGAAGAACAACAGTGAATGCTGTTCTGTTCAGCAGGAGAAACTTGAAAGGTCGATTTTTTGAGCAGGAAAAGTGAGCATGGATCCCAAGAACTGTTGACACTGGACAAAGAGGAGGCTGTACTGCTGAGTTCCGAGAGGGATGTACAACAGTGTTTGTGTTTCTGTAGATTGCACACAGTTCGAGGAGGTGAAGCTGCTGTCCAGTTGATACAAAACAGAGTTGAATCCTGTGCACACTAAACAAGGAAGTGTTTGCTGCCAAATGATGAATGTACAGAGGAGGCCGTACTGCTGTACCTTGCACACAATTTGAGTAAGAATGCTCTAGCAAGTTCTGAGTATTTTGGCATGCAAGACGAGAAATTTGTGGGTACATAGTTTCTGTTTTGTACTAAGATTTTCTTGCTGTGCTGTACTGCTGTTCCTTTCTCTCAGCTCATTAATAAAAGTCTCTTGTGACTGGTTTTCACCTTAGGTTTTTTTTCCAGGGTCTTAGAGCAAAATCATTGAGTCTAATTTTTTTATTTTACAGTCTGCTGTCAAGAGTAATTTTCGCTGCTAGAAGTGTTCTAACTTCTTAGTACTGTGTATTAGCTTTTAGTGACATTAAAAATGTATGCCAGTGAAATATTGTTGTTTTTATGCCTGTAGAAGACTAATATCAGAGTATACTAAGTGTTTAATGAAATCTGCTAGTGAGTTAGTGCACAGATTTCGAGATTTTTAACCATCTCCGTTTTCACTTGTTGGATATAATGCCAATATCGTGCTTCTAAATTTGAATGTGATTTCTTTTCTAGTTTATGAAATTTGCATCATCACATTTTCAATGCTGGAATAGTAGATGGGACACTTATTGCTATAAAAACTTGGTTGTGTGACTGTGTTTTGCAGCTACTACTCATATCAGGCATACCGAGATTTTGGCTATCCAGATGTTTTCATCTATCGAGAGGTATGCAATATATAATACTTGCCATATATATTAAATATTGATGACTCTGTATCAAACAAAATGAACTAGTTTAATGCTACTTTTGAATTGTAAGCCAGACAATAAATTGTATGCATTTATGGAGCTCAGTTGGTCTTAACTAGAGACATTTGGTATCATACTATAAATTGCGTCCTCTACCTTTTTTCCATCTCAGGCTTTTGGATGGACTCCGGAAGAAGCGAAAATTCATATGGTTCCTGATTATTTCAGTGAGGATGAGGTTGGTTCAAATTGAGATCCAAGGGAGTAGGAATCTTTAATGTTGTTTCTTTTAATTGTTCTTATCAATGGCACTGTAAAATGAACAAGGCCATTGTCTTTGGAAAAGCCCTTTGCTGTGTTTGTAAGGTTGGGATTCTCTGAAACTTTGTACAATTGAAATTGTGGGTGCTATGCAGCCATTGAGACAAGTTTTACTTATCGGGAGGGCTTGTTCTGAAGCTGCAGTGGGAAGTCATAGCGGAAGTTTTGGGCTCTAATTCGCGCCATCTTGCTGAACTATATGCTCTTAAGCAAAGCAGCTCCTTTACAGAGTAAGTGTCTTGGTCAGCTGATTTTTTTGTATTCACTGCCTTTGCTTGAAATGATGGAAATTAGTGAGGACTTGCATTTATATTCTGTTTTTTCTTGAAAGGTATATAAGGTAGTTTAGGTGGTGATTAGCTTTTTTACCATGTCTTGATTAAACAATCTTTGAGCTAAACATAGAACAGTTGGACTTGAAGGGTAAAGCTAAAAATTTAACTCTTTATGAAATCTTTTCTATTGAGCTGTGTTGCTGACCTGTGCTCCAAATCTAGAAACAGTATCTCAGGAAAAATGATTAGAGGAATGACAAAGGATATTGTTCCTTGTCTTAAATGCCAGATGTAGAATAGTCAGTATAAATAACTAAAATATATCTCAGAATTTCGAAAAGAAGAATATACATGCTAGTCCTTGCTCTCAAATGAGACATATACCTTCCACATATCCTCTATTTATAATTTTTCAGGATAAGCGGTTGCCTTAAGACATGTTATTTCTTTTAGAAGAAACATTCTGTTATAGAAAGCTCTAGTATTTCAAGACATCACTTTTGACATCGCGGATAACATCATCCTGAAATCATGGTGACAGCATTCTGCTGAATGGATGAAATTGCTGATTCATGATCACATGTGGAAACTTCTACCATTTTAATTTGCACACAAAATAATTATTACATTCTAACACCGGAACCGTTATTGGGAATGCTAATATTTCCCTATTTTGGTCTAGATAAGATAAGGAGATAATTTTATTAACACCCATAGGTGACCAAAAGAGTACATCAATGGGACTAGAAAATACAGCATGTTAATGACAAAATGTGGGACTGTCAAGGTGTAGCAAACATAGATATTAAATAAATCATAAATACTCAATACTAATGAATACTAATAATTAATTAATAAACACTAGTAACTAAAGATGACGAAGGGATGCAACCTTTGTGAACAGTCACCTAGGTGCCTTTAGGATTTATATATAGCGCACTCTCATTGTATTGTATCCTGTGTTGCATGGGTACCCGTATCGGCGGGTCGGGTACACGAACCAGTATCGGGTACACGTAGCGGGTACTTGGGTACTTCGATGGTACGTACCCAGCCGTACTCAAATCTAGCCTCACGTAGTGGGTACTTCATTTACGAAAATAGGGTACTTGCACGGATTTTGGTACGCCGTACAGCGTGTTTGTAAATTTTCCTTTAACATTCAAACTAGGGCTAAACAATTCATTCAATATCTCTATCGATAACCACACATAAATATCTTTTACAGTATGCATCAGAATATAAAACTGAGAAATAAATCACAACATCACATCACAATATTGACACTATTATATTGGGTATGGAAACCTCTGGAAAGACCCAAGATGGGAAAATCGGTGCGGCAGTCAGATATAGATTTTATTATGAGAAAATATGGAACGTTTACAATCATTGCAAATTCACCCAAACCTGGTGAATGCAACACCTTAGCAGAATCACTGGGCAAATCCCAGCTAAACCCCACTGCATGAGTGTACGACCCACTACACGACCTCCCACACATGCCGATTTTTACGGCTGTACGACTGCTGGACAGAATCCGTACAATTTGTACGGAATGCTGTATGGTCTGTACGGCCTCCTTCTGTAGCTGCTGCCTGTCGATCCGTGAGGGCTTTGTCCTGCCTGGTAGCTTGGTGATCCTGTTCTCTCGCTCCTCTGTCTTCCCAGCTAAATCCTCTATCTGAATTTCTCTCCCTGCCTGTATCCGGTTTCTGTCGGAATATAAGTGTGTGTGTCCTCTCAACCAATTGACCTTTAGTTTATAACTTTAGGTAAAGCTAAAACCCTAATTTCACTTTCACTTAAAGTCAATAAATAATTAGATCACTTTAATTGTTTTCCAAAGTAAACTGAAGAAAAATAATTAAATACAATTGGTTTCCTGATTAAAAGTCTTCTGCATTCAAGGACACTTGCATGCAGGAAGACCTTCTTTGTTGCTGCTAATCTAACACTCCCTCTCAACGAGGAAGGGATTCAGTAGCAACCCCAACTTTACCTTGAACTTCACAAAACTCTGTCTGCAAAGTGCCTTGGTGAAAATGTCCGCCACCTGCTCATTTGTCTGTATGTATTGCAACCGAATGGTTCCTCTCTCAACACAATCTCTCAAGAAGTGATACTTGATGTCTATGTGTCTTCTCCGGTCATGGAACACTGGATTCTCAGATAGCTTGATGCCACTCTGATTGTCACAGTGAACTACTGTAGCCTCTAGCTCACACTCGAACAACCCTGAAAGTAATTTCCTTAGCCACATACCCTCACAAGAAGCCATGCTGGCTGCCATGTACTCAGCCTCTACCGAGCTCAATGCAATTGACTTCTATTTCCTGCTGAACCAAGAGACAACCCCTGACCCAATGCTGAAACAACCCCTGAACCAATGCTGAAACAACAACCTGAAGTACTCTTCTTCTCCTCTACACATCTTGCCCAGTCAACATATGTGAAGCCTGCTAACTGTACACTCCCCCTGCGCTAATAAACCAATCCATACTCCACTGTACCTTTGATGTAGCAAAGTATGTGCTTTGTAGTCGTCCAATGCACTCTTCGAGGGTCCACCATGAACTGACTCAGAGAGTTCATTGCAAAGCTGATGTATGGTTGAGTGTTGACCAGATACATAAGCGATCCGATAAGCTGATGATACAAGGTAGGATCAAATCTGTCTGACCCTGATGCATCAATCTTCCTCCAGTTGGAAATTAGAGGTATGTCCATAGGCTTGCAGTCCTCCATCCTAAATCTCCTCAAAATCTCTACTGTATACTTCCCATGTCCAATGAAGAAGCATCCATCTCTCTGCCAAACCTCCAAGCCTAGAAAGTAATGCATCAACCCAAGGTCTTTCATCTCAAACTCAACTGCAAGGTTGGATTTGCAGTCTCATATTAGCCTCTCATCTTCTGTCAAAAAGAGATCATCCACATATAAGACTAGTATGAGAGGCACCTCACCTTTCAAGAAGTACAGGTTGTGGTTAGCCTCACTTTGTTGAAATCCCATCTCTTGTAGATAGCTGTCTATCCTCGAGTACCATGCTTGAGGTGCTTGCTTGAGCCCATAAAGAGATCTATGCATCCTGCATACATGCGTCTCCTTGGTCTCCACATCAAACCCCTTTGGCTACTCAATATATACCTCCTCCTTTATCACTCCGTTGAGGAAGGCAGTCTTGACGTCCATCTGATAGATTTGCCAACCCATCTCAGCTGTTAGTGAGATAATGGTTCGAATGGAAGAATACATGACCACAGGGGTGATGGTCTCCTCATAGTGAATACCCTCTTTCCGTGAAAACCCCTTAGCCATGAAGCACGCCTTGTACTTTCCACGCTTTCGTCTGCCGCATGCTTCACCTTGTAGATCCACTTGGATCCTACCACCTTTTGGCCTTCAGGTCTCGGCACAACCTCCCATACCTGGTTCTTTATGATTGAGTCATACTCCTCAAGCATGGCCTGCTGCCACACCTCATGTTGTGCAGCCTCCTCGAAACTGGAAGGTTCAGAGTTAATCAACTCTGTCATTAGTGCCATATAATTGAGTCTCTTTGGTAGTACACTCTGTCTGAAAGATCTTTGTGGAAGATCAACCTGCCTGGAATCTTGTACTGTGGACTTGAACCACTTAGGCTTTGGTCTAGTGTCTACCTGTTGCGACTGCTTGATGTCCGTCTTGTTGAATTTTCTTAATTTGCTTAGATATCTTAAAACAAATAGTTATTAGTAGATCATTGAAAGAACAACAAGCACAGAAACACAAGAACACAAGAACACAAGAGCACAAGAGCAGTGTAAAACCCAGACAATTGCCTCTCTCTTCTTTTGGGCGCACTAATCTTTCTCTCTTGCAAAACAACTTGAGTGAGTGAGTACAAATGAAGGGGAGTGCCTCCCTATTTATATTCTTTTGTTGACTTGACCTCTAACCTAATAGGGCCGACTTCTCTAACTGACTGGGCTGACTTTTTCAACTAGACACCATAAATAACATTTATTATATTGACACTTGGGTACTATTGATTTGACTTACATCCAGAGGTTTACATTGATTCTTTTAATGATACTAACAAGACCAAACTCATCTCTCGAAGGAGGAATACAATCAATACATCTAGAATATCTTCCGAAGTTATAATACTTTAACACTTCCTCTTAACTAGGAAGGTATTCAACCACAACAACAACTGCTACTACAACTGTACAACTGACTGGTGAGTCTCTAAATGTCATAGGAAGTTTTGGAACATCATTCATCTTCATCATCGATCTTAGCTGGATCATCTTCTACAATCTTCAGTATATAAATACTGAATCATCTTTCGTACTTACTCAGACATCTTCTATCATCTTCTGAATTATCTTTTGTAGCATCGGTATGTGAATACTGAATCATCTTTTGGGTCTTCTTCTTAAAGCATCAGTATGTGAATACTGAGTCATCGTCTATCTCGCTAGTGTATGAATACTGGATCATCTTCTATGTGGATACTGGATCGTCGTCTATCTTGTCAGTATATGGATATTGGATCATCTTCAGGATCATCTTCTTATAGTATCAGTATGTGGATATTGAGACATCATCTGTAACTTCATCATCTGCAACATTTGTAAATGGATACTAAAACATCAACAACAATCTCATTAGCATGTTAGTGCTAAACTCAAACAACATCTAATGCTAGATCATCATCTGCATTACCAACATAGAGATGCTGGAACATCGACATCATCATCAGTATAGGAATACTGAAACAAATTCATCAACAATCATCAGTGTAACAACACTCGTACTAACTCAATCAATCAACTTAACAATCATCAATACTGAAGCAAACATATATCTTAACAATCACAACAATATTGAAACAAACATCTCATCAAACATCTTAGCAATCATCAGTACAACAATACTGAACCAATCATCTCAACAAACATCTCAGCAATCATCAATATAACAATACTGCAACAATCATCTCAACAAACATCTCAACAGTCATCAGTATAAGAATACTGCAACAATCGTCTCAACAATTATCAAAACATCTTAGCAAACATCAACAACAATCATCAGTATAATAGTACTGAAGCAATCATCTCAACAATCAACAGTATAGCAATACTGAGGATACATCTCGCCCTTCAACGTCTCGGAGCAACATCATGGTGAGTTCTCTGGTAGATCCATCCAAACATTTTGTCTAACTTACTAACTCTTTCGAGCCAAACAAGTCTAGTTAGACAGATGAATCGCCCTGGGGACCAAACAAGCCTTGTCTGGCTTACTAACCCTTTCGAGCCAAACAAGCCTAGCCAGACATACTAATCCCTCTAGGATCAATAGGCCTCGTCTGACTTACTAACTCTTTCAGGCCAAACAAGCCTAGCCAGACTTACCCTTCTCTAGACTGAGCTACTCACCACTGCATCCATCATCCATCTGCTGTCACTCCCTCTTACGAGAGAGTTCCTTTCGGACTACACCAAGCTTGTCTCGAAAGTATTCAAACTTTACACGAGCCAGAGGCTTAGTCAATACTTCTGCTACTCGTTCCTCTGTAGGAACATACTTGAGCCTTACAGCTCCCTTCGGAACCATATCTCGGATGAAATGATATCTGATTTCAATGTGCTTTGTCTTATCATGAAACATGGGGTTTTCCGTCATCTTAATATAACTCTGATTATCATAGAGGATAACAGTAGCATCTATCTCTGAATCAAATAGTCCTGCTAACATCTTTCGAAGCAATATTGCTTCGCTACATGCTGAGCATGTTGCAATGTATTTAGCCTCTGCCGTACTAAGTGCAATACTGGTCTGCTTTCTACTGAACCAAGAGATCATGCCCGATTCTAGACTAAAACAACATCTTGAGTTGCTTTTTCTATCTTTGGCCCTTCCTCCCCAATCTGAATCTGCATATCCATGGAATTTGATCTCACCACAAGATGCATATCTGAGCCAATAGTCTAAAGTCCCCTTTAGATACCTCATCACATGTTTTGCCCCAATAAGGTGAATGTGTTTAGGATTCACCATATACTGACTTAAGGTGTTTACTCCAAAACATATATTTGGTCTTATATTGGTTAAGTACATCAGAGATCCAATAATCTGTCTATATAAGGTGGCATCATTTGCTTTCAAAGTATCGTCATTTAATAGCTTCAAACTTGTTGTCATCGGAGTAGTCATAGCTTTACAATCTAACATTCCAAATCTTTTTAAGATTTCTACAGTATATTTTTCTTGGTTTAGGAAAATCTCGTCTGGATATTGCCATACTTCAAGACCTAGAAAGTAATGCATCATTCCAAGGTCTTTCATTTCGAACTCTGCAACAAGCTTCTTCTTACATTCGATGATAGGCTTATCTTCTCCTGTTAAGAACATATCATCTACGCAAAGTAATAAAATCATAATCCCATCATCCTCAATCTTATAGTAGAGGTTGGAGTCTGCTTTACTTTTAGTAAATCCTAAGCTCATGAGGAATCCATCGATCCTACCATACCATGCTCTAGGTGCTTGCTTTAGCCCATACAACGCCTTCTTTAGTCTACATACATGAGTTTTCTGGTCATTAGTCTTGAACCCTTGCAGTTGTTCGATATATACCTCTTCTTCAATCAAGCCATTTAGAAATGCTTTCTTCACATCCATTTGATGTAGCTTCTACTTCATATTGGATGCCAAGGCAAGGATGGTTTTGATTGAGGTGTATCTAGCTACTGGTGCAAAGGTCTCCTCATAATTGATTCCCTCTTTCTGAGAGATCGTTGAGCTACAAATCTTGCCTTGTACTTTTCTATACTTCCATCTGCCGAGTGTTTAGTTTTGAAGATCCATTTCGAGGATACCACTGACTTGTCTTTTGGTCTTGGTAGTACTTCCCACACATCATTCTTTATAATGGATTGGTATTCCTCGACCATTGCATCAACCCACTACTTCTGTTTTATTGCTTCTTCAAAACATGTTGGTTCTTTATCATCTAGATCACACATCAAAGCCATATAACCAGGGTATGACTTTGGCTTCTTTTTTTCTCGGATGGTTCCTTTTGGAGTAACATGTCTTTTTTCTTATTCGATTACTTCACGAGCTCAGGCTGGTTTTCTTTTTCGAGAAATCAATTCATTGGGTAATTCTTCAGGTAACTGAGGTTTTGTCATATCATGATCCTCAGGCATCTGGACTTCTTCTTCGTTTCTAACTGGTTTAGGACTTTCAACAGCTTTGGGAGTTTCATGCTCCTCTTCATCTACCTTATCTTTTGTTGACTTTCGGAAGGTTGTATCTTTGTCAAATGTGACATCTCTGCTATGTTCATTTTGAGGGTATCCTGGGATATAGATTTGATAAGCTTTTGATTGTTCACTATACCCTATGAACAAACCCTTCTTTCCTGAAGGATCTAACTTTGTCCTTTTCTCTTTGAGAATGCGAATATATACAGGACAACCAAATATCTTTAGGTGACTTACCTATGGATTTTCTTTGGAAAACATTTCTTTTGGAGTTTTATTCCCAAGGGCACTGTGGGAAATTCTATTTTGTACCTATACTGTCATTCTTGCTGCTTCTGCCGACAGGTACATCAGAAGATCTTGATCATGTATCATAGCTTTCACAGCTTCCATGATAGATCTATTCTTTCTTTCTGCCACACCATTTTGTTGTGGATTATAGTTCCCAGCTTCCTTGCAATAATCATTGAATTCATTTGATGTGAACTCTCCTCCATTATCTAACCTAAAAATCTTTATTTTCTTCTCAGAGAGATTTTCCACTAGGGCATTAAATTCCTTGAACTTACAAACACTTCATCCATCTTTTTCAAGAAGTATATCCAAGTCTTGAGGGAGTAGTCATCAATAAAAGAAGCATAGTAGGCATACCTGCTTAATGAAGTAGTTGCATTTGCCCGCATAGGTCTGAGTGAATAATATCTAAGATCCCTTTTGCTTTACTATCACTTTTTGGATAAGGATTCTTAGTATTCTTCCCTTGTGCTTATCTTTTGCACACTCCTTAATGTTCTATCTGAATTTCTGTTAAACCAAACCAGTCACAACCTTGCTTACAATTAATAGAGATTTGTAGTGAACATGAGCAAGCCTTCTGTGCCATAGCTCACATGGGTTTATGGTACTGGTTGCTAATGCTGAATTTGTATGGCCCTTCAATTTGTAGAGTCCTCCTTCTAAAACTCCAATATCTACTGCATCATCTATGGTTTTACCTTTTGTCCACATGAGAACTTTTCCATCCACAAAAGCAACTTTGAAGCCTTTCTTTTCTAAGGCTGAAATGGAAAGAAGATTCTTCTTTAGTCTCGGGACATACAGGACATCTTTCATTTTCATAGGCTTTCTAGAATTTAGTTTATAGGATGCTTCTCCTATTCCTTTAATGGGGTATTGGGAATCATCTCCAAGCATTACTTTGTGTGGACATTCCTTTTGTTCAAGGCATGAGAGTGATTCCTTGTAACCAGTCATGTACTTGGAGGCACCACTATCAACTAGCCAGGTGTCATTTCCTGGTGAGACTGATCCTGTTAGGGCAGCGATAAAAACATATTCTTCACTGGAGTCTTCATCCTTCTTTGCTTCTTCTTCAACTTCTTGATCACTATCTTCAATAGCATGGGCCTGAAACCTTCTTATCTCTTTGATTCTTTCTTCTTTCATGGGATAGTTGATGGCAATGTGTCCCAACTTGTGACAAGTGAAGCATTCAAAATTTGAGAAGTCCCTCTTGGGTATTTTAAACCCTTAAGTCTTAGGAGGATGGTCATGACTCTTCCTTTTGCCTTTGGTGTGGGTTGTCGAGGCTTCATCCTCATTGTCATTTAGCTTTTCTTCTCTAGCTGCTATCCTTTCTTCTTCTTGGACACATTCTTCCCATAACTTTCGAAATTTGGTTAGTTTCCCTCTTGAACAGATTCCTCGGATAAAGGCTTCCCAATCTCTTGGAAGACCATTTAAGGTTGTCATCACAATCTCTTTTTCTTCAACCATATCATCAATGGCTTCTAGCTGATTCTTGATTTGAGCTACTCTTGTAAAGTAAGACTGCATGGTCTCTGACTTTTGAGCGCTTACACTTTTGAGTTGATTCCTTAGGGTCATTTTCCTATTAATGTTTCTTCCTTCAATTAGACCCGATAGAGTATCAAACATTTCTTTTGGAGTCTCCCTTGAGGATACTTGAGGAATCAAGTTATCTTTGATGTTTTCAGCTATGATCCTTTTAGATATGATCATATCCTTCTTATGCTTGGACTAAGCTTCAGCGTCTTCTGGTTCTTTCACTTCCTCTTTCACAAATTTATCTAGATCGTTCTCTCGTAGGATGAGCATGATCCTATAGTTCCATGCTCCGAAGTTTTCAACACCTTCAAGCTTTTCATCTAGCTTGGTATTCTTTGTCTTCTTTAGAAGATTGAGAACTTCAAATGGAATAAGAAGGAATAGTACTTACTTGAAGAAAACAACTCTTGACTGACCTCCTTCTGGATGACCTAGGGTTTGATGTAGAGACCCTAATTTTTTAGTTGGGATCACAGGTAGAGGGGAATGGTGGAAAAGATGCGTCTCCCTAGGGAGAGGTAGACTGTATCTTCCCTTTTCTGAGATTGATGATGAAACCTTAGGAAAACTGAAGCCCTAGTTTGTCCTGGCAGTAGTAACTGGTCCAAAATTGAAAATTCTTGAAATTCAGTTCTGTCTCCACAGAAAGATGCGCTCTTCAGGAGCGAGTTGAGAGAGCCCTCTTTTCTGGTTGATCTGTCAAGGGATTTGTTCGAAGTAACAAAACCCTAACAGTGTAGTGCTTCCTTTCAGGGTGGCTTTGATACCATGTTGAATTTTCTTAATTTGCTTAGATGATATCTTAAAACAAATAGTTACTAGTCGATCACTGAAAGAACAACAAGCACAAGAACACAAGAACACAAGAACACAAAGATTTTCCTCGGGGAAACCACAAGGGAGAAAACCTCGCAAAACTTCCTTAGTATAGAACTCAACTAGAGCAGTGTAAAACCTAGACAAATGCTTCTCTCTTCTTTTTGGCGCACTAATCTTTCTCTCTCTTGCAAAACAACTTGAGTGAGTGAGTACAAATGAAGGGGAGCACCTCCCTATTTATTTTCTTCAATTGACTTGACCTGTAACCTAACAGGGCCGATTTCTCTAACTGACTGGGCCGACTTGTCCAACTGGACACCACAAATAACATTTATTATATTGACACATGGGTACTATTGACCCGACTTACATCCGAAGGTTTACATTGATTCTTTCAATGATACTAATAAGACCAAACTCATCTCTCGAAGGAGGAATACAATCAATACATCTGGAATATGTTCCGAAGTTATAATACTTTAACACATCTCCTGCTGCAGCTCATCCTCCCCATCAAAGATGGGAGGATCCTGTCCACCTGAATCCCTCTGAGTATTAGAGCCTGTGCCCTATGTCTGTACCTGTACCTGTACATTTGGCTCCTCCAATTTGATCCCTGTGTCTTGTGTTGGTTGCTGCTCTGTTGGTAAGTCCATATATCTTCGCAAGGCCCTGTCCTCATCCAACTGGACAATCCTGGACATCCCTATTTTGATCGGTATCGTACAGAACTGTTCCGGTTTTGTTTAAGCTGTTTTAGAGCTTCTTTATTGATGTATCTTGCTTCAAAACTTCAGTGATGTATTGCACTTGGTGCTATTTTGGTTATTTGCACGTGTACTTGCTATATATATGAGAAACTTTGCATAGTTGTGTATTAATGGTTTGGATTCATATGTATGAACATGAATATATATGTTTTTTTACAAATATGAATATTTTATGTATATTTCAGTCTACCGGTTTTTTTCCTGTTTTTTTTCCGGTTCCGGTCCGGTTCACATTTTGGGCTTTGCTGGTTTGATGACCGGTCTGGTTTTGATAACATTGATTGCAAGCCATTAATTGCACAATAGTGAAGCTCTTGTGGACATCACACAACAGTGAAGCACTTGTGGAAGTTGTGGTTGTGGTGGTCGCTGGTTCGTAGCCATGACTATGGTTCATGATAACGCATTCATGAAAACAATCTTGTCTTCCTATAGAGGAGAATAATAAATACATTTATACATAAGTAGTCTTTTTTCAAAGGTAAAAGCATAGAGATTTTAAATGATAAATAAATTTAATTAGATTTTAATTTTAATTTTAAATAAATAAAATTGTAAATTTAATACATAATAGTCCGTACATATTCAATTTAAATGATGAAAGGTAAATTGTAATTAGATTTTAAATGATGAATGCTAAATTGTAAATCTGCAATTTTAATTTTTGTCTCATGGTGTGTGTGCACTGTCTGTGTCTATGCTGTTTCCCTTACGTATCGTATCCAGATTGTTTGAAAGTTTACCGTAACAATTTCCCCCTTGGTATCTGTATCTGTTTCCGTATCTGTTTCAGTACAACTTAGTCGCAAGGTTTACTGAAGGCTGATTTTTTGTTAAAAAATCGCCGTGTATTTTCTATCGATTTTTTCACCGAGATATTGTTGAGAAATTGTTGAGATAATGCGGAGAAATTCAACCGGCTGGAAACGGGGGTTTAGAAAAGCCATTTTTCACATTTTTTTGGTCATTTGCAAATTACAATGAGGAGGAGAGCCAAGGAGGAGAGAATCATCTAGCTGCAAGTGATATACTAAATATCAATGAATAGTATTGGGATGACACACTATGCCTACTAGCTTGAATAGAAAGAAAGTTTCTTTACTAAAGATTATTCATTGTTGAACATTAACACCAACAATCTATGAACAATTTATTTTTCCTGACATGAATCACAAAAAAGTATATCATCAGCTAGTATTGGTTGAAATGAACTTGGGAATAATGATGGACTAAACTGTGGCAAAGATTTTGGAAACAAAGATGGCAAACACTTAAGAGGCAAAGAATTGAAAATGAATTCTAAAATAAGAAGAAACCTCCAAAGGATGATTTTATATCTGCAAGAGAATGATATTTTGGTCTCTTTTTTTCATGCAGCTAGATTCTTTATACCTTGTCAATGAATCGACTTGTAAACTTGACATGTTCCGAGAGCAACATTGTTGCATCAAGATTCACATCCCATAGCTGTTCTCATCTTCAGGGCGCACAAAAAGAAGCCAGGTTACCAGATAGAGATTGTTTTAGATGGGTTGGGGGGTTTGAGAGGGAGAGGGAGGATGGTATTTCCTTCTAGATCCAATTAGATTTTGAGTTGTTTCAATTTTGATCCTTTGGATACAAGTTTATATAGATTTATGGAGGTATGGATGGAAAGCTGTAAAACCTTACATTTCTCAAAAAATTCTCTTCAAAAATCTCTAGAAAGAGAACCTATTGATGTGACTCTTTTTTTATTCCCATCCTTGCACTTACCCGGTTTTTGCAGAAGTAAAATATGTTATTCCCATTATATATAATTCCATTTGATAAATATAAATGGTTAGCTTCAAACAGCATAATTTCTGTTATCATCTTTAGAGTTGGTTACCTTTACCTGTAAAAGGGGTTGAGGGAATCGATAGTTTATTTACTTGATTTCATTGTAGATGACTCATGAGTCATGATGATGGTCATGAGGTACATTTATTATATTTTATGATGACTCGGGGTTCAGGACACGATTGATTTATTATGTGTGATGTATAACTAGACATGTTATATATCAGTTTTCCTTCCATCTTCATGTGGCAATGTGTTTATTTGATGTTATTGTTGCTTTAGATGTTTAAAAAATTGAAAAAATGAATACTTTTGTACTTTTTAAAGTTTTCCGATGTGTTCCTGACATTTTCCGAAATGATGTTTTCTGGACCCTGTCGATTTTTTTGTTGAGACAATGTTTGCAACATTGGTTTCTATAGCCATTGGTGGTGATGTATTTAATATTCTTACGGAAGGAAGCTATATTTTTATGGTTAACAACTAATTACATAACACCTTTACTATTGCATACTAAAAATTAGTAAAACTAAAAAAATAATAAACTTAAACATCAACCAAATTTGCCCACATACCAATTCTTCGTTTACACGTTAAAGTTGTCTTTTTTTTAATTTTACAAAACGTTTGTGAAATTACCTAGTTTAGTTATTTGGAAATCTAACATTTTTGTTCAAATCCATATAAAATTCAAGATCCTAAACAAATAAAATCATGCTCTTGTTATATTGCTCCATTAAATATACTAGCGACATTTATATCCGAAACACATCTTACTATGGAAGAATATAACACTACACATTCTATCTATGTTCCTTAGCACCACCAAGGGCAATTGCTAGTTTCTATATTTGCTTATCATTGTCACAACTAATTATTGACCGTTGTGCTAAGTTTGGCGGCTAATTCAACACTCCACAGTTTCTCTTGGAAATGCATAACACCCTACACCTTTTAACTAGTGTTACATGGGACATGCTCCCTCACGTAAGGGGCATGTCCACTGTGTTTTCAACATTTTTGAGATAGGGAAACTTAACGGGGGAGGTTTTCCCACATCTCTCTATTGGGGAAACCCAAGGAAACACTGGGGGAATGTTTCCCAAGAAATTGGGGGCATTTCCATTTTGCGGGAAACTCTTGGGTCCCCCCACTCTGAAAAGGTGGACTCCTAGGTGCCTGAGCTTGGTTTTTCCCCAATGGCCTTGCAAAATGTCAATTTCTGTGAACAAAAGACACAGAAAAAACCTAAAAGCAAGTGTGAATATTTATTTCATGCTCTCATTGTACATGTTTGTGACTTGTCATTGTTTATATATATATATATAGAGAGAGAGAGAGAGAGAGAGAGAGAGAGAGAGCTTTTCTTTTTCATCAGATAGGTTCCCCTCTGTTGGGGACATTGATGTTTCCTATGATATTTTCTAAAATTTCAGGGGGTGTCTCCACACGTTCCCTAGACATGTTTCCTTGTTCCCACATCCCCATGTCTTAGAAACTTGGTGGAACATTGCTTTTAACGTAGATCCAAGGATGTGCATGTTTTTTGCTGTAAAGAGAGACACATGTTTTTGTATCCATGATGGTACCCTTTGTCACATCCATGATGGTACAATTTGTGAGATGATTTTTCCTGATCATAAGGACAGAGAGATCCAGGTTACACCAACTCACACCTGTGAGGATATATGGCGATGAATGGAACAAAGAATCATGCCTTTTTTTTTCTTTTCCATGGTGAATGTGTAGGTGAAAAATTATATTACAGTCAACCTTTTTTGAGTATGAATAGATTTATGCTGACAGTGCACCATCAGAAGCACATCCCCATGTTTTGGTCTGCATGATTTCTGTTAGGAATTGATGAGTTGAATCCTTCCTAGGTCTTTTCAGCACTTTTTTGCAACTCAGATTTCAATCCTACTTACTTAGGGTTGCTTGGTTGTCTTTTGTAATGAACTTTTAGCCACAAGGCTGAATCTGTTTTATCAATTACAGCAGCGTATAAATCATTTGTTCATCAACCAGTCAACTAGACAGCCCAAGGAAACAAACACCGAATCATATATAAACTTGGGAGATGATTCCCAACCCTTACGATCACATATCCAAGCACAAACTAGATTTGAATTTAATCTTATTACAGCAGAATTTTACCAGTTACAAATCAGCCCTGTTATCTTCTCTTTACTTGTTAATTCACCCAAGTGAATCTGCCTCCTGTTATATCAAATCAGCATCATAAACCAACACTACTAATACTCAAGTCATCATGAGATATATAACTTATAAGTTATAAGCTGTAAATCAGATCTGCTAGTACGGAAATCTAGGACAGCGATGTACACTTCATATTAACATAAGAATGAAGTACAAATACATACCAACAACTTGTGATAAGCTGGTACAACAGCCTAATAGATTACCACAAGCTAAGTTTACTCCACAATGCTCTCCACACCTAGCTAGGGTAACCACACAAGCCAGCATCACAACAACTGTTAAACATTAACCCCAACTCTTCCAAGCAAGGAATCCTTTCTAACCAAAGCTGGTCACTCCGTCAGTTGCATCACACGAGTGTACCTACTAATACATCATCACATAAGCAAGGCACTCACCAAGTGCCATCAAGCATGGCATCGCATCAAGCTCCAAGTCATCCAAGCAAAGCATCTCAGCATGCTTTAGGTCTCCACATTAGCCCTCTTGCCTTTCTTAGTGTTTACAGACCCTAGTGAACTTGCATCACACAAGTTCAAAGCTTACAAGACAAATGTAGTCTAGCCTCCAAGTTTTCATGTCCAGCCCAGGGTTTGAATCCTCAAACCCTAAGTCTTAAACTCTTGCATCAACGCAATTATTAGGAGCTCTATGGAACATCAAGAGTACAATACACAAGTCTTCTTTCAAGCAAGGTATCACACCAAGCTCATGAGTCCTCCCCTCATCAAGCAAGGCTATTGTAAGGTAACACCTTACATATTTATCTTATTAGATAAATAAATATATTTTAATAATTGAATTGATGATCTTTACAATAAATTCATGCGGTTTATATATATATATATATATATGTATGAAGAGACACCTTTAAACAATGTGTTCTTCTAATGCCGACTTTTACATAAATAATTAATAACCTAATCTAGTATTCTTTCTAGCTTCTAGATAAACGAATATCAACTATATGGAGTATTCTTTCGAGCTTCTAATTTGATGGTGTTCTTTTGATCTTCTAATTTCATGTAGATTTTTGATATTTCTGCATGCTTTGATATGGTTTTCTTATCTGTAGCGGCAACTACTAATAATGTACTTCTTTGTTTGACGAGCTTGTCTTTAGTTGTTACCGGTGAACCTTTTGATATTGAGATTCTATAACATCTTGAGTTACGACCATTGGTAGAATGTTCATCTCTTCATTTGTCGCAACATCTTCTGGGTTTCGTTTTGCTACGTTATATGATTAAGGTCATCTTTGATGCTTTTATTTTCATCATTGCATTCTTCTATGACTTCAATTTTTTAATAATTGTCGTTAACAATGACTTCATTTTTAATCGTATTTTGTGTTTTATTACAATCTACGGCATCGTCGTTTTCTTTACAATTGATATTGGCATTGTGATTATCAATATCATCTTGATCTTTCATATCCTTGTCTTCTACCTTTTCTGTTTCATCATACTTGTTATCGTCTTCCTTAACAAGTCCTTGTTCTAGAGTTTCACTAGACATTTTTATAGATTTTTCTGCTGGCGTATTAATGTACCTTACTTCCCTTCCTTGTAAGAAGCAGCAATGAAATTCCGGTAGACGTACATATTTGTGATTGAGTATTGTATTTTGAGGTTTGTAGTTGGGGTGTCTTTTGTTATCCCTCCCGGAGTCTAGTGGCCTGAATCTTTTGTGAGGAGGGATATAAGGAGGCGGTCGTCGTGGCCTCCCTTCCTTTTTGTAAATTTTCCTTTAATATTCAACTAGGGATAAACAGTGCATGCAAAATATCAACTGATAACCACACATGAATATCTTTTACAGTATGCAGCGGAATATAAAACTGAAAAATAAATTACATCACATCACAATATTGACACTATTATTTTGGGTATGGAAGCCCCCGGAAAAACTCAAGATGGGAAAACCGGTGCAGCAGTCAGATATAGATTTTATTATGAGAAAATATGGAACTTTTACAATCACTGCAAATTCACCCAAACTTGACGAATACAGTACCCGACAGAATCACTGGGCAAATCCCAGCTAAACCTCAACACCCCTCTGTGTGAGTGTACGACCCAGCTGTACGAAGCTCGATGATCCTACTGCTCGCTCCTCTGTCTTCTCAGCTAAATCCTTTGCCTGACTTTCTCTCCCTGTCTGTATCCCGTCTCTGGCGAAATACAAGTGTGTGTTTTCTCCACCAATTGATCTTTCTTTTATAACTTTAGGTAAAGCGAAAACCCTAATTTTATTTTCACTTTAACTAGTGGTAAAGCAAAAACCCTAATTTCACTTTCACTTTAACTAGTGGTTCACTAAAGTTAATTTAGATCACTTTAATTTATTTTCCAAAGTAAAGTTAGGAAAAGTAAATTAAATACAACTCGTTTCCTAATTTAAGTCTTCTGCATGCAAGAACACATGCATGCAGGAAGACCTTCCTTGTTGCCACTAGTTTAACACTTTTTGGTTGAAGTAGTGACTTCGAACTCTTCCCTACTTGAATATTTAGGAGTTTTTGTTACCTTGTTCCTCTTTACTTAGGAACTTGGGAGTCATAGTCGCTTTGTTTTTTGGGAGTGAAAATGCAGTTTCCAACTTTCCCTCGCTTAAGATTTTGGAGACCGTAACCACTTCTAATATCGTAAGTGCCATAGTAGTTTCTTGCTTTCCCACTCTTGAGAAGTGAGATGTCGTAGCCGCTTCTTCTTCATAAGCTTCTTCATCATTTTCTCTCAACAGTGGCTTGGTTTGAGCAATAAATTCTTTGGGTTCTGATCTTTCTAGAAGTTCTTTGTTGATTCCATCTTCATTAATTGTTTCTTTTTGGTTGTTTTCTTGACTATTTTCAGTTTCGCTTTCTTTTTCACGTTTCTGTTTCAAATGGTATTTTATCATTTCCTTCAGAATTTTTATTTCTTCTTCTTATTTTTCCACTTGTTGTTTACTATCTCGATTCTTTCAAAAATTTTATCTTGTCATGACGACATTTCTATCTTCAAAGTCTTGAGAATTTGATTTTTTTTTGAATAATAATAATGATAATAATAATAATAATAATTATTGTTTTTATAAACAATATGTTTAGTTTAATATATTGTTTTTTGTTTAAATTTAAAATATGCAAACTATAATAATATAATATTAATGCTTATTATTATTAATAGCTGTAATATACTGATATATATATATATATTTTTAGGGTTTTGGTGAGGAGTAATGGTATGGAAGAGGAGTAAAGAGTAACGGGTGGACAAGGTGTAATGGATGACTTTATGGTTTTAAAATTATAATAATAAAACCATGGGCTAGTTTTATAAAATCATGGACTGGTTTGTTTTTCCTTTTCCTTTTTACCTTTTGCTTTATTTTATTTTTGTTTCCTTCTTTTTTCCTTTTCCCCTTTTCCTTCTTCTTTTTCCTTTTTCTTCTCTCCCACGAGGAGCTTCCTTTATTGCTTCAAATATTTAGTAATTGAATGGAACTATAAGCTTGCATTTTTTTTTATTCCACCGTAAGAAAAAGTTATTTGACCACAGGTCAACAACAAATGCTCTGATACCACTTGTAAGGTAACACCTTATATATTTATCTTATTAGATAAATAAATATATTTTTATAATTGAATTGATGATCTTTACAATAAATTCGTGCGACTTATATATATATATATGAAGAGACATCTTTAAACAATGTGTCCTAAATGCCGGATTTTACATAAATAATTAATAACCTAATCTAATAATTAATAATTTATTAATAAATGTCAGATACGTTTGGTATATTATAGCTACTCATCCAATACTCCATGATCTTTCCATAGTCTGCATGCATCACACAAGATCAAGGCTGCAATATCACCGAAATGCTAGCTCTCTTCTTCATGTCTTCTCTAGGGTTGGAGCCCTAGTGCCGCCTCTCTTATATCAACACGAGAGCAAGGGTTGTCCATGACAATACAAAGAACAAGTTACAACAACAAGCAAGGCTTGCATCCAAATCTTCAACTCTAACGTTCATTTTATTCTATAGGATAAACACACACCTTAGTGTCCTCTTGCATCACATAAGAAAGGACTCCAAGAACACCTTCAAGCACTATCATCTATCTTCATGTCTCTTCTAGGATTTACATCATAAACCCTAGGTCTTGCTCCCTATGAGGTTCTCCAAGACAATTACAAAGATAGAAATAATGAGTACCTTAGTATTGAGTAATGACAAGGGCTCTATCCTCCCTTTATATAGAATAGGTGAGGGATGCCAACATAAAACATGGACTGGGTGCACACAAGTAGCACTAGACCTATGTCCACAATGAAATGCCACATGGAGCACCCTATAAGACAAAGATGAAAAGTCTCAGGCTAGGGTTTTACCTGTTAGTTTTTCAACATTAAGCTAGCATTATTAGGATCTTTAACTGAGAGAATAACAAGTACAACAATCAAACACAAGAGACAATGAACATAGTGTTTTTCCTCGGGGAAACCATAAATGGAGAAAACCCCGCAACTTCCTCAGAGATAGAATCAGCACCAAAACAGTAAAAGCCCAAAACAGTAAGTGATCTCCCGACAGCAGTAATCTTCTTCTTGTCTAGCCCCAGTGTCTTCTCCTTCCTCAACTATGCGCTACACTTGAGTGTGTATGAGTTGTTGTGATAAATAGAGACTCCAGTTCTCTATTTATGCTAATCCTGACATGACTTAAACCCTACCAGGGCCGACCTCTACTAGGAGAGTTTAATAACCCTAGTGCCCCGGAACTGCAGGGACTTTAACCCTTAGACAATTGGAGGGTTACCCACAATGACTTGACATGACTTGTTTATATTATTGATCCTCCCAATCGGAACATCGAGGCATGACAACATGACTCAATTACATTATAGATACATCCCGGAATAAACATCGGGTTACAATACATAAGATACATAGATGAATACATTCTGAAGTTGCAAATACATCAACACTCCCTCTTAACTAGGAAGGTATTCTTTCGACACAATTTTCAGTACTGGTCTTCTTCTCTGTATCAGCTGGATCATCTTGTCATCTGCATCTCAAGTCTTCTGAGTCTTCAAGTCATCTTTGTCTTCAAATCATCTTTATCTTTAAGTCATCTTCATCTTCGAATCTGGATCATCTCTCGATCTGGATCATCATGGGACATCATCACTGGATCTGGATCATCACTGGATTTGGATCATCATCACTGGATCTGGATCATTACTCGATCTGGATCATCACTAGGCATCATCACTGGATCTGGATCATCACTGCTGGATCATCATCACTGGATCTGGATCATCACTAGTGCTATCGCATGATTCTTCTCGTCACAGGAAGTTCTACAGAGCCAACCCTTTTTCATGCTGGTTGTAGGCCTAGCCCCCATGTAGGTCTTCTTCAGCACTTATATCTGACCTACTTGTCAGAAAGGCACAGTACTCACATCCATCCAGGATGGAACACATCTTGCTCACAATGATGGAAGAGTTCTGCACTTCCATCCAGGCCGGAACACATCCTGCTCACAATGATGGAAGATTTCCTCACTTTCATCCAGGCCGGAACCACATCTTGCTCACAATGATGGAAGAACTCTGTTCTTCCACCCAGGCCGTAACCACATCCTGCTCACAATGATGAAAGACTCTCATCTAGGCTGGAACACATCCTGCTCACAATGATGAAAGATTTCTGCTCTTACATTCATCCAGGCGGGAACACATCCTGCACACAATGATGAAAAGGCTCTGCACTTACATCCATCCAGGCGGGAACACATCCTGCTCACAATGATGGAAGGGCTCTGCACTTACATCCATCCAGGTGAGAACACATCCTGCTCACAATGATGGAAGGGCTCTGCACTCACATCTGATCTTGTAGGAACCAATCCTACAGTCATATTAGAATGGCCCCCAGTCCTCCTCGACTAGCTACCTGGTGAATGGAGGCATGGCAGTTGCCCTTACATCCGACCTGCTCGTCGGAATGGCTAGCACTCATATCTGACATGGAAGGAACTTAATCCTTTAGCCATGACAGAATGGTTCAGCCCTTACATCTGATCAAGTGGGAATACATCCCTCTATCACATCAAAATGGCTTCTCAGTCCTAGATTGAGTTTTCTTGGTACCTCACCAGGTAGCTCCATTCAAAGAATGGCAATTTCCCTTACATCTGTCCTACTCGACAGAATGGCCAGCACTCATATCTGACATGGAAGGAAGCAATCCTCTCACCATGACAGAATGGCTCAGCCCTTATATCTGACCTACTCGTCAGAATGGCTATGGATCTCAGCACTCATATCTGACATGGACGGAAGCAATCCTCTCACCATGACAGAATGGCTCAACCCTTACATTGGACCATTGAAGGAACCAATCCTCTCACCATGACAGAAAGGCTATGGGACTCATCACTTTCCCTTGGAGGAAATCTCGATCTGGAGAACACCAAGCTTCTCCTTGAAGTACTCGAACTTTACCCTAGCCAATGGCTTTGTCAAGACATCAGCTATCTGTTCCTCCGTCGCAACATACTGAAGCTTCACTGCTCCCCTCTGCACCATATCCCTGATATAGTGGTACTTGATCTCGATATGCTTAGACTTGTCATGGAACACTGGATTCTCTGACAACTTTACGCAACTCTGGTTGTCACAATGTATACAAGTAGCATCCAACTGGAGATCAAAGAAATTAGACAGTAGCTTCCGTAGCCATACTGCCTCACAACTAGCTGAACAAGCTGCGACATACTCTGCTTCAGCTGTACTCAGTGCCACACAGGATTGCTTCTTGCTAAACCAAGAGATCACACCTGATCCCATATTGAAGCAACACCTTGAAGTGCTCTTCCTATCGATGGCACTGCCTGCCCAATCTGAATCAACATAACCCTCCAGGTTAAACTTCTGATTCGCATCGTACTTGAGCCCATAATCAACTGTACCCCTCAGGTACCTCAGAATATGCTTTGCAGCAATCAAGTGAACATTTCTCGGATCTTGTCAAGAACTGGATCAAGGTGTTCACAGCAAAGCAAATGTCTAGTCTCGTGTTCGTCAGGTACATCAATGACCCAATCATCTGACGATACATCGTAGCATCAACCGACTCTGATCAAGCATCGCTCAATAGCTTCAGGTTTGATGCCATAGGTGTGGCCATAGCCTTGCAGTCCATCATCCCAAACCTCTTCAGGATCTCTACTACATACTTCCCCTGTCCAAGGAATATTCTATCTGTACTCTGCCACACCTCCATACCTAGAAAGTAATGCATCATCCCCAAGTCCTTCATTTCGAACTCAGTAGTAAGCTTTCTCTTCGTATCAGCAATCAACCCATCCGTACCTGTTACAAATAGATCATCTACATATAATAGAAGCATCACTGGGTTGCCATCTTCAACCTTGTAGTAAAGGTTGGAATCTGCTTTGCTCTTGGTAAAGCCCAAATTGGATAGAAAGCTGTCAATTCTGCCGTACCAGGTCCTGGGTGCCTGTTTCAAACCGTATTGGGCTTTCTTCAATCTGCATACAGGAGACTCTCTGTCATGTGTCTCAAAACTGAATGGTTGTTCTACATACACTTCCTCTTCTACTACACCATTCAAGAAAGCAGTATTGACATCCATTTGGTATAGCTTCCATTTCATCACTGTAGCCAGAGCAAGTACCGATCTGATGGAAGTGTATCTGGCTACAGGTGCAAACGTTTCTTCATAATCTATTCCTTCTTTCTGAGAGAAACCCTGTGCCATAAATCTTGCTTTATGTTTTTCAATGCTATCGTCTGTGGCATGCTTGATCTTGTAGATCCATTTGGAAGTTACAACTGACTTCCCTTCTGGTCTTGGGACAACATCCCAAACATCATTCTTCATGATCGATTGGTATTCTTCGATCATAGCATCCTTCCATTCTTTTCGTTCTGTCGCTTCTATGTAACTGGAAGTTTCTTTATCAATGAAATCACATAGTAAAGCTACATACCCGGAGCAAGATCTGGTTCTCTTTCTTTCTCTGTGATTCTCTTCTGGAGCCCCATATCTTTCCGCACCTTGGATAAGTTCTCGTACCCAAGTAGGTTTTCTCTTATGAGGATTCTTCTCCAGAGGTGGATCTACAGGTCTTTGTGGTTCTTCAAATTCTCGATCTTCTTCTTGAGCTTTTTCGTTTATGGTTGTATCATGAATTCTGGGTGCTTCTGCTTCTTCAGGTTCTTCAGCAGGTCTCTTTCTGGATTTGTTGTAAGCTATGTCTTCATCAAATGTCACATCCCTGCTAATGTCAATCTTCTTGTAGCCTAGAAAATATATTCTGTAAGCCTTCGAGCTTTCAGAGTATCCCACAAATATACCCTTCTTTCTTGAAGTATCTAATTTTGTTCTCTTCTCTTTCGGAATGTATATGTACACAGGACAGCCGAATATTCTAAGATGGCTGACTTCTAGTTTCTTGCCGGAGAAGACGTCTTCAGGAGTCTTGTTCTCGAGTACTCTATGTGGAGTATGGTTCTGTACATACACAGCTGTTCTGGCAGCTTCCGCCCAAAGATGCATAGGAAGATCTTGATCATGAAGCATGGCTCTTGTAGCTTCCATGATAGTTCTGTTCTTTCGTTCCGCAATCCCATTCTGTTGTGGCTTATAAGGAGTGGACAACTCCCTCTAAATCCCTGATTCTTTGCATAGCTCTTTGAATTCATTCGAAGTGAATTCTCCGCCATTATTTGATCGAAAAGTCTTGGTCTTCTTTTCAGTGTGGTTCTCGATCAAGGCTTTGAATTCCTTGAATTTGCTGAATACTTCATCTTTGTTCTTCATGAAGTAAATCCATGTCTTCCTAGAAAAATCATCAATAAAAGAAACATAGTATGCATACCCGCTTAGTGAGTTTGATGACATAGGACCGCATACATCAGAGTGGATGATTTCTAGGATTCCTTTGGCTTTGCTTTCACTGCTAGGAAATGTCTTCTTTGTATTCTTTCTTTTCGCACATCCTTTGCAGATCCCATCATGTTTTGCTTGGAATTCTGGAAGACCTTCAATGGCTTTGCTTGCAATAGGTAGTGCTCTGTAATGCACATGTGCAAGCCTGCTATGCCAAAGCTCATTTGGGTCTACTGTGTCATGGATCAAGGCTTGTTTTGGATGGCCCTTCAATTTGTACAAACCTCCTTCTTGTTCTCCAATCACCACTGCATCATCGATAGTCTTACCTCTTGGCCACATGATGACTTGACCATCTATGAATGCAACCCTCATTCCTTTTGCATCCAATGCTGATATGGAGAGAAGGTTCTTCTTGAGTCCTGGCACAAATAATACTTCTTTCATTGTTAGAGACTTTCCATAGTGTAGTTTATAGGAAGATTCCCCACTACCTTTTATTGGATATTGGTAGTCATCTCCTAGTTTCACCTTGTGAGGTGATTCATGTTCTGACAGTCTTACAAAGGATTCCTTGAATCCAGTCATATGTTTGGAAGCCCCACTGTCTATAAGCCAATCATCACTAGCATGAATAATGTTACCTGTGAGAGCGGAAATCAAAACATATTCATCCTCGCTTGAAGAATCTTCATTGTCATATTTGGTTCTTTTCTTGGATGGTTCATCATCCTCTGCAGCATGAGCATGATGTCTTCTTTTGTTCCCCTTCTTCTTATGAGAGTGGACCTTGTTCTTAGGACAGTCTTTTGCAAAGTGTCCTATTTCATCACATGTATAACATCTTAATCTAGATGGGTCCTTTCTATTGTTATCTCTATGATGAGGATTCTTACCTTTGAAGTGATGAGGTTTTCTTCTGCCTTTCTTAGAGTGAACTGTGAGAGCTTGATCTTCACTTCCCATCTTCTCTTCTCGACCTACTATCTGTGCTTCTTCTTGAGAACATTCTTCCCATAGTCTACTGAATTTGACTAACTTCTTTCTAGCACAGATTCCTTGGATGAAAGAATCCCATGACCTAGGAGGCCATTCAGTGTTGTCATCACAATCTCTGCATTCTCCACTTCTTCATCTACAGCTTCTAATTGTTCCTTAATCTGAGAAACCCTTGTGAAGTAGGACTGGATAGTCTCCACATTTTGAATCTTCACATTCTTCAGTTGATTCCTCAGAGTCATCTTCCGGTTTATGTTCTTCCCTTCAAACAACTTGGTTAGGGCATCAAACATAGCTTTAGGTGTCTTGAGAGAGGACACCTGAGGTATAAGGTGATCCTTGATAGAATCAGCAATGATCCTCTTTGCCATAACCATTTTCTTCTTATGTAAGGCCTTTGTCTCATCTCCCTCTGGAACTGGAACCTCCTCATGGATGTAGGAGTCTAACTCATTCTCTTCCAGGACCAGGGAGATCCTATACTTCCAGGCTCGGAAGTTATCAACTCTCTCAAGCTTTTCATCAAGCTTGGTATAATGAGACATCTTAACTGAGAACCTCAAATGGAAATACAAAAGATTTTAGTTCTTACTAGGTCAAGATGTCGGATTTGAAACTTGAGCTGAAATCTTGCAGAGCTGGTTTAGGAGCAAATTATGGTTTTTCTTTTCCAGAGATCTATCCACCCAAATGTCTTGAAATTTGTCCCTAACTTTGATTTTGGGGAGGAGATCAATCCAGGCTTGGGCTCACTGAAAAATTCCTCTTCTATGAAAAGCCCTAATTTCTGGCAGCAGTGTCGGGTCCAAAACTGAAAAACCTCAGAATTGGATTCTGCTTCGACAGAAAGATGTGCCCTAAGGAGGAGAGTTATTCCACCTTACTTTTGCTGAAAATCTGTGGAGGAAGATCCACAAACTAGGAAGTCCTAGTTCCAGCAGCTGCACAGTGTCTTCTTCTCAGGTTAGCTCTGATACCATGTTAGTTTTTCAACATTAAGCTAGCATTATCAAGATCTTTAACTGAGAGAATAACAAGTACAGCAATCAAAGACAAGAGACAATGAACACAGTGTTTTTCCTCGGGGAAACCATAAATGGAGAAAACCCTGCAACTTCCTCAAAGATAGAATTAACACTAAAACAGTAAAAGCCCAAAACAGTAAGTGATCTCTCGACAACAGTAATCTTCTTCTTGTCTAGCCCCAGTGTCTTCTCCTTCCTCAACTATGCGCTACACTTGAGTGTGTATGAGTTGTTGTGATAAATAGAGACTCCAGTTCTCTATTTATGCTAATCCCGACATGACTAAAACCCTACCAGGGCCGACCTCTACTAGGAGAGTCTAATAACCCTAGTGCCCCCCGGAACTGCGGGGACTTTAACCCTTAGACAATTGGTGGGTTACCCACAATGACTTGACATGACTTGTTTACATTATTGATCCTCCCGATCGGAACATCGGGGCATGGCAACGTGACTCAATTACATTATAGATACATCCTGGAATAAACATCGGGTTACAATACATAAGATACATAGATGAATACATTCCGAAGTTACAAATACATCAACATTACCCAGCCCCAAGGTGATTTTCCCTCCGAGCATTATGCTGCTTGGGCCCATTTCCCTTCCTCCAAGATGGTGCATTATCCAATAAGTTGTTAACCCAACTCTACCTTGTACATGGTGGTTCATTCTGCAAGTATCCTCATGTAAGGTGCAAGTATTTTGCAAGTATCCTCAAGTATGTTCCTCAACCCAAGCATCCTTTAGTCAAGTATCCAAACTTTAAGGTGTATGCCACATGGTCCCATGCTCTTAGGGATAAGTGCCATCCATTGAGTGACTAGTGATCTTCCTCTTAGGTAGGCACCTCTCCTAATCAAGCAATTGACTCCCCACTTGTGTGCACCCAATGGGTTAGTCTTCGTGCCACATGGTATACCAGCCTCTTAGGTAAGTGTGCTTTGCTATCACCTTATGCAAGGTTAAGCATCCACTCAAATTGAGCCCTTCGTATGTCCATCAAGCATCACCAATGGACTAGGAGGCTGAGCGCTTTCCTAGCTAGGTGAAACCACTTTGAGAGTAACCTCAAAACCTAACAAATTCTTAAACAACTTAGTTAGCTATTACTTGGAGCTCCTAAAAAAGACTTTGGCTTCTTTGTTTTATAGCTTCATGGATTATTTATTGTTACAAGTTACATCAACATAACATTGAATTCTTTTGTCTGGAACGTTTAGTTAGACTCCTGTCCCTACTTTGTCATTCCTCCCATAAAGCATATGTTAGTGGAAAGTTACAAATGTTGACAACAATTGAAACCTCTTAATGATTGCTATTTTGATTAACTGTTTTTAATCATCAAGCAACTTGTTATCCTTTGTTTCAAATGGAATGAAGAAATAAGATGATCATCATTAGATAGAACATGAGTTTAGATTTAGTGACATGGTAATAATTTGTCTCTACTCATACAAAGTATTAGGGTAAAGCAATGCTGCAACCAAATTATGGAAATCCCTATCATGTTAGAGCCAAGGTTGCAAGGCGGCTTATGCTTTAGGAATTATCAAGAAGAGAAAACTCACGGTGTTTTCTACGTCTCTTGTTTGAGAATTGAAAGCCATGGTATTCCTCAATCAAAGTTATGTCAATTTGATGAAGGAGAAGACAACAATGAGGCATATGAAGTCAAGAACATCTCGTTTTGATAACTGATGACGATGTGGGCGATCAAGGCACTGTATCGCTATCATATCAGAGTCCTCTAGAGCCACCGAGGTGTCTCATTGGACGATAATATAAGAAAACAAATTTAGTAACCCATGAAATAAACAAATTCAAAGATGCAGATCTTGTGGAAGAACCTCCTAGATGAAGAGGCTCTTTGGTAGGAATTAATTTAGCAAGATCCAAACTTGTCCACAATTTAAGGACAAAGGTTCTTGAGAGGGATGGCTTGTTCTTCACTAAAAGTGATCAACATGTCCATTATTTCACTTAAATCAGGATGTATATGCCTCTTGTATAATGTATTTTTATTCAACACAATAAGGGCTAAACTTAAATATGTAATGCTTTAATCTATGTTAACACTTTTTAAACTAGTCTTAAATAGCTTTAAGCATGACTAATACTTTTGAATATGGGTCACCGTCTTGATTAATCTTTAAATTACCTTAATTAGGTTTAAGCAAGTGTATGATACCCCTAACTATAGGGTGCCCACCTATCCATTTTGGATTAAAGAAATATGTTACAACAGCTTTTATAGTATTAACAATCAACATTATATTTATGGAGAGTCTTTACTTCTATTTAGGTTCATATGCACAATCAATGCCCCTTCTAGATGTGCAAGTGCCCGCTTTCTTTCTCATCTCAAAAAACTTCATAACCAAAATTATATTGAATTAGAATACAAACAGCATAGATAATAGAGTACCCTTCTTATGGAAGTATATGCCATAACTATTTATGCATTAAGTCGCAACCCAAGCACTGACTCTTATCAAATTAATCTTAATATGTTGGGGAAACTCATAACACTAATTCTATACCACAAAGTTGAGATTTTGAAAATAGATTAGCCTTATTCTTTCCTTTTTATGGTTTGGTAAAGTGGTTTTAGTGGATATTAAAAAATATATATATATTTGTAGGGTTAGACATAACAACTTTTATCTTTTCCATTTAAATAAATACTTGGCTTTCTGAGAGTCAAGGTTATTTTTGTAGAATGGAAAGATGATAGAGCTAATAATTTGAAAATCTTAATGGGTGCTCTAATTTGTTCCTGATATTAGGTAGGTTGTCTACATGTACAAACCTTGCTTCTTTAGTTGGGTTTTCACCTACAACTCTGGTAGTTGCCAGTTATAAATAAGCTTGTAAGAAGTAATGTTGCTTAAGAATCACTCTTGCTTAGTATTTTTTTTTATGTTACAATATCCACTTAGAGTCAGATTAGTTGTGAGAAGCTATCGCAAAACATTTAAATCTCTGTGGTAAAGGATTGCGTTTTGTAGTTGCTTTTCAATTCAATACTTATTAAAGCAATATAATTGACCACCAACCCATCAAGGAGAATGTAGTTATTTATCTGAGTGCTTTTTTTTGTCTTTATTATAAAGGAGAAGAAATAGAAGAGATTTGAAACTACTGTACTTGCATGACGTAATGCTTTCCTAAAGGTTTTACATTCCATAGTGAAATTCCTTTCTTTACCTACTTATTTCCATTCCTATTAGTGGTATTCACATCTTGCCAAAATTTGTTTTTTTAATGATATTCAAGTGTAAACTTGAGATTGTTTTAATGTCTTCCTTTGTGTTCTTTTAAAACAATGTTCATTGAGTAGAGACTTGGGGGTGAGGCTGAAAATTTAATAAAAACATTTTTCGTGCATTTACTTCACAATTTATCTCTTCTAAATTTTTGGGGAACTTATCATCAGACAAGAAAGCACCCTATTTAATAATATGTATCTTCATTGAAAAGTTATGCCTAATTAATCATCGGTCAGAGAAAAAGGTTAATGTTTAAATATTGGTGAGTGGATATATATATTTGAATTGCAAATTAGGAGCTTATGTGTTTTTTCCATTTGGCAGGATTGTGGATGAAAATAAGCACAACGGATTTGAGGATATCGTTGACGCGTATCTAGGACATCTACAGGTGACATGCTTGTGAATTGAGCTGGACAATTTCATTTGGTTTCTAGGCAAGAAATCCGTGCTTAAATTTTACTAAATAAATTGAAAGATCGTATGGTTTATACTCATAGGATAGTGCATTATCTTGATATTGTTGTTGATGGATAGGATGAATAACAGGAGATTAGAAAGTATTGGTTTCCCATCAAAGTAAAACATAATGAAATGAGGATTAGCATGTTGATGGATAGGATGAATAACAGGAGATTAGAAAGTATTGGTTTCCCACTAAAGTAAAACATAATGAAATGAGGATTAGCAGTTGAACCTTGATATCACAATACAAATACAAAATTGATCCAAAAGGGGGATTATTATTATGATGTGTTGCTGTGTACTTGCTGTTGGAACCTTTTCTACCACTATATCCTAGGTCTCTCTCTCTCTCTTTCCTGAAGAACCTGAAAGTTTCCACTTATTTTCTGTTTCTTTTGTATCTATTCCCTATCACTATAAAGTAAAATTGGTTCAATTCCCACTGAATTGGCTTCCCTTTTCAATAATTGTAAAATCCCATTTTGGCTAAGCCAAAATAATAGCCATGCAGAAATCTATGTAATGGTTTCCTTGATGTGCTGGAAACAATTGGGTGGTCATTACTAAAGTTCCCTTCCTTCCGATCTTTATTAGATCAGAAACTTATGATGTAAGTTGTAATAAAGGATGAGAAGCCCTTGAATCATTATTAATAAAAATAATGCACAAGGATTGTTAAGGAAGGAAAATAAAAAAGAGATCCAAGGGTGGGGGGAGGTGGTGGCGAGGCGGGTCGGTGGCTCGGTGTGTGTGACAAGTGGCAAGTCTTAGTGGTGAATAAATCTCTTCCCATAAAACAACCCATTGGCAAGGGGGAGAGGTTTCTTCAATTTTCATCATCCTACCTTTATTATATTCCTTCACAGATTGAGTCATATTTTTCCATTGTTGCTTCCCTCATGGGGATTGATGGATGAGAGAGAAACAAGGGGATTTAGTGATGCAGTAGGTGCTGGTCCCAGTTCCTTTGGAGCATGACAGTGGTAGGGAGGACTCCTTTTTGTCCAAATCTTTGTGTATATAGAGAGGAGACTAGCCTTGGGAAGATGAATTCCAGCAGGGAGCCTTAGACAATGCCCATAAGGATGTCTGTGTGCTAACTAATTGCATTGTTATTGCTCTGTGCTTGGTTGAGGTTATTGGATCCTGGGGGGCAGGTCTAGGATCCGTGGATCCACGGTTCTGATCCGGATCCGCCAGTCAAACGGTTTCGTTGAAAATTGGATATGCATCCCGCGCAGGAGAAACGGATCCCTTGGAGGAAACACGAATCTTGACATCTGGAAACGAATCGACTTGATAGATGGCCCCCACCTGCACTGATTCCAACTGAGATTCAATACAATTTTAGGTTTTCTATTCTTCCTAGGGTTTTTTGGAATATAATGCACCCTCGAACCCACATCTAGTAGACAAACTAACGGCTGTGTCTCAGCAATTACTCCTCGACGACTGTTTCAATGTCTTCTTTCTCCCAGAGAACAACTTAAACAACGTGGCATTTGTTCCTCCAAGGCAACGATTCTTTAATTGGCAGCGATGCTTCAACTGGAACATGGCGGACAATAATAGACGTAAACTGTAAATTACTGGCAGTTACTATGCATGTGTTTATTAATTATTTTTTGTTTGTTTGTTCTGTGTATATGTTATTAACTTATTATGTATATATACTACTATAATAGTATAATGTATATTGTTTATTCTCTGTACAACATACTATATTCTTTGTTCTATATACACTATGTTGTATAGTGTATATGTATTAGAACTTTAAATACTGTGTTGTTGTTTGTATATATATGTATGTTGTTGTACATTGTATGTTTATTAAAAAAAAATTAATTTTAATATAGTTTACAACCTAAGAAATCGGATTCGTTCTATACCCCCCTCGTGTCCCGTGGGGAACGAATCAGACCCGATTCGTGTCTGACACAAGGCCGATTCGACCTTCGGTTGAATCCGAAATCAGGACACGAACTCCCCATCGAATCGAACACGAAACCCATCGAATCGCGAAAATCGGACACGCACCCCCCAAAACAGGACACGTAACCCGCGGAAAGAGACAGTCCGGTTCACTTAAATTCGATTTTTTGTCTTTCTATTTGTCATTTGGAAGGAAGCAAATCATTGAGAGTGAGTGTTATGTGCAGGTGAAGGAGTTTTGAAGGAGATTTGAAGGCTATCCATTGTTTCCAAGCGGTTCCAAGTGCATTCCGGCGGATTTGTGGAGAGGATTGCAAGCTCAACCATCACACAAAAAAAGGAATGTCTCAATCAGCTAGGGGAGGAGGTAGGGGTCAAAGGAAAGGGAGAAATGCACCATCTAGGGCCTCCCCTCCTATTCCATCAAGCACAACCGGTTCTCCTCCTCCGTCAAGTGCTCCATCGGCTGCTAGTGGAGCTCATACTCCATATAACCCTATTTTAGCAAGACAACAAGCCCAAGAAAAAAAATACCCTTTGTGGAATTATGTGACAAGGAAAGATGGGCCCGAGGCAAAGCTTGGTGGGGGAGGCAATGTGTCTTGGAGATGCAATTTTTGCAACCATGAGTTTATGAGCACATATTTCTGGGTTAAGGGCCATTTGTTGGCCCTT
>LPNX010867753.1:78045-130984 GCA_001517045.1 Pseudotsuga menziesii
TATTTAAAAAATATATGTATATAAAACGTATCCTACGTGTCCTGATTCCGGGGGTCACCGTGCCCGTGTCGGACACTCGAATCCCCGTGTCCTTCGTGTCTCGTGTCCCCGTGTCAGGTGACTTAGTTTACAACTTTACATTTGTAATATTTATTATTTATTACATTTATTCCTCACACTGTATTATTCCTCATATTTTCGATTCATAGTTTACTGGGGTGAGTTCATCATGGCATAATTTACTAGTTTAGTAAGCTACCCTTGGACTAGCATACTTGACATCGTTTTTCATGATGTATGCGAATCTTTTCACATTGTTGTGACTGTGTTCATACGAAATGGTATCACAAAAAAACATTCTTCCCACATTTGCAGTGACAGTATTTATCATTTCTGTTTTCTTTGTTTCGGTGTTCATATTTATAAATGATCTGATGATGTGATTCATGAATGGTTTTGATTATAAATTTCGAATGTATTTTTTAAAATTTAAAATATATTATCAATTTTTTTTTTTGTACTTGACATATCCTAGCCGTATCCGGATCCTGGCTTTTAAAAAATCTAGGGGTTCTAGATTCGTATCCGTATCCGGATCCTGGCTTTTAAAAAATCTGGGGGTTCTAGATCCGTATCCGTATCCTGGTAACATGCTCAACTAGAGCCCAACATGGTTCTTGGGATTGGATCACATGGTTACCCGGATCTAGTAATCCTAGTATGGTCTTGGGATTGGTATCCTAAAAATTGTGAGTGGATTTTCTCTCTTGGTGGAAGGAGGTTCTTCTTAAGGGCCCTAGGTAATTTCAATTTCTTAATGTTGTTTAAATTTAACTAAGTTTTGAATTGCTTTGTACTTCTTGCTTGGTTTAGATCTAGTATAGGATGCTTGGATTGCTTGTGTCCTCCTTCATTTATATTTAGATCTAATCACTTTTAGTCATTTATTAACCACCTTGGTCCATAGCATGTCTAGGACTTGGATTGCTTTGTCCTCCTTGTTCTTTTCAGGTTCCCATCAAGAGTTGGAGTAAAGATTTGGAATTAGTTTTGTTGAAATTTTACTTCACGAGTTATGTTTTGAACTTTTTCAAACATTTAGAACATTTTCATTGACATAAACATTAACTACATGCATATAATGATCACTGAAAAAATTGTTAAAGTTTGTGCAGCTACGAGACCCATTCTCAAAGAGGATGGTACCCTAGTTAGTTGACTAGGACAGAGGAAGACCCTGGAAGGTATCCTAGGGCCCCTAGTAGTCTCCTGGGGTTCTTGGTCTAGGACCAAGCAGGTTGATGCCATGGCAAAGTCCCTAGCATGTCGCTAGGGCCCCTATGTGCCTCTAGGGTATTATGGTCTAGGATCAGGGACACGATGTCCGAGTAGATCCTGCAGATAGAGGTAGAGACATATTCTGGTCTGGAACCAGGGACGCGATGTCCAAGAAAGTCCTGCAGGTAGTTGATCAACTTTTAGTGTGAGATTGAATCTCAGCTTAGTACTGAGAACCATTCTCTGAGAGAATGGAGGCCCGGTTAGGGTCCTGGGTTGATCAACATGATTCCATGTGAAACTGAAACTCAGCCTAGGCTGAAAGCCATTCATCAAGAATGGGAGATAATGATGTCCTCCCTCCTAATCGTTTATTGCTAGGTTGCTTCTCAAGGTACTGGCCACCCCTTGATGATGTCCCTAGCACCTAACCCTTAGGAGCAGTGTTAAGGACAAAAGGATTGTACTATCCGTCTGGATCTTCCCCTTATATAGTGATGACAAAATATATTAAACTATGTACCTTGAAAGAGAGAAAAGTCTTTGGTTTTGTTGGTCCTAAATGAATGTTTGTCCACCTTTACGGTTCACTTTGATCTTGTGATTGTTGACTCATGGTCCTATTCTTACTAGGTCTTAGCACTCTCACTTATGTGCACCTTTGACTATGATAACTCCTATTTTATAGAGTGTGTTTACCTAATGGTTTAGTAAAGACTAGTGGACCATGTATTGTTATGGTTACCTTATGTTTTGATAAAAGGCCCTTGACCCACTTATGATTTTGGACTATTTACTTTATGTTGGACCTTTGGACTTTCACTTTATGACTTTATCATAAATTCATTAAATAATTTTTTTTAGTCTTATTAATAACATCTTTATGATTTTATTAATAAAGACTTTTGGATCATTTAATCTTATCTCATGTTGAAGACCCTTTTACTTTATAATTACATTTTGGTACTACTTTTTATTTTTACTTTATAATTACATTTTGGTATTACTTTATTTTTTTATTTTATTGATCCAATTTTTTATTATTTACTTAGGACCATCTTCCTATTCCTAAGCGTAACTAATTTGGTTCTCCTAACCTTATAAAATGACTTTATGCTTCTCCTCATGTACCTGAGGAACTCCAATGACTGCCTGTCACAAGTGCCTCAGTGGTCCATTGTGTAAGTGTGCCATCCTCCTATGCCACAACTCACCCTGACTGCTGTTGCTGCTGCTGACTAGAGCCTTTGTAGGCTCAAAGTGTGGTCTACACACTTTCTCGCTCCTTTTGCCAATCACCCGATCCAAGCTCCTATCTAACCCCTTGGGCCTGATATACACTCCATGGTTTCAGAACTTCACCTGATATTCCTTGTCCTCCAGAGTGGAAACTGATATGAGGTTTTTGGTCAATCTTGGAACATATAACACATCCACAAATCTGAGGGGTTTTCTAGACTCCCTCGGAAACGAAAAAGTGCCAACTCCTTGCGCCTGATACTACGCATCATCACCCAGCTCAATGTGGATTCCTATTCCACCCTCCTACAAGTCTCTAAAGAATCTCTTTTGTCCAGTCATGTGACTAGATGCTCCACTGTCGATGTACCATATACTAGTCCTTGTGGTGCTTGCCATGCAAACTATCAAACAAAACTCTTGATCGAAGTTCTTGCTAAAGTCATCCACCTCTGTAGATCCAACCATCTAAGTGTTACCCTTCTTCTTCCTGTCTGGGCACTGGGAGGCAAAGTGTCCTTGCTTGTGGCAGATAAAACACTTGACCTTTGACACATCAAGCTTCTTTTTACCATCCTTCTTCCTCTGTGCCTTACCCTTGCTCTTCCCAGTAAGGCCTAGAGCCCCCTCATCCACAATCTGTGGGGCACTGCTGGATGAGCCTGATCCTTGACCCATGTGGGTCTCCTCCTGCACAAAGTCATCCCATAGTCTTTGCCAATCAAGGAGCTTCTCCCTAGCCACAACACCTTTGACAAAGGTGTCACATGGCTTAGAGAAGCCTTTGAGGGCTATTCGAACTAGCTCCTCATCCACTGTCTTAGAGCCAACAACTCCAAGCTCATCCCTGATTTGTGTGAGCCTCGTGAGATAAGGAACCACTCGTCCTCCCTTGGCCATCTTGGTACTGCACATCTTCTCTTGCGACACCATCTTTCTTTTCACGTTCTTGCTTTGGTATAGACTCTCCAAAGCCGTCCACATCTCTGCTGCGGTCTTCTTACCAGAAAGGTGAGGGACTATATGGTCCTTCACTCCATCCATGATAATCAACATGGATTTGGAATCAATCTTCTTCCAAGCTATTAGATCTACCGGATTCGTGGGTGCAACTTTTGTGGAGTCAATGTGCTCCTATGCATCACTGATGTCCAGGATCCTTGTGATCCTTTCTTTCCATGTAGGAAAGTTCTGTGCCCCCTGGAGTCTATTCTCATCACTCAAATGCACGACCATAGTGAAGTGTTACCTGTCAAACCCTAGATGTCGAAGTCTAGGTTTGTGTCTTCCTATAGATCTTGCCCTGATCTATCATTGCTGTTGCAAATCTCTCAGCTTTAGCTCAGCAAAGCTCTGATACCATGTAAATTTTCCTTTAATATTCAAACTAGGGCTAAACAGTGCATTCAAAATCTCTATTGATAACCACACATGAATATCTTTTACAACATGCGGTGGAATTTAAACCGAGAAATAAATCACAACATCACATCAAAATATTTACACTATTATTTTGGGTATGGAAACCCCTGGAAAAACCCAAGAGGGGAAAACCGATGCAACAGTCAGATATAGATTTTATTATGAGAAAATGTGGAACATTACAATCACTGCAAATTCACCCAAACCTGGCGAATTCTAATGTCCCTTGTGAATAATTCTCCCAAAGTGCTAAAATCCACCCAATTTCAACTCTCAGTATATGGATACAACTGATTCCAAACTCCTCCAATTACTTTCAAACTTGGTGAGGACGGTCACGAGGGGCGATGGGACATATAATCAACTGATATACCCAACCAGGGTCTGCAATTTTCAAGGGAAGAGGTTTCGGGACAAGACTAGTCAATTTGGGAGGTGGAAATCCCCCCTGGGTCCTGGAACAAATCTCTTCCAAACACTGTACAACCTCCACTAATGGTTGGTATGAGACTTGGATCTATTATAACTTATAAGACATTAAGTAAAGTATATTTGCAGCATTAGATGTGGTTTTGGGGTCCACTAGGTATCCATGAGACTCGGGGAATTTACTAGTACTTTTGAGGCTCAAACCCCTAATGGTAGATGGCTCCAAATAGCTCCAAATGCTCTCAAATTGTACTAGAAGATGTATGAATGATGATAATACATAAAAATGGTGTTTATAGCTGTCTTTGAACCATCAAATGACTTCTGCAACTCACAAATGCAAATTCTCAAATGATCAAAAGCTGCCTTCATTCTTTGTTCTTGACATTTATAAAGTTTCCAAGCACTCTATGGGTCGAATTCCTTCCAAGAGATGGATTCCAACTCTAGTTGAGAAGAGATTCCAAAGAAAGCCACTTGTACAACAATTCCTAGTCTTCCACTTCCACCAAATCACATGTGGAAGCATCTTAGCTGCCTTAACTCCCTCGAGCGCCCTCTTGGAGCTAATCTTAGCTTGTGACATGTCATATATGTCAGATGTCAGCCTTTAGATCTGATTTTTGTCATAGTCAATCTAGTCCAAGTGTCTTACTAGCTCCAAAATGCCTCTTCCTCTTCCATGGGAGTTACTCTTCCACTCCAATTCGACCTTAATTGATTCATGCCAAGTATATTTACCTTCCAACTCATCCCAATACCCTTGCGCTTCTTGTGGATTCCAAATGACAAGAGGAGGATGCCATGTGGCATAGAAAATCTAGCTTGTGTGGGTCCCACATCCTCCATGTGTCTTCATGATCAATTGCCACTTTGATTTCCCTTTGTATTTGTTTATTTAGCTCCTTTATTAAGCATTTGTGTCATTCTAATGTTCAAACATCATTTATTGTCCCCCTTATTCGAAATCCCAAAGCTTCCACACCCAACCTAGGAATCTAGTACTTCCTCCTTGGCAATTATTTGACCATTAGCATCAATTTGACAAACTCTCATGCATATGGCAAATGTGATTAGGCGATTGTGACCCAGTGCAAAATTTGGGACATGACAAATCCTCCCTTCCCAATATTGCCTGTTGTCAAGCAATTTCAAACATGGGTGTTGAAGAACCTGCTTTCTGTATGATTCTTTGAAGTTGCCATTGAGTTGCCCAACTTTGAGTCTTTTAGATTCCGTGAATATTTTAGGGAGGAACCACCATGCTAGCTACTGCACTACTCTGATTAAAATCACTTTATTAAGTGGGGAATCCTAGGGTCCCATTGCTTGTATTGCACTCCAACAATTAAGACTGCTCTCCAACCCATACCATTAGGAAAGAGAATTCCCGGATCCCATTTTCTTGTATGCATTCTTCCAAACATCATGAGTACATAATATATATCATTAGAGTACATAACAACATGATAAAAATGTACATCAAGGAGGTGCCTCATCAAAAAATCATGAGAGTGCTTATTCCTCCAAGTAAGTAGACCACCATTTGCCAAGTGCATACAAGCTTCAAGTGACCAATCAAATCTGCTCCAATGATATAGGTGAGGATCCCATGTCCTATAATGCTGCTCCAAAAGGATTTGATATGCATCAAAATATTCTGCCATGTATTCTTTCATCCAAGAAGTTGATGAAGAATCTCCACTAAAATCAGAACCAAATAATGAGCAAAAAAAAAATGAGACTTCAAATGACTCAAAGAAGTATCACCCATACATCCATGAATGAGAGAATCATAAAGATATAACAAAGTATGTGGCTAGCAACAAAAATGTTCCCCAATCATAAATCTACTCACCCCCGTGTTGGCTGAAGTTCCTCCAACATCAAATGAACCAAATGTTGAGCAAGAAAAACCATGAGTCTTTAAGTGACTCAAATGCATATCATAGGTTCATCCATGTAGATGTGCAGCATCATAAAGTAACAAAGGATGCTATTGCAAATGTGAATAAGAATGTGCTTCAACCATGTCATCATAAAAAGTAAATCTAGGAGTTCCATACTCCTCATGTGGCACCATAAACAAAAACTCTTTCACCCATACTTCATTGAGACTAATGTTGCAAAACATGGAATTGTAGGATGTAGGAAAATGAACTAACTCACCCAAATGATCAAAAAGTGCAGAAGTTTCATCATGCGAAGGATCCATATGGGTAGTATCATGCAGCTCCTTCAAAAGTGTGAAACCTTTGTCATAGATTGGTTCCAATGTAGAGGAATCATGCTCTAATTTAAAAATTAGATAACCTTCATCAAGAGACAATTCAAGTTCTTCTTCCACCACATCAAGTGTTTAGATCTCTTGAAGTTCATCTTCAAACACATAAAGCACATTCAAATTTTCACATTTCTCATGATCCACCATGTCATGAGAATCCTCCAAACAATCTATCATTTGACAATCTGAAACATAGGAGGAAAAACAAGTATCTTGCAACTTTTCAAGAATTTGCTCATTTTGAATTGTGAGCTTATCATTATCTTCATTATTCTTCAAGTATCTATCATGTAACAATTCATTAAGCTCAAACAAATGGTTTCTATCAAAAAGCAAAGACATGAAATTACCTTTGATGCGGCACATTGCTCTTTGAATCTTCTCTAGGTCTTCAAGGAAGGTCTACTTTGCAAACATACTTTACTTAATGTCTTGTAACAGAGCCAAGCCTCATACCAACCATTAGTGGAGGTTGTACAGTGTTTGGAAGAGATTTGTTCCAGGACCCAGGGGTGATTTGAATATTTGAGATTCCATGAAGATTTTAGAGAGGAACCACCATGCTTGCTGCTGCACTACTCTGATTAAAATCACGTTATTAAGTGGGGAATCCATCTCCCATACTACTTGTTTCCCATAAAATCTGAAATCAATGGGACTAAAAACTATCCCAAGGTCCCATTTGCTTGTCTTGCACTCCAACAATTAAGAGTGCTCTCCAACCCATATCATTAGGAAAGAAATTTCCGGGATCCCTTTTTCTTGTATGCAATCTTCCAAACATCATGAGTACATAATATATATTATCATAGTACATAACAACATGATAAAAATGTACATCAAGGAGGTGCCTCATCAAAAAATCATGAAAGTGCTTATACCTCCAAGTAGGTAGACCACCATTTGCCAAGTGCATACAAGCTTCAGGTGACCAAATCAAATCTGCTCCAATGACATACAATGTCCTATGTCCTACAATGCTGCTCCAAAAGGGTGTTATATGCATCAAAATATTCCGCCATGTATTCCTTCATCTAAGAAGTGAATGAAGAATCGCCATTGAAATCTGTACCAAATAATGAGCAAAAAAAACAAGGTGACTTCAAATGACTCAAAGAAGTCTCATCCATACATCCATGAATGAGAGAATCATAAAGATACAACAAAGTATGTGGATGGCAACAAAAATGTTCTCCAATCATAAATCTATTCACCCCAGTGTTGGATGAAGTTCCTCCAACATCAAGGAGGTGCCTCATCAAAAAATCATGAAAGTGCTTATCCCTCCAAGTAAGTAGACCACCATTTGCCAAGTGCATACAAGCTTCAAGTGACCAATCAAATCTGCTCCAATGACATAGGTGAGGATCCCATGTCCTACAATGCTGCTCCAAAAGGATGTTATATGCATCAAAATATTCCGCCATGTATTCTTTCACCTAAGAAGTGAATGAAGAATCTCCACCGAAATCTGAACCAAATAATGAGCAAAAAAAACAAGGTGACTTCAAATGACTCAAAGAAGTCTCATCCATACATCCATGAATGAGAGAATCATAAAGATACAACAAAGTATGTGGATGGTAACAAAAATGTTCTCCAATCATGAATCTATTCACCCCAGTGTTGGATGAAGTTCCTCCAACATCAAATGAACCAAATGTTGAGCAAGAAAAACCATGAGTCTTCATGTGACTCAAATGCATATCATAGGTGCATCTATGTAGATGTGCAACATCATACAGTAACAAAGGATGCTGCTGCAAATGTGAATAAGAATGTGCTCCAACCATGTCATCATAAAAAGTAAATCTAGGAGTTCCATGCTCCTCATGTGGCACCATAAAAAAGAACCCTTTCACCCATACTTCATTAAGACTAATGTTGCAAAACATGGAATTGTAGGATGCAGGAGAATGAACTCACCCAAATGATCAAAAAGTGTAGAAGTTTCATCATGGGAAGGATCCATATGGGTCGTATCATGCAACTCCTTCAAAAGTGTGAAACCTTTGTCATAGATTGGTTCCAATGTAGAGGAATCATGCTCTTCTTTAAAAATTGCCTAACATTCATCAAGAGACAATTCAAGTTCCTCTTCCACCACATCAAATGTTTGGATCTCTACAAGTTCATCTTCAAACACATCAAACACATTCAAATTTCCACATTTCTCATGATCCACCATGTCATGAGAATCCTCCAAACAATCTACCATTTGACAATCTGAAACATAGGAGGAAAAACAAGTATCTTGCAACTTTTCAAGAAGTTGCTCATTTTGAATTGTGAACTTATGATTATCCTCATTATTCTTCAATTATGCATCATGTAACAATTCATTAAGCTCAAACAAATGGTTTCTATCAAAAAGCAAAGACATGAAATTACCTTTAATGTGGCACAATGCTCTTTGAATCTTCTCCATGTCTTCAAGGAAGGATGCTTCCTCCAATGAAGTAGCTCTCCAACAAGAATTTGACACTAATGCTTGAGTGTCATGGAGTATGCTAAGGGACTCTTAGATCTTCTTTTCATTCATCTCTAAGGACCCTTCAAGAAAATGAGGCCCTTGCCAATGAACCTCCTCTTCTTCTTCTTTCTTGCTTGGACCAACTTCATGAAGCTCAAGTGGTGATGGGGAAGTTGATTTTGTTTCTTCTTCAACTGCTACAAGGTCTTCATTTTCATGTTTAATGGAAGTTGGGCTTATAGCAACACTTTCAAAAGTGATCTCTATGTCAGTAGGTACTCCTTCATAGTTCAAGCATCCATCAATAGATGCTCTTCATTTCATTTCCAAGGTTAAATATGTCTCGAAATGATCTTCAATATTTTCAATAGAAACTTCTTCATACTCATGTGATGCCTTTTCATCTTTTGCAGAGTCACTTGGGAGTGACTTTCGATCTTCTTCATGTACTACTTCTTCTACTTCACCTATTTCAGAACTAGGTGGTTCATGGGTCTCCTCCTTTTGCTCCTTCAAGCAAGTTGATGCATTTTTCCTGTTGGTTTTCTTAAGATCAATATATTTTCTCCCAAGTTGGATAGCCAACAATTCGAATCCTTTCATAAGCTTGTTGGTCATGTCTTCAAAGATAGGTTCCATGATTTTTCTATGCTCCTCACCATCATATAAGGTTTCCTTTTCATCGATAGTCATAGTTTCCTCAAAAAATTTCCTTCCTCTTGTACTTTTTTTTTAATCCTCTTCAACAAAAGCACTTTTGGTTTCAATATCTAATGGTGGTCCTTGACTTCTTGTCCTCTTAAATATCAGACCACATCAGGTGCCAAGATCATGCTCCAATATCACTATAATGTCCCTTGTGAATAATTTTCCCAAAGTGCTCAAATTCACCCAATTTTAACTCTCAGTATATGGATACAACTTATTCCAAAATCCTCCAATTACTTTCAAACTTGGCGAGGAAGGTCGTGACGGGTGATGGGACACATTAACACATCTATTAGACATATAATCAATTGATATACCCAACTAGGGTCTGCAATTTGGAAGGGAAGAAGTTTCGGGACAAGACTAGTCAATTTGGGAGGTGGAAATCTCGCCTGGGTCCTGTAACAAATCTCTTCCAAACACTGTACAACCTCCACTAATGGTTGGTATGAGACTTGGCTCTGTTATAAGACATTAAGTAAAGTATATTGCAGCATTAGATGTGGTTTTGGGGTCGAGTAGGTATCCAAGAGACTCAGGGAATTTACTAGTAATTTTGAGGCTCAAACCCCCAATGGTAGATGGCTCCAAATCACTCCAAATGCTCTCAAATTGTATTAGAAGGTGTATGAATGATATTAATACATAAAAATGGTGTTTATATGTGTCTTTCAACCATCAAATGACTTCTGCAACTTACTTTGGCAATCTAGTCAATGTATGGAGTTTTATGAGTAACTTGTGGTTCAAATCCCCTAGGGGTAGATGATGAAATGACTTTCCAAATGCACTCAATCCAACTCGAATTTCTAGATGGAAGCAGGGGACATACAAAGGATATCAACATGAACTCATATGCATCGCCATTCATCTTTTAATGTCTGCTATAACTCCCTTAAATCAGAAGAAAAAAGACTAGTTTCAACCTTGGGGGAAATGATAGGCAACCTTCTCCAAATGCTATGAAACTCAATGAAATGACTTCAAATGCTTATGTACTGAACATTAAACTCGTATAATACATTAATAATAGTCCATTCATCCATAAACCATCAATAGTTTACTTATCCATTCGAATCCATCAACATTACATTGGCACATTAATAATAGTCCATTCATCCATAAACCATCAATAGTTTACTTATCCATTCGAATCCATCAACATTACATTGGCTCACAACAAGGTAGTGCGGAAATGGCACTGTTTCTTCATTGTTTAACATTTTTACATGAAATCTTTTGGTATTTCGACCTGAGAGTCTTTTGACTTGAAAAGCAGATCATTTACATCAGAACATAAAATACTGGTGCATTAGAAGCTCCCCCGAAGATATTGATAGTTGACCAAGTGCGCCTCACTCCATAGAGCAAGAATATGATGAGAAAACTTGGAATAGATGAAAGAACAAGCTGATCTTGAAGTGTCCATGAGCTGCCCTTTAGCTTGCACCTGTAACTTATGACTCCATTAAAGCTCGTTGAAAGACCTGAGTGGCCTTTCTAGACACCAACTTGGATGGGAATCTTTCACCCTCGAAATTGGCTAAGGCAAAAAGATTAATTTTCTACTAGCTCCCTCTCTCTTCACAGATGCAAATTCTCAAATGATCAAAAACTGCCTTCGTTCTTTGTTCTTGACATTTATAAAGTTTCCAACCTCTCTACGGGTCGAATCAATGTTATCGGAACCGGACCGGTCATCGAACTGGCGAAGCCCAAAATGTGAACCAGACCAGAAACCGGACCGGAATCGACAAAAAACCGGGTAAAAATCCGGTGGACTAAAAAATAAATAAAATATTCATATTTTGTAAAAAACATATATATTCATGTGCATACATATGAATCCAAACCATTAATACAGAAATATGCAAAGTTTCTCATATATATAGCAAATATGGGTGTAAATATCCAAAATAGCACCTAGTGCAATACATCTCTAAGGTTCTGAACCAAAGTACATTAACAAAGAGGCTCCAAAGTACATCAACAAAGTTCTATTTTTTGGTTTTTTTATAAAAAATTGAGTTTCGTGAGTCCCCAATCCAGAGCCGGTTTTGACCGGTTCTGACCGGTTTGGTCCCCGGTTTGGAAAAAAATCCGGTTTTATGATTTTTTTTGCTAACCGGACTGGCCAACCCTGTAAACCGGTTAGACCGGCCGGTTTTGCTGGTTCTGGTTTGGTTCCGATAACATTGGCTCGAATTTCTTCCAAGAGATGCATTCCAATTCTAGTTGGGAAGAGATTCCAAAGAATGCCACTTTTACAACAATTCCTAGTCTTCACTTCCACCATATCACATGTGGAAGCATCTTAGCTTCCCTAACTCCCTTGAGCGCCCTCTTGGAGCTAATTTCAGCCCTGACATGTCATGTATGTCAGATGTCAGCCTTCAGATCTGATTTGTGTCATAGATGTCATAGCTTCTTCATCATTGTTGTCATAGAGCTAGGGAATTTAGTCCAAGTGTCTCACTAGCTCCAAAATGCCTCTTCCTCTTCCATGGGAGTTACTCTTGCACTCCAATTCGACCTTAATTGATTCATGCCAAGTATATTGACCTTCCAACTCATCCCAAGACCCTTGGGCCTCTTATGGATTTAAAATGGCAAGAGGAGGATGCCATGTGGCATAGAAAATCTAGCTTCATGATCTATTGCCACTTTGATTTTCCCTTGTATTTATTTATTTAGCTACTTTATTAAATATTTATGCCATTCTAATGTTCAAACATCATTTATTGTCCTCCTTATTCCAAATCCCAAAGCTTCCACCCCCAACCTAGGAAAGTAGTACTTTTCCTCCTTGTCAATTATTTGACCCTTAGCATGAATTTGACAAACTCTCATGAATATGGCAAATGTGATTAGGCCATTGTGACCTAATGCAAAATTTGGGACATGACACAAATGTAGTTACATGACAGAATTACTGGGCAAAACCCCAGCTAAACCTCAGCACCCTCCTGTAAGAGTGTACGACCCAGCTGTACGACCTCACACGTGTGGATTTGTATGACCATACGACTGCTGTACGGAATCCGTGCGGTCTTGTACGGCCTCCCTCTGCAATTGCTGCCTGTCGACTGTGCGGGCTCTGTCCTGACTGGTAGCTCAACAATCCTGTTTTTGTTCCTCCGTCTTCCTAGCTAAATCCTTTGTTTGACTTTCTCCCTGTCTGTATCCTTGCTCTGTCGTAATACAAGTGCGTGTTTGTCCTCTCAATGAATTGACCTTTCTTATATAACTGTAGTTAAAGCGAGACCTTTCTTATATATAACTTTAGGTAAAGTGAAAACCCTAATTTCACTTTCACTTAAAGTAAATAATTAATTAGATCACTTTAATTATTTTCCAAAGTAAACTTAGGAAAAATAATTAAATACAAATGGTTTCTTGATTTTTAGTCTTCTGCATGCAAGGACACTTGCATGCAAGAAGACCTTCCTTGTTGCTGCTAATTTATCAGTCTACTGATCCTTGATGAATGTGCCATTTTCTGAAATTCTGGTGACTCCCTTTTTGGAGTGGACGGCAACATAATGATAAGTGGCGAACCTGATCTCAAAAAACAAATTTAGTATTGAATGTTATTACACCACAGATTTAAGTTCATTGATGTAGGTTTGTTGAATGCTTCCAACTAGAATATTTGAGAATAGTTAATTAACCCAAGGGCGTTCACAGTTTGTTCTAGTTTCATGCAGTGTTATCAGAATTGGCTGGTCTAGACTGGTCCAGCCCTTCAGTTACTGAACCGGTGGCTGAACCATACCAGAGCACTGAACCGTCTGGTTCAAAGCAGTTCAGAACTGGTTTAAATCAGTTTGACCAGTTCACATTCTCTTCAGAGTCCAGACTGCTGAGACCAGGGGCAATTCTGGGTGGGAAATGAAATTTATGGGAAAAAACAAAAGAAAAACTCCTCCCCTTCCTTCCCAAACCCTAAAATTTACATATTTGGTTTCTAATGGTTTGGATTTACATTGATGTATATGCATACACATTTTTTTATTAAATTTTGCATATTTAATGTATCTTTTAGTTTACCAGTCCATAAACCCTTTCACAGGCTTGTTGTGGTTCTCTACTGATCTGACCCTTGGCTGGTTCTGGCTCTGATACCGTTGGTTTTCGTGACACTGTTTTCTAATTCTATTTGCATATCTCCTGTATATTGGAACTTTTTTATGCATTACATAAAAGAGCTTTAGATGTCAATGACCACTCTGCCTTTATTAAAATCTAAACAAAGGTACAGACGTTTAATGTCAGTATTCGTTAATTTTGTTGATGTACATTTTCAAGTTCATCTTTTTCGACTGTTTGTTGGAAAATCATTTTACCAACATGGACTTTTCATATGCCTGGATTTGAAAAATGTTTGCATTGTTTTAACTTTAAATCCGTCGATGAAACATTCTGTTCTAGTTCCTATGTCCAGTCTCTATATGAAGATGATTATTTGTTAAATATATTTGCATGAACATATCTTCACATATCTTTTGCAAAAGATACATGATATAGTCACCAGAATATATCTTCTGCAAAAGAAATTGGGAAAGATAAGGACTGTGGTTGATATAGAATTTTCTTTGAATTACTTATCCACAAGGAGATGCATGACCAAGAAGCATTTTATGTGATTAGGTTCGGGTTAGCATTGAATGTGATTGCTGTTGAGTTTTTCAATGTTACAAATATAAATTTCTCCAAGGAAAAGCATGTACATCTTTTGGAGGCCATTTGTTGCTCATGTATTGACTACAAATTAGCTTTATTTTGCATTACAATAGAGTAGATAATAAACAAGCCTCTACTAAATTATTCTAGATTTGATGAGTAACAAAAATTGGCAATGGGGGTTGGGGCTTTGGGAGATTCCGTGGATTTTCTATTTTCTGTCACTGCCTTGAAGACCATTGGCAATAGTTGAAACACTTCGAAGAAATAAATGTACCTTTTCAGACAAATGGCTACTATGGGAAATGTTCTCATCCTAGAGAATCATAAATTCCAAGTAGCTTCCTTATATAGTTGTGGAATGTTTTGGAGGATAAGCAGTTGTTTAATTTTTATCATGTGAGTTCTGGTCTTCTTAATACCTTCACAATATGAATATGATTCTTCAGTTGATAGAAGATATATTCTCAAAGGAGAAGCATTTAACTTCTGGAAAAAAATGGTTTTACCTAAATCTATTTGAGTAGCATTAAATTAGAAGTTGGCTTTCTTTTCTCAATTGACTTTAGAGAGACACTACTGGCAGGTAACTGTGGTAAATCCAGCAATGGAAGCAGCATTGGAACTTTTGAAGAAATTTGCTGTAGATGTCTGTTGTCAGAGAGTTCAAAAAAGTAGGTTGAGGCATGGAGTTCCTTGGAGATACTCATCAAAGTCAACTGATAAAGACAGGTGCCATAAATGGGCAAAGATCCAGCTGATGGATTTTGTTCAAGCTCTTGTCAATGCTGAATTCGGGGTCAGTTGGCAACCATGCTTCTCTTCAGTTTCTTCCCTATAACATATTCCCTGGTTTGATCTTCTTGGCTTTCTTCTATTGTCTTCTGTTCATATTTTGGCTTTCATTTTTGTAGAGTTTACTGAGTAGTTTGTGTTGTTTTTGACAGTTTGCTAATTTTTCTAATCTATGCTTGTTTATTTCAAAAAGTTGGCTTCAGAGAAGTCTGCTTTTAATATTTGTTTTTTTTGAAATTGGGATGACAGTCTGAGACAGTGGATGTTCAATTTGTTAAATTGCATTTTAATAGTGAGTTTATTTGGGACTTTTCTTCTCCTTTGGTCATTCACACTAGGACTTCAATTGTTGTGCATGAGTATGGGCACTTTATTTTATTGTAGAGATGGTTAGTGTGTCTTAGGTAAACTCAAGAGAGTGCTAAACTAGGTAATGAACATATTTAGAGACACCTAATACTGATTTTTTTTAATGTTATCTACCAAGGTCACTGACTATAATGTCGAAAAGTTTTTTACATGTTAGACACCAAGTTTTTGTTCTCTCTGCAATTGTTACAGTGGGTTTGGAGAAATTGATAGTGCATGCTTCAATATACTTTGCACATTAGGAGCAGGGTTGCAGAAATTGATAGTGCATGCTTCAATACACATTGCACATTAGGAGCAGCATTTAATCTTTATTCAAGAAGTGGCTGGTTTAAAATAATAATATATATATTGAGGATGTAAATGTTGTATTATTATTATTATTATGTACTTTTGTTATTCATCCTTTCGGGGATGTTTTCCCTCCGATTGGAGATGTCATTGATGTAATTGGTCATGTAAGAGTCGAAGTAAAACCTACGTTGTAAGTTGGGGCAACAGTCCCCAAAATAACAAGTGTAAAATGTATTTTTGAGTCTTCCTAGGAGAGGTCAGCCCAGTCAAGTAGAGAAGTCGTCCCTGTTGGGGTTTGAGATCACAAAACTGAAGAATATAAATAGGGGGGCACTCTCCCTCATTTGGACACACAGAAAACACAAGCAAATTTGCTTCAAAAGAGAGGAAGACAAGTTCGCTAGGGAAGACGAAGAAGAAGCTGCAAAAGACATTTTATCTTTGGGTTTTCTATTTTGTTTGACATTGTACTAAGTGACGAATCTATACAAAAGAAGTTGGGTTTTCTCCCTTGTGTTTTCCCAGCATAAAATTCTGTCTTTCTTTTGTGCTGTGCTTGTCTATCTTTCAGTGATCCTACTGTATTAGATTGAAGATCTAATATATTTGAGTTAAAGTACAAACTCTAATATGGTATCAGAGCCACCCTGAAAGTAGGCACTGTGTAGCTGCAGAAACTAGGGCTTCCAAGATCCGACACTCTTCTCCACAAACTTTCCAGAAAAGAAGGCTATGCTAACTTACCTCAAGGAGGCGCATCTTTTGGTGGAGAAAGATTCCAGTTTGAAGAAGTTTCATTTTAGACCTCATCATTGCTGCTAGGAGAAACTAGGGCATCAAGTTTTTGGAGCTTCTCTCCACAAAATTTAGAAAAGGACCTCACTAGGCAACTCGCCTCAAGCAGGCACATCTTTCTACCATGACCGAATTTCAAGTTCCAAGTCTAAAAAATTAGGGTTTCTTTGGTGAACCCTAGGTCATCCAGCTCAAGGAGTAGTTTGGGCATCTCAAATTGGTATGATCAATTTCTTTACTATTTCCATTTGAGGTTTTCATATCAAGATGTTGAATTATACCAAGCTTGAGGACAAGCTTGAAGGAGTTGACAGCTTCCGAGCATGGAAGTATAGAATCTCTCTGATTCTAGAAGAACATGACTTGTACAAGTATGTCACCGAGGAGGTTCCAGAACTAGAGGGAGTTGATTCAAAGGCTACTCACAAGAGGAACACGATAAGAGCCAAGAGGATCATTGCAGACTCAATCAAAGATCACCTTATCCCTCATGTCTCATCATTGAAGACTCCCAAGAAGATGTTCGATGCATTGATCAAACTATTTGAAGGGAAGAACATCAACCGGAAGATGACCTTGAGAAATCAACTCAAGAATGTGAAGATCCAACACCCAGAAACCATCTAGTCTTACTTCACAAGGGTTTCTCAATTGAAGGAGCAACTAGAGGCCATTGAAGAAAATGTTGGAGGATAGATCGTGATGACTAACTTGAATGGTCTGCCAAGTTAATGGGACTCATTCATTGAAGGGATATGAGCCTAGGAAGAAGTTAATTAAGTTCAACAGATTGTGGGAGGAATGCACCCAAGAAAAAGCCCAATTTGTGTCAAGAGAAGAGAAGATGGGAGCTGATGATGATCAAGCCCTAACAACTCATGCAAACAAGAATAGAAGCAAGAGGGAGGATCGCCATCACAGAAGGCCCAAAAGATTCCAAAAGAATCATAGACCCCAAAGGGACTACTCCAATCTCAGATGTTTTACATACGATGAGATAAGCCACTTTGCAAAAGATTGTCCTAGAAACAAAGGATCCATTAAGGACAACAAGAAGAGGCATCATGCACATACTGCTGAAGATGGTGAACCAACAAACAAAAGAACAAGAGAAGATTCTTTATGTGATGAAGAATATGTTTTGATCTTGGCTCTTATAGGAACCGTCACCCTTGGAAGCAATGATTGGCTTGTAGATAGTGGAGCTTCCAAGCACATGATAGGGTACAAAGAATCTTTTATCAACCTATCAGAACATGAGTCACCTCACAAGGTGAAACTTGGAGATTGTTAAAGTTAGAGCATCTGCGAGACCCATTCTCAAAGAGGATGGTACCCTAGTCAGTTAACTAGGGAAGAGTAAGACCCTAGAAGGTACCCTAAGGCCCCCAGTGGTCTCCTGGGGTTCTTGGTCTGGGACCAACAGGTTGATGCCATGGAAAAGTCCCTAACCACACCCTATATGTCTCTAGGGTATTCTGGTCTGGGACCAGACAGTTTCTTGGACACGAGGTCCAAGCAGATTCTGCATAGAGACTTCCTGGTCTGGAACCAGGTAGATTCTTGGTCCGGGACCAAGCAGTTCCTACAGGAGCACCCCTAGTTAGTTAACCAGGTGAATCTTGGTCAAATTGACCAAGATGATGATGTGTGATGTCCTCTCTCCTAATCGGTTATTGCTAGGTTGTTTCTCAAGGGACTGCCCACCCCTTGATGATGTCACTAACACCTAACCATTAGGATTAGTATTGAGGACCAAAGGATCGTACCATCCAGTTTGGATCTTCCCCTTATACAGTGATGATAAAAATATATGAAACAATGTACCTTGAGAGAGAGAAAAGATTAAAGTCCTTGTTCTTGTTGGTCCTATAGGTAAAACGAGTTGTTTGTCCACCTTTATGGTTCACCTTGATCTTGTGGGTATGTGGGTTGTCTTTTTGTGACCCCCTTTGGTTGACTTATGGTCCTTTATCTTACTTGGTCCTAACACTCTTATTGTGTGTACCTTTGTTATGATGACTTTTATTATTTGGACCTTTGTTACACTATACTAAGTCACATTTATTTTTTTATGGTTTTATTATAAGACCTTTTACTTTATGATAAGACCTTTGGACCATTTATTTTATTGTCGTATTCTAAGACCATTGGACCATTTACTTTATAGTTTTATTCTAAGACCATTTACTTTACGATTTTATTTTTGGACCACTTTATTTTTATGATACCTTTTTGTAAGTCAACCTAATTGTTTTATTTATGTTGTTTTATTTAACACCCTAACCTATATAAAAAGCAAAGGTTATCCTTCAAGTTCATCCAAGAAAAATCGTATCTCATTTTTGGTTGCTGCTACATGCGGCCGTGTTTCCTCCGCTAGCGTGACTGGGTATTTGTTCTCCACTAGCAAGACTGGGTCCTTTGCATTCATGTTCTCTTCCTTTCCGTGACTGGATTCTATACCCCATCATGACACCGTGTCTCTGCCCTAGCGTGACTATCTCTCTACCTTCAACGTGATTGTGATTGTGGGTTCTTCGTGGATGTTTATTTTACACTAGCGTGATTGTGGGTTCTTCGTGGCTGTTTATTTTACACTAGCGTGACTGTGGTCTCTACCATAGTGCAACCGTGTCTCTACCCTAGCGTGACCACCTCTCTCCCTCTGAGTGACTACGACTTCCTCTGCTACTCCACGAGTTTTCTTCTGCTGCTCCACTTGACTGTCCTCTGCTCAGACTGACCTCCGCTCAACATGAAACCTCCACCACACCCACGTGACTATTCACTCTTCTCTCACGTGACTGTGTGACCTCTACCAGCGTGATCCAACATGACTGTGTCTTCCTCCTATTGCTCCGCGTGAGCGTGACTCCTTTGCTCAACGTGATTGTGTTTATTTGTTGCTTTCAGTGTGACCGTATCCTCCTCTCTCAGCACAACTGTGCTTCTCCCTTCAGTGTGATTATGTATTACCAACGTGACTGTATTCTATTGCACCAACATGTTTGTGTGTCACTTATCCAATGTGACTGTGTGTCTCCCTTTAGCGAGACTGTGAGTCTCTGGTAAGTTTGATTCTATGCTAGCATGACTGTATCTTCTCTGCTATTGTGACTATACTGAGCTTGACTGTGTTTCTTTGCTGGTGTCACGTCCCCATCCCTCAGACCGACGAAAAGGACGCGACGAACACCACAATAGCCGGGCAAACAGCCCCATGAACATATACAATCCATCAATGCTGAAAATTTAAAAGCTTAACATGATGCATAACAGGGATGCTAAGACATACAAGCAGATGCATAATCCAGCATACAGGGATTCATAATTCCTATGACCTCAATATACAGCGGAAGCAACACATATACATTTCCAGCATTTAGCATGTTCATCATAATTCATAGAACAATAGATATAATTGCAGAGATGAAATAACAGCAGCACTTATCTTTTGATGAAGAATTCACCCGCAACCAGCTATGTTGCTGCAACATTCCACCCAACCATAGGCCAGTGTGCTCATCAATCTCTCAACAACGCTGCCACCCCCGAGCTGGGCATGATTCCTCCAAGGATAAGGGTCAATGCAGGCTTACATATAGCCGAGGGACACAATCAGCAAACCAACACCACTAGGTTTACCAGGCCATCAACAGATCGGCCAAGCCAGCACAGTCCAAAGGACAACCACTGCATACCAGCAGCAAAACAACCCTTCACAGCCCTGTGAAGAAGCAAAGACGACCAGGGATAATCCCAAACAAATGATGAGCATAGCTCAAGCCCACAAGGCAACACAGAGTTGTTCTTGGCCCTACCGTGGCCAAAACAACTCGGCTGCAACCCAAAATCAGGGTACTCCGGCAGCCACAAACACACAATGATTGATAGCAGCAATCCACAGTCCCAAAAAGGGAAACTCAGCCAACAGATTGGAAATCTGTGCGTGAGAGCACTTCCACCAAACCGCAACACACAGAGGGAAACATATACACGGACCGCAAATCAGTAAGGGAACTTACACACAGTCCTTGAGCGCGAGATGGCTCCTGTACCGAGAATCCCAAGCGACAGCCACGATTTCTCTTGCTCCCTGCGTGAGAAAAACCAACGCAGAGTCCCTGCGCGTGAAGAGAAACAACAACGGCTCTGCGCGTGAGGAGTGCACCAGATCCCCGTGCGTGAGCATGAACAGACCACGACTCTGTGCGTGAGCAGGAACCAGACCATGAAGAAGATGGCGGTGGAGGTGGAGACCGGGCGCGCGTGAGGAAGAACAGAAGCGGTGGTAAGAGTGGAGACCAGGCGTGAGAGAAACGATGGTTCTCCGCTGGGCATGCGTACCGTCTGAACTGACAGCAGCCTGCCAAAATCGACGCCTCCCCATGCCCACGTTTCCTCATGCAATAACTACCCCCAACTAACAAAAATCAAGACATTGAAGGGGTTGACAAGGGAAGATGGCATAAGGTGGCAACACATGGGTTTTTCCCCCATAGATCAAGGTTTGACATCCCCCACCCCTTATCCTTTGGAACCATGCCCTTTTCATTCAATGTTGCACTGCCGTAGCTGGTTGTGGTTTTAGTTTTAATTGATGTGCGTATTTTCATGATGCCGAATTATAATGTGCCAAATGGCACGATAAACCATCGGCAACTATCCCCATTGCCGAAACACACACACAACCAAATCGATGGTGGGGCTTTTGCCTTGAGCTCCTCACCACGATTAATTACAATATATACATCATGCAAACGGGGTCAAAACCGGGGACATTACAACTGGTGTGCTGCTAAAGCTTGAGTAATTGATTGAAGTTTCTCTTCTTGTTGACTAAGAGGTTTGTATCCTTCTGCTTTAACTCTCTCTCTCTCAAGGTATGTCATTTGTTCACCCAATTGACTTGTCCCTTCTGTGACAAGATCAAAACTTAAAATGTCTGAGTATAAGGTTGATTCAAAATTCATTGGTACGATTCTTTATTGTTGCACATTATTATTACTTTGTTACTATACATAGCATTTGGTGAATCATCTCAAGGACTAACTTTAACGCAGTGACCAATGGAGATGAAAATTATGTTTAATTTATTGCAGTTTAAATTTATTGAAATAGTAACAGTAAGGGCTTGAACTGTAGGGTTTGAACTTTATAAATCTTGGTTGTAGGAGTTTATTCGCCATCAAAGTGATAAAGATGGTAAAAGATCTGATGCTTACACATGTGATTGACCTCACTAATTGATTAGATCAATGACAACTGAACAAAGAGATGTATCAATAGTATTGACAAGTGTTATATCAGAAAATGGATTTTGAAGAGGTATGTTCGTTATAATCAGCAAAGGATAAGTAAGAAAGCTTACTTAATTATGATACCTTATAGTTGATCATTGTTTTGTGCAAAAGAATTTGACTCGTTGATGGATGTGATCAAGAATTGTTAGTACAAGGAAGTTAGAATTCATGATCATGATCATATAACTATCTTTGATTATGTTGTACTAACGAGTGTGATGATGCATGAGGATGGTAATAAAGGACATTGATGTAGAATGATTGTTTGTGATGCATCGATCAATGTAATATGAATTTGCAAGTGCAGAGAAGATTAAAACTTATCTCATGGCTAGGATTATAATCTAACCTAGATTGTGCTAATATGATATGCTATCAACTTATCTCTCCTAGAACTTATCTCATGAAGACGATATGATGTTGTCACCTTTAAGGGTACATGTTCAATGAGATGCACAATGTAATTTTTACATAAGGGCAGATATAAAGAGGGAAGGCTTTCTATCCCAACTTATGTTGATTCTTTGTATTGTCATGACATGTGGATACGCTATTGATGGCATTGAGATAGCTGTTGTGTACATAAGATCATATTATTATTGGCTATTGATGACAATCAAACTTAACATATAGAGGAGGATGATGTGACAAGTAGTGAATGCTTGCAGTTCCTGTTTATGCACAACTCAAGTTGGAGCTGAGTGCTCAGGTACAGAGGGAGCAAGAGGTTCCACAAGATGCAGGATCAGTTATGTTGGATGTTCATCATCCCAGAGAAGCTTCTAGGATTTTGTTATTAGTAGAATGGAACTGTTGTCACATATATAGTAGCTGGGCTACTTTTGTTCCTAAGCAGTACTGAGCGGTTCTTTGAGCTAGTCCTTTACCATGAGGTCAACAGATGATGAGCCACCAGTTGATGATATCCCAGTTTCAGCAGATCCAGAGTATCCAGATTGACTAGTTTTATGCCATGTTTGAGCCTCATGACCCCAGATTTGATGACTGAGTCAACCATTCTTTCATGACCCAGAGCAAAGATTATAATTTATTATAGTGCCCATGATATGTAGTAGAAACAGTGGTTCCAGTGATCTTCAGATTGGTTTAAGATCTAGTACAGGTATATGACCTAGGTGTCGCTACCTTGCTCAGGTTACCTTGAAGGTTGTTGTCCACCGTAAATTCTGATCTGAGGTTGTTGCTGGTTGTTGAGAGTTGTTTGGGTTTGTCGTGGACCACTAGAAGGCTTCCATCCACTGTTGTGAGGGTTTTGTGGTTGTGATTCACTATTGGGCACTTGTTGACTGTCTTGGTTAATATCTTGGGGTTGATTTTGGATATATTGTACCCTCAGTAAGTTGTTGTACCTTCTATTGTAACTGTCTAATCCTATTCTCTAGCATTTTAACTCCTCCTCTCTCTAGTATGTGCATAACCTCAGGTAAGGGCCAATTATTTGTTCCATTTATTGATTTGCCTCTGAGAGGCCAGATCTGATATGAAAGTTATTTCAAAGTATAAGGAAGGTTCTTCACAAGTAAATTATCAGATTTGGATTTGTTTTGTTTTGTTAATTAGATTTTATTTACTGCTGTTGTCCTATTATTTATGATTTTACTTCAGTAGTACTGTTTAACTGTTTATAATTTTACTGTGTACATCTGCATTATTTAAATTTTTTGTTTTAAAACCCTAACTTAAACAGATGTGCCCCAACTCCTGCTAGACCCAAATAGTAATGCATCAACCCGTTATCCTTCATCTCACATTCCGATGCAAGATATTTCTTGCACTCTGGAATGAGTTTGTCTATACCTGTAATGATCAAATCATCGACATATAACACCAAAAAAGGTGGATCCTCACCAACCACAATGTAGTAAAGGTTGGGATCAACCTCACTTTTTTGGAACCCCAACTCTTGCAGATATGCATCAATCCTGGAATACCAAGCACTTGGAGCTTGCTTTAGCCCATAAAAGGCCTTCTTCAACCTACACACATGGGACTCCCTCCCATGCACCTCAAATCCCTTTGGCTGCTCCATGTACACCTCGTCGTTTAAGACACCATTCAAAAATGTTGTCTTCACATCCGTCTGATGAATGCTCCAACCCATCTCTGCAACAATAGAGATTACTGATCGAATATAAGAGTACTTAGCCATTGGCGCAAACGTCTCTTTATAATCTACTCCCTCTATTTATGAGAAGCCACGTGCCACAAATCGAGCCTTATACTTCTTGATACTGCCATCTGCAACATGCTTGATTTTGTAGAGCCATCGAGAAGTCACAACTGACTTCCCCTCCAGTCTCGGAGCCACTTCCCCTCTAGTCTCGGAGCCACCTCGCACACATCATTCTTCATGATGGAATTGTAGTCTTCCACCATGGCATCTCACCATACTTGATGTGCTGCTGCCTCCTCAAAAATGGAAGTCTCCGACTCACGAAGACTAGTCACCACTTCCATATAGCTCGAAAATCTCTCCGGTGCTTTGCTCTCTCTGACGTCCCTCTTGGGTTTCCCAAATTACTCTGAAGCTTCCTTCATTAGCTCTTTGAGCCAACTTGGCTTCCTCTTCTTTGAAGTGGGTTCCTGTGGACAGCCCTCATCCTGTACATCCTCATATGCCAACTACCTACCTAAATAAGTAGCACTCGAGGTTTGAGATCCTGTAGTTGGTGGACCTTTACCAAGTGAAAATGAATCATGTGAAAGTGAAATTGGTGTCCCTATGACCCGAGAACTTGTACCTGTACCATCCTTGCACCTGAAGATCCTGAAACTTGTGGACCTGTCACCCCTGAAACTTGTGACCCTACACCGTGAACCTGTGAACTTTGAGATGTACTCACCTGTGATGCATCAACCCGCTGCCCCTCCTGCTCTGACTCTTGAGACTTCTTGAAGGCCCACTCCTCCTCAAATATCACCTCCCTCCTCATAACTTTCCTCTGTGTAGGAAGGTATACACGGAAAGCCTTCGAAGTCTCGTCATAACCAACAAAGATGCCTTTCTCTATAGTGGGATCTAACTTTGTCCTCTTCTTAGAAGGGACATGAGAATATGTAAGGCATCCAAATATGCGGTAGTGGCCTATCTTAAGCTTCTTCCCGGTGAAGATCTCCTCTAGAGTTTTACACCTTAAGGTATGATGTGGACTCCTGTTCTGAACATAAACAACAGTACTACATGCCTCACCCCATAGAAAGAAAGGAAGGCTCTAATCATGGAGCATCACTTTGGCTGCTCCACTATAGAGCTATTCTTCCTTTCGACAATTCCATTTTGTTGTGGAGTATATGGAACAATTAACTACCTCATGATGCCCTCCTGTTTCTAAAACTCATCAAACGCACTGGAGGTATACTCACCCCCATTGTCTGACAAGAGTGCTTGAATCTTCCTTCCTGTCTGGTTCTCCACAAGAGCTTTGAACTCATGGAACCTCTTCAAGACTTCTACCAATTTCTTGTTTTCTAGGAAGTAGATCTAGGTCTTCCTAGAGTAGTCATCAATAAAGGTGACATAATACTCAAAACCTGTCAACGAAGCAGATGACATGGGACCACACAAATCAGAATGAATCAAGTCGAATACTCCTGTTGACCTGCTATCACTGCTTGGAAAAGCAATCTTGGTGTACTTTCCTAAAGCACACCCTCTGCACATACCACTTTGCTCTGTGCTGAACTTTGGTAACCTTGTAGTCATATCTCTTAGTATCTTCAAAGCAGGATGATGCAAATGGGCCATCCTCTTGTGCAACAACTCGGACAAGTCACTGTTGCTGCTACTGTGTGTCAAAGCATGATGAGGCTGAAATAGAAGTTTGTATAGTTTCTCGCATTTGACTCCAATGGAAAACGAGGCAGATAAACCCAATCCTTTGGGAAAACATGCACTTTCCCATCTAGGAGATACACTCCAAATCCTCTGTTCTGAATAGTGGAAACTGATACATTTTGAACTGGCTCACAATTTGCCACAGGAATTGCACAACAGGGTTATGTGAATCAACCCTTATCCTCATTTACTGGTGAAGGAGTGTGATCTGTCCTTAAACAAAACTAAGTATCAATGAAGGTACTCTACCTGTATCAGAGGTATGCTTTCAAAAGATACCTTAAAATCAACGTTAGTAAAAGCCTTGAGTTTTCAACATTATTGCGCCGAGAGGCGCTCTACAGCTTGGGGGAGATCTTGTAATGTTACATAATGTTATGTAACGTTCCTCTTGTAAATGTCGTCTATAAATAATAATAAAAAAAATTAAAAAAAAAATTCTTATGTTGTAACGTTACAAGATTAACAAAATAATAAAAAATAAAAATTTTAATTATCTGCCAAATTAAATGTCGACCAAAAAAAGAACCTAATATGAAAGAGATCTTGTAACTTTTGTTACTAACAAAATAATAAAAAATAAAAAATTTAATTATCTGCCAAAATAAATGTCGGCAAAAAAAAAACCTAATATGAGGGAGATCTTGTAACGTTTGTTACTAACCAAATAATAAAAAACAAAAATTTTAATTATCGGCCAAAATAAATATCGGGCAGAAAAACAACCTAAAATGGGGGAGATGTTGTAATGTTCCTACCTAACAAAACAATAAAAAAGTAAAAATTTAATTATCGGCAAAAAAAAATGTGGGTCAGAAAAAACACAATATGGGGAAGATATTGCACATGGTTTTAAAACCATGTGCAAGGCCTTGCAAATGGTTTTAAGACCATGTGCAATGCCTCCTAAACAACCCATGGTTTTAAGAGGGCCTTGCATATGGTTTTGAAACCATGTATGGGGAGATGTTCTAATGTTCATTCCTAACAAAATAAAAAATAATAAAAAATATTATATGTCGGCCATAAATAATATTATATGTGGACCTTAAATAAAAATATGTGTTTTTTGGTTTGAATCAAATCAATGGCTATATATAGGACACATAAAAGTTGATAGCTCATTTAGTGCAATACCTAAAAAGAGGTTTGCACCTCGAGAGATTTGATCCCTCTCGACGCTTGATAGAGCCTAGGATTTGGATCTAGGCTAGTTTAAGAGTAATGAAGTGACATAAGTATGACAATGGATTGAAGAATGTTGAAGTATTTGACAATGGCCTGAAGCGTCTTGAAGCCATGATGAAACACTGTGAAGTACAAATGTCAAGATTGGTTGGCCCTAAAACTGAAATTATAAGTATATTTGACCAAGTAAAAGGGGGCAGGTCGTTCCTAAAGAATCCTTGTGAAAACATTAAGCAAAATTGAAGATAAGTTGGTCTTGTTTCTGGAAATGCAATAATTACAATTTAAATATGCGCTAGGTTGGCCCCATCTTGACATGAGATCATGTCTATAAATAACATTGAAATCCACCCTTCTTTGGGAAAAAAATTGCAGATTTGTTGAAGCTGAAAATTCTGAGACAAGCTGAGTGTTGCTGAGAATGTCTCTCTTGCTGAAAGGGAGTGTTAAAGATAGTGCAGTTGCGAGACCCATTCTCAGGGAGGATGGTACCCTGAGCAACATCTTGAATATTTTTGTACATTTGTAGAGAATTTTGACATCCAACATAAGGATGTGGTGATGAAAATATTTTCTAAAACCTTGTGTGGAGATGTCAGAGAATTTTGGTACCATTGTGATTCGAGGAAGGGGGCAACAAACTTTAAATTTTCCTTTAACATTCAAACTAGGGCTCAACAGTGCATTCAAAGTCTCTACTGATAACCACACATGAATATCTTTTACAGTATCCAGTGGAATTTAAAACTGAGAAATAAATGACAACATCACATCACCATATTGACACTATTATTTTGGGTATGGAAACCCCCGGAAAAACCCAAGATGGGAAAATCGGTGCATCAGTCAGATATAGATTTTATTATGAGAAAATATGGAACGTTTACAATCACTGCAAATTCACCCAAACCTGGCGAATGCAACACCTTAGCCGAATCACTGGGCAAATCCCAGCTAACCCCAACACCCTCCTGCATGAGTGTATGACCCACTGTACGACCTCCCACACGTGTGGATTCGTACGGTCTGTATGACAGCTGTACGGAATCCGTACGATCTATACGACAGCTGTACGGAATCCATACGGTTTGTACGTCCTTCCCATGCAGCTGTTTCCTGTTGATCCGTGCCGGCTCTGTCCTGCCTGGTAGCTCGATGATCCTGTTCTCTCGCTCCTCTATCTTCCCTAGCTAAATCCTTTGTCTGACTTTCTCTCTTTGTTTGTATCCTGTCTCTGTTGGAATACAAGTGTGTGTATCCTCTCAACCAATTGACCTTTCTTTTATAACTTTAGGTAAAGCAAAGACCCTAATTTCACTTTCACTTAAAGTCAATATATAATTAAATCACTTTAATTATTTTCCAAAGTAAACTTAGGAAAAATAATGAAATATAACTGGTTTCTTGATTTAAATCTTCTGCATGCAGGAAGACCTTCCTTGTTGCTGCTAGTTAAACACTCCCTCTCAACGAGGAAGGGATTCGATAACAACACTAACTTATCCCTGAATTTCACAAAACCGTGTCTGCAAAGTGCCTAGGTGAAAATGTTCGCCACCTACTCATCTGTCTGTATGTATTTCAACCGAATGGTTCCTCTCTGAACACAATCTCTCAAGAAGTGGTACCAGATGTCTCTGTGTTTGCTCCGATCATGGAACACTAGATCCTTGTATAGCTTGATGGCACTCTAATTGTCACAATGAACCACTGTAGCCCTTAGCTCACACTCGAACAACCCTGAAAGTAACTTCCTCAGCCACACACCCTCACAAGTAGCCATGGTGGCTGCCATGTACTCAACCTCTGTCGAGCTCAATGCAACTGACTTCTGCTTCCTGTTGAACCAAGAGACAACCTTGACCCATTGATGAAACAACAACCTGAAGTACTCTTCCGGTCCTCTACACATCCTTCCAAGTCAGCATCTGTGAAACTTGCTAACTGCACACTCCCCCAGCGCTCATAAACCAATCCATACTCCATTGTACCTTTGATGTAGCAAAGTATGTGCTTCATAGTTATCCAATGCACTCTTCGAGGGTCCACCATGAACTGACGCAAGGAGTTGACTACAAAGCTGATGTCTGGCTGTGTGTTGACCAAATACATAAGTGATCCGATACGCTGATGATACAAGGTAGGATCAAATCCGTTTGATCTTGATGCATCAATCTTCCTCCAGTTGGAAACTAGAGGTATGGCCATAGGCTTGCAGTCCTCCATCCTGAATCTCTTCAAGATCTCTACTGCATACTTCCCCTTTCCAATGAAGAAGCATCCATCTCTCTGCCAAACCTCTAAGCCCAGAAAGTAATGCATCAACCCAAGCTTTTTCATCTCAAACTCTACTGCAAGGTTGGACTTGCAGTCTCCAATCAACCTCTTATCTCTTTCAAAAAAGAGATCATCCACATATAAGACCAGTATGAGAGGCAACTCACATGTCAAGAAGTACAGGTTGTGGTTAGCCTTACTTTGCTGAAATCCCATCTCTCGTAGATAGTTGTCTATCCTCGAGTACCATGCTCGAGGTGCCTGCTTGAGCCCATAAAGAGCTCAATCTAGTCTACATACATGCGTCTCCTTGTTCTCCTCATCAAACCCATTTGGATGCTCAATATATACCTCCTCCTCTATCGCTCCGCTGAGGAAAGAAGTCTTGACGCCATTTTGATGGACTCACCAACCCATCTCTGCAGCTAAAGAGATAATGGTCCGAATGGAAGAATACCTGGCTACAGGGGCGAAGGTCTCCTCATATTCAATACCCTCCTTTTGTGAAAACCCCTTAGGCATGAAGCGCGCCTTGTACTTCTCCACACTTCCATCTGTTGCATGCTTTACCTTGTAGATCCATCTAGATCCCATCACCTTCTTGCCTTCAGGTCTCGTCACAACCTCCCATACCCGTTTCTTCATGATTGAGTCATACTCCTCAACCATGGCCTCCTGCCACACATCATGTTGTGCAGCCTCCTCAAAACTGGAAGGTTTAGAGTTAATCAACTCTGTCATCAGTGCCATATAATTGAGTCTCTCCAATGGTACGCTCCGTCTAAAAGATCTCCGTGGAAGATCCACCTACCTGGAATCCTGTACTGTGGACCTGAACCACTTAGGCCTTGGTCTAGTGTCTACCCGCCTCGACTACTGTATGTCCGTCTCCAGCTGTAGCTCATCCTCCCCATCAAAGATAGGAGGATCCTGTCCACCTGACTCCCTCTGATTACCAGAGCCTGTTCCTTGTGTCTGTACCTGTACATCTGACTCCTCCAACTTGATGCTTGTGTCTTGTGCTGGTTGCTGCTCTGTTGGTGAGTCTATAGATCTCCGCAAGGCCCTGTCCTCATCGAAATGGACATCCCTGCTCATAATGATCCTCTTGCGAGCAGGAATGGAAATTCTGTATGCCTTCGAAGTCTCGATATAACCAACAAGTAACCTCTTCTCTCCAGAATGGTCCAGCTTCTTCCCAGTGTTAGCATGAACGCGACAATAGTAGACACTGCCAAATATGCGAATGTGACTCACATCTGGCCTAGTTCTTGTGAAGACCTCTTCGGGTGTCTTCCTCCCCAAAGCTGTGTAGGGACACCTGTTCTGAATGTACACTATAGTCATGTATGCCTTGGCCCAAAGGAATAGTGGTAATCCCTGATCAAATAGCATGGCCTTGGCTGCTCCTACCATAGTCCTGTTCTTATGCTCTGCAACTCCATTCTGCTGTGGGGTATGGGGCACGGTGTGCTCCTTCCTGATCCCCTCTGTCTAACACTACTCCATGAACTCATTGGAGGTGTACTCACCCCTGTTGTCTGTCCTCAACATCCGAATCTTCTTTCCTGTTTGGTTCTCCATGAGAGTCTTGAACTCTCGAAACCTCTCAAAGACCTCTGACTTGGCCTTCAAGAAATAGATCCAGGTTTTCGTGGAATAGTCATCAATGAAGGTTACACAGTGATTGTAACCACTGAAAGAATGGACACTCATGTTCGCATACATCAGAATGCACCAATTCCAAGGGCTCCTTAGACTTGTGCTCACTCAGTGGGAAAGGCTTCCTGATGTTCTTCCCCAAAGCACAACCCTTGCAAAGGTTATGCTTCTCCTCTTGTACCTGAGGAACTCCAATGACTGCCTATCTCAATTGCTTCAGTGCTTCATGGTGTAAGTGTGCCATCCTCCTATGCCACAACTCACCCTCACTGTTGCTGCTGCTGCTGACTAGAGCCTTTACAGGCTCAAAGTGTAGTATATACACTTTCTCGTTCATGCCAATCACCTGATCCAAGCTCCTATATGACTGCTTGGGCATGATATACACTCTATGGTCTCAGAACTTCACCTGATATCCCTTGTCCTCCAGATTGGAGACTGATATGAGGTTCTTGGTCAATCCTGGAACATATAACACATCAGCAAAACTGAGGGGTTTTCCAGACTCCCTCTGAAATGAAACAATGCCAACTCCTTGCGCCTGATACCGCACATTATCACCCAGCTAACCGTGGATCCCTGTTCCACCCTCTTGCAAGTGTTTGAAGAATCTCTTATGTCCAGTCATATGACTAGGTGCTCCATTGTGGATGTACCGTATACTGCTCCCTATGGTGCTTGCCATGCAAGCTATCAAGTGGCTGCATCGAAGTTCCTGCTAAAATCCTCCGTCTCTGCAGATCTAGCCATTTGAGTGTTACTCTTCTTCTTCTTGTCTGGGCACTGGGAGGAAAAGTGTCCCTGCTTGTGGCAGATAAAACACTTGAACTTGGATACGTCAAGGTTCTTCTTACCGTCCTTCTTCCTCTTTGCCTTACCCTTGCTCTTCCCTGTAAGGCCTAGAGCCTCTTCATCCAGAATCTGTGGAGCACTGCTAGATGAGACTGATCCTTGACCCATGCGGGTCTCCTTCTGCACAAAGTCATCCCACAATGTTTGCCAATTAGGAAGCTTCTCCCTAGCCACCACACCTTTGACAAAGGTGTCCCATGGCTTAGAGAATCCATTGATGGCTATCCGAACTAGCTCCTCATCTACTGTCTTAGAGCCAACAACTTCAAGCTCATCCTTGATCTGTGTGAGCCTCGTGAGATAAGGAACCACCCCTTCTCCCTTGGCTATATTGGTGCTGCGCATCCTCTCTTGCAGCGCTATCTTCCGTTTCTCGTTCTTGCTTTGGTACAGACTCTCCAAAGTCGTCCACATCTCTGCTGCGGTCTTCTTCCTGGAAAGGTGAGGGCTTATATGGTCCTTCACTCCATCCATGATAATCAACATGGCTCTAGAATCAATCTTCTTCCAAGCTATCAAATTTGCCGGATTTGTGGGTGCCACTTTTCTGGAGTCAATGTGCTCCTATGCATCAATGACATCCAGGATCCTTGTGATCGTTTCTTTCCATGTAGGAAAGTTTTGAGCACTCTGGAGTCTATCCTTAACTCTCAAGTATATGACCATCCAAAAGTGTACTTGTCAAACCCTAGATATGTAATCTAGGTTTGTGTCTTCAAATAGATCTGCCCCCGATCTATCACTGTTGCTTCAAAGTCTCTATTGATAACCACACATGAATATCTTTTACAGTGTGTAGCAGAATATAAATCTGAGAAATAAATCACAACATCATATCACGATATTGACACTATTATTTTGGGTATGGAAACCCCTGAAAAAACTCAAGATGGGAAAATCGATGCAATAGTTCGTTATGAGAAAATATGGAACGTTTACAATCACTGCAAATTCACCAAAACCTGGTGAATGCAACACCTCAGCAGAATCATTGGGCAAATCCTAGCTAGGGCAAATCCTAGCTAAACCCCAACAACCTCCTGCGTAAGTGTACGACCTCCCACACGTGCAGATACGTACGACTGTACAGAATCTATACGGTCTGTATGAAATCTGTACGTTCTGTACGACCTTCCTTTGCAGCTGCTACCTGTCGATCCGTGCGGGCTCTGTCCTGCCAGGTAGTTCGATGATCCCGTTCTTTTGCTCCTTCGTCTTCACAGCTAAGTCCTCTATCTGACTTTCCCTCCCTGTCTGTATCTTGTCTCTATCGAAATACAAGTGTGTGTATCCTCTCAACCAATTGACCTTTCTTTTATAATTTTAGGTAAAGTGAAAACCCTAATTTCACTTTCACAAGTTAATAAATAATTAGATCACTTTAATTATTTTCCAATGTAAACTTAGGAAAAATAATTAAATATAACTGGTTTCCTGATTTAAATCTTCTGCATGCAAGGACACATGGATGCAGTAAGACCTTCTTTGTTGCTGCTAGTTTAACAATTAGTTCTATGCTAAACTTTGAAATCGTCTTCATGGATTTGTGGGGAGAAGAGTATGGAGATTCCCTACAAAAAGGGAACAAGGGGGATTGTTAGCCTATGAGTCACTAGACAATCACAAAGTCTAAGATCATCCATTTACGCTTTGTCATCCTTATCTCTTGACGAGGTGTTGTCATTATCCATTAATGAATTGTCATTGAGATCTAGATGTAGAGGTGGTTACATCCATGCACTATATATTGATATAATTGGATGGTTAAGAGTGTTGAGAATGGATTACATACTTTTTCGCCAAGTTTTTATCTTGCGTTCTATTTCATAACGTCGCTCCTTTATATAGAGTAGGTGAGGTAGGCCAACATAAAACATGGACTAGGTCCACACAAGTAACCCTAGATCTAAGTCAACAAGGAAACCTCATATGGAGCACTCTACAATACTAGGATGAAAAATGTCACACCCGGGTTTTACCCAACCCCATGGTGGTGCACCCTCCAAGCTTGATGCCCCTTGACCCTGTTGTCCATCGATTGCACACCAGCAGCAAAAATCTTCCGAAAGCTGTTTCCTCACTTGAGAAAGTGGGAGAGGTGTGACCTTGGGGGCAAGCATAGAGCCAGGTACTGTCACCTACTCCTAGCTCCTCCGTTTAGGCTAACTCCTAACGAAGCCAAGGGGGGTAGTCCCTAACAAAGAGTTTTCTATGGCTCAATGTGTCTAAGTTAAGTTTTAATGTTCGAATGATACAGATGGGTGTTGTTTAGGAGTTATTATGATGAAAGATGATTATGATTATGAAAATTTGAACACAAGACAAAGGCAATCCACGTTGCTGCACTGGATTAAAAGATGAACCATTATATCAAGAACTTTTAAAATATAAAAGTGCATTCACAAATAAAGATCTTATAAATAAGAGGACAAATGGTCCAGATTAATAATAACACATGAAAAGATAGACCAGTGCCTTATGGAGTCAAAGCTCTGCAATGCTTGAAGAATAACAAAGATACAAGTCTTGAAATAAAGCTAGTGGATATGTTATGCGAGTGCTCTTGGTACATTTTAAAGATTTTAGTGGTCTTGTTTATTATGGCTTTGAAACGAAGAAGGTATCAGAGACCAACCGAGAAAGTGTTCAAAGTCATTTCGTTCTAGACATGTCGGCCTGTCCAGTATGTCGGGCTGGTGTCCTGGAGGAGTAACCAGCTAGCTGTGACCCTAAGACAACGGGGAGTTCCGATGCCCTTACTGAGAATAGACTTGAATACTTTCTACAACGTCGGTGCGTTGGTTATGGGGTAAAATTTTTATTATGTTGTTATTGCGAGCTTAGCAAATTTGTTCACCGTTCTGAGTACGAGCCCAACTATGAAAGTCGGCAGAGCATACTAGGTGAGGGATATCAACGAAGTAAATTTATAAAAAGGGGAATGTGAGCTCTAAAATTTTATTAGAAAAATTAATTAAAACCCTCCGACAGAGAGCGCTCTTGACTTTGTCTTATGATGAAAGTTCAAGAGTCTTAGCTAAACTATATGCTTGATGCAAGGAAATGCAGTGGGAATGCTCTTCGATAGAGAGTGCTCTTGACTTGGATTCCGGCAAGTTCAAGAGACTTAGAAGTTAAGTTAAGAAATTACAAAAGCAAAAGTACTTGAAATAAAAGAAAAATTAAACAAACTCTTCGACAGAGAGCACTCTTGATCCACCTTACGATGAGTTCAAGAGATTTTTGTTCTTTTTACTTTTTGCAATATTATATCAAACAAAAGCAAACAGAGCTAAATTAAAACTAAGTAAGGAAACAAGAAACTTTTCTTTTCTAACTTTTATGAAAGCAAACAAAAACTTTTCAAAAATGAAACTACTTTTTCCTATTCTACTCTAACAAATTACTCTACAAGCATGCAAACTTGAAATTGAAAAGGATGATACAGGCTTCCCCCAAATGGGGGAAGAGGGGTGTGGGAGCCTTTATCCCACTTGCTTTTTATTAACTTTTTACAATGCTTTTTGATGCTTTTTGCCTCTTCCGAAAGAGCAAGGTGAGAAAGGGAAAGGGAGAAAAGGGAAATGTTTTTGTCTTTTTGCTCTTTGCTTGCTTCTTGGCTTGCCTTTAGCCTTTGGGCTTTTCTTGATTTTCCTGAAAGTAAGAGCTTTAAACACTAGAATGTTATATGTTAGTTAAAACATAAAATGAAACAAAACTACAAACTAACCTTTAAAAAGGGATAAACTTCTACGGTGAAAAAGGAGGAAAGAAAGACGAGAAAACGCTATGAAACGGAAGAGAAGAAGGGCAAAAAGAGGGCTGTCCAAAAGGGTAAAAGAGGGCTGCAAACTAACATAAAAGGGGCTGCAAAGTGAGTGAAGAAAGGGAAAAAGAGGGCAGCGAGAAAAGAAGAGAAAAAACAAGCCAAACAAGGCAAGAGAAGGGAAGCCAAAAGATGGAAAAATGGAGACTAGGGCTTCCAAAAAGTAACCGGTAACCAAAGTAAAGACTTCTTGTGGATAGAACACAAGATAGAGAGAGAGACTCCCAACTTTCTTTTTGCATTTAAAGAAGACGATTCCTGTAGGTCCTGCAATCACAAAGTGTTAAACAAAAATTTGGTTGTTTGAAGCTTGGCATAGAAGCAGCTGAACTCACACCCTTCTTCAACCTGTGAAGCCTGATAACACACCAAAACTCAATACAAAACGTGAGATCAAGATTACATGCTAGTATGCTAAGGAAACTAAACCAAGATCAACTTTACGTATTACTGACTACTCATGTCCATCGAGATACTAATCTACTTTGCATAAACAACCAAATTGAAACAACAAATGATTATTCTACTGTGCCAATAATGGCCTTCTTGAGCTAACAAAATAATTGATCTCATGCAAGTATTAAAGAGATAGGGGTTAGAGACAATATCACCTCAACCATTAGAAAGTTACCACATGCAAGAGCTCATAGACCTCCAAAGTTGAATTTTTATTAAAGCAAATGCTTGATACAATTTTCTCAGAGTAACTCTACTACAAAGTTCCATGTTGTAGAGCTCAAAAGAGCCTCTACTTATACAAAAAAGAAAGAAAATAGGGCTCAAATCCCTAAATCCGGACTAAGAGTAACAACAGAGTAATTGAATGAGCTCAGCATGATGATTTGGAGTTGAACTGAGCTGCAACTGAGTTGTAACTGAGTGTTGGAGTAATGAGGGGGGGTGAGGTGACTCATCCTCCCTCGTAATGATCACCCAACCAATAGATAACCCACACTTCAACCAAAAACGAATTTGACCAAAGAGGGCAAATTTCTGACTGATAGTTCAACTGCTGCACTTCGATACTTGATGTGAAACTGACCGATATTGATTGGAATCATCATAAATGCTCTGTGCCATGTCATTTAGCCTTTTATTTTATTCAATTTGGTTTATTTTGGAGAGTTTTTTATTATCTCCAAAATATTCATTTTTAATATTTTAATTAATAATTTCTTCGTAAATGATTTTTTTGAGAAATTATTAATTATGAGGCTGGATGAATATCCGAAACTTAGGGATAGCTAGCAGTTGATCATTGATGATTTTTGGCTTAAGGTTAGAGCCTTCAATCATTGAATTCGGGTTCTTGATGACTCACATATTACAAATTGAAAATTTTCCATTCAAACTATGGAGAAATTTAATTAAAAACTTAGGAAAAATTAAAAAAATAAAAACCCAAAAGCCGACACTTCTGGTAAATTTTTTTCGGAATTTTTTCCGAGGGTCCTAGTGACTTAGGACATGACCATAGTCTATTCTAATAATGTTGAGTAGGTTTATACATACTTAGTTGGGCTCTAATAACCCCTCTAATAACCCCCCAAGGTCAAACATCCACTCAAACTAAGACATCCATATGTCCATCAAGCATCCACCGAGGGACTAGGAGACCAAGGACTCGCTTGGCTAGGTGTAAAACTTATGGATTAGCCCCAAAAGGTAACATATATGTATTATCTATTGTCATTAATGTTTATTGTAATCAATAGTCAATTTTGAAGCTACAACTACTAACCAATGCTTGAGAATGATAAATGCTTGAAGATCTTTCGAATAAGCATCCAACCTTAGTTGATTAGGATATTATACTCTAGGGATTTCCCTAGTACAAATTTTTAATATGCGATCCTAAATTTGGCATTTCTTGTGTTTTGTATTATAGTGTCTCTCACTTTTTGATAGGACTAACGTGCATGTCAATGAATCATTCTTTATGAACACGTTGCTTATTGAAAATGATACATAGAGAAAAATAAATAGAGGCTTCCACATTTATTAGAGGTTTGTGTTCTGGAAGCACATTGAGTTTTGAACTTAAAGGAAAATTACTATAGCGCAATCATTGTACTTTGTTGAAGAACTATGTTTTGTGTACATAGAAGTGTAATCATAGAATTTTATCGTAGACTATTTATGTTTCTATCAAATGACTTGATTTTCTGAGATGAGAGCCATATATAGATTTAGGTGTTTCTTATGAGATTTGTTTGCCTTGTTAGTGAATATGAAGTATAATAGCTCTTTTGCATGATGCTTTCAGGTGAACTATCTTTATGATTATAACCTTGAAATATTGGATGATCCCGCAACACAAGCATTACTTGAGGTAATGATCAAATAATCTTTCTTTGATCTAGATATGTCATGTTAAGAAACATGCATGAACTAAAAGTTGAGCATGAAATAATTGAAACTATATTGACTACAAGTTATTCTTGTTTTGAGTTTTATAAATGCATAATCATTTATTGGAGTTGGAGTTTCTAATTGATTCCATTGTTCCCAATGTCATTGTTATCAAGATTTTATACTTTTGGTGAAAATTATTCAGTATTGTTGTTTCAATTCACTTTCTGCAGGTTGGTTTATTTTATCAACAACGAGATCCATCGTTTCTTCGTCCACTTACTGTTGGTATTCAAAGGTGCCTTGTTAGATGGTAAAGAGTCAAACCTGCTTTTTCCTGCAAAACATGTCACTTCATTATTTCAATTAAAAGAAAACTACATGCAATATGAACTATCACTAAAGTTAGATTTAGTTGTTTGCTCAAGGAGAACTTTATTTCACTTTTAAGTTTTTTTGTCTTTTCTTGGCTATTGTAGTCCATATGTTGTGTATGTAACACATATCCATTGAATAACATTTGAACTTTTGTTTCGCAGGCTTGTTCAAGAAAAGTTACAACTTAACACTATGGAGTCGATCCAATTTTTTTGGCAGCGAATGATAAGGGGTCGAGGTTATCATCATTTGATGGAGGGCACTGGTCTTTAAGTTTGAAACCTGTACCTAGAATCATTTATCAAAGTGGATACCAATTCTTTTTGTAAATGATGTAACTTGGTGTTATCTTATAGTTTTGTTGAGGAAGGCCTGTGCTTATTTTTATCAGTTAAATATCTTTAGCAACACTTGGATCTAACACATGCCTATATGACATTAAATGCATTTTGACATTAAGTCAACCTAAGCATCTAAAATTCACAGATTTTCCAAAAGTCGACATAAGATCATGAGAATAAATGGTGATCCGATGAGTAAAATCCAAGATAACTTAAATATGACTGGATACAAATAGTCATTAGTGACAGGGAATTAATAAGATATTTCTAATTGATCGGAAATTGGCATTTATCAATTTTATTAAAGACCTTGATTATATAGTTTGGCATTAAAATTAAATTTGAAATTCTTTTTGACAAATCCATGAGTAGAGTGACATTTTCATCCCCCGAGAGCATACCTAAAGCAATTAAGTCTAAAGAAATTAAGTCTTCAAGCACTGCAAGCAATCGAAGGGAGTGTAATACGAGTGAGTGCAACAAAAGTTGAAGTAAAGGTACAACAAATAGAGAACAAGCTACATGGAACACTAATCTAAACAAGATAGCAAGGTAATACAAGACCATTGATATGATGAAGATAGAAAGGAAATACAAGAAGAACATGAACGTGGCAAGGATTGTGTAGCACATGTTAAAGAAATGTGCATTAAAGGAAAATGTGTGATAGGAGTAGGCATATTGGGCACATGTGAGAAAAGTGCACATGGCAGGCAAACGATGACAAGTGTGTGTGATATTGAGAATGCCAAGGGAAGCTAAAGGCTCATTAGGAAATTGAGAAGTCTCAGTTGCAATTGAAGCAACATAATGGACCTGAAGAGTTGCAAGATGTAGATGATGTAGCTTTGTAATCTAACTTTTTGTTGCGGTGTTGCTCTTGGTATGTAGAGTTCAAGGTGTTAGAGAATTGGGGCCATTGCACCCTTAACTGTGCACCTTGGATTTAGAGCAAGTTTGAGAAGCTCAGGGATAGAATTGAGTTAAAGGAACACTAAGAGGAAGATTTGGAAGAAATGACAATAAGAGGTGGAAGGACACCCATAAACATAGAAATGTAAGGCATTACAAACAACAATTAAAAAGTTGGTGAACAAAACAATCTAGAGATGCCAAAGCAAGTCAATTTGAACCAAAGAGGAAGAAGAAAGTCAACTACAGAATTGATATGTTGTAGCACAATTGTTGAGATTCTTGAAGAGTGAAGGGGGGTGAAAGGTTGAGGTTTCATGTTATGACAAAAACTTGAAGGAAGCAACATTAATAAACTAGATAACATGGAGCACCACATCAAATTTGAGAGAATGTAAGACCCTCAGAAAATAAATTTTGTGAGTACCAAAGCTAAAAGAGCATGTTGCAATTTGGTGGCATTTTGTGCATAAGAGAGGATTTGAAAGGAAAAAAAAGATTCAAGGCTTGAGCAAGATGGTCGCAAAACTTTGGCAAAAGTTTATTCTTGTAGATCATAAACAAGCATTGAACAAATAGTTGAAGAATTTGAAGTAGAAAGACCAGATTATAAAACTTTGACAAAATTTTATTCTTGTAGATTATAAACAAGCATTGAACAAATATTTGAAGAATTTGAAGTAGAAAGACCAAAGTATATAACAATACACATGGTTTTTTTTACAAAATTTCTGTAAGACACGAGGAGGAATAAAATTAACATGTTTCAAGGTATGTGAATGGTTTGAAGTTTGCCATTTAGGATGAAATTAATTTGCACAATATGCACTTATTTGGAAAGGCATACTAGATAGCTATAATGTATGTAGTGACCCTAATGAGCACATATAATGGGGCAATTGACTATGTAAACTCTTGGTCAACTTCATAGTTGTTTACATGGGCAATGTGTGAGAACTAGTATATAGGAGTCAATAGAGTCATTATACACACATTTGCTTATGATTGTTGTATTTGATTATAATAGGGTTTTATGGAGTTGTCATGATATTTAAGGAGTTATGATGTAACTCAATGTAATAATACTTATGGGAGTTGTTCTCCACATCAATGTTTAGTGTACATTGTGTGTATGTAGGTTTATCGTTCTTAATTCTATATTATATTAATTACATTAGTGTTAGAGGTAAAAAATAAATTTTCATGCAAGGAGAATAAAAAGAGCTTTGGTAGAGGAGGACATCGTAGTGGTAAATGTTGTGATTCCATGTAAAAGTTAGAAAATGTAAAATATTTGAAAACAATTCCATAGGCAAAGAATGAAGTAGAGGCCACATAAGAGGAGAGGGTGGTTACATGAGGTGGATATATTGTTATAGCTATGGAGATCGAAATCCCAAGTCATTTTAAATGCATGCGCAAAGAGAGAATTATAGAGGGAAAGGTGTCTAAGGACATTTTGCAACAACAACACAGCATGGAGAATATATGATGGTGCAAAAGGAAGACGAGTGGCCGAGGAAAAAAAGAACAAAGTGCAAGCGTCAACAAACATTTTAAAACTATTATCAATAATGGCAGTACTAAAAATATGGTCATGATAGAGATGGTAGATAAATTAAAGTCAGTGCAACAAATATCCACAACCATTCAAACCTTTTAGCGCAAATATGAAGTGATGATCATTGGTCAATACAAGGTATCGTTTAATATTTGTGAATATAGAGACAAAATTTTGTGCAATGCCATTTCCATAGAAGCTTACCATTTGTTGTTGGGAAGGCCCATGGTAGTATGATAGATGCATAGTGCATGGTGGGAAGGCCCATGGTAATATGTTTTTATGCACAATGGGGATTAAAGAATACTACACATTTATATAGAAGTGAAATTTTTTGTTGAGGAAAAAGGGATCCACAGAAAAGTGAAGTTGTTGGAGTACACTGGCATAATGCATTATGAAATGCCATGCGGTTTCCTCCAAAGCGGAAGATTGCATATGCCATTTTGATTCAAATCGAGCATTACTGAATGATGCAACACATAGGATGAGTTAGATGGGAATAATAGAGGTGGATCGATGGTTAGGTGAATTGTTACCGAAGGGATTAACCAAAGAGAAATTAGTGTGTGTGCATGGTGGCAATGTTAATGAAGATAAGATACGTTAAAGGCATATAAACTATTCCAATACACCACAATAGAAGTTTACCCAAACATTGTTTCACACATTCACCCACACAAATAGTTCCATAGAGGAGGAGAAGGTTGAACAATCAAGCATGCTTACCTTGCAACCAATCAACCTTTATTTTAGTGCATAATGTCAAAGAAAAATGGATAGTGGACGATGTGTATAAATTACAAAGGATTGACGAAGAGCACAATTACGTATAGATTCTCGTTGTCGAGGATGAATTTTTTGATGGATGGCCTTGGTCACAAGATTTTGTTCACATAGATAGATACGAAGTAAAAATATCACTAGATCAAGATTGAAGGGGAAAATGTGGAAGATTGCATTCAAGACTAAAGTTGTTTTGTATGAGTGGTTGCATATGCCTTTTGGATTGATTGATGTGTTGAGTACATTCATGCAATTGTTGATGGAGGTATTGCAATTGTACACTAGTAAAATTTGAGATGTTTGCTTGAATGATATTCTAATTTCAGTGATAGTAGAGAGGAGGTTAGAAGCATTTGAGGCTGGTGTCTGGAGTGCTAAGAAAGAATTGATTGTGCATCACCTTGAAAAATGTGAATTCTAAAGGAGATGGTGTACCTTGGATTTGCAATCACCTAGGAAGGTTGTGCATGATCCAAAGATAGCAAAGGTTATGATGAATGACCTACACATCTTAGTGCAATAGAGGTTGGAACTTTTCATGGCATTGCAAATTTTTACATAAGGTTCATCAAAGGATTTAGTAGTATATGTATGATTATGATTAATTGTATGAATGTATGAGGATTCCAACAAATCATGTAGGGATAAAAGAGCTTTTATCTGTTGAAGCAAAAGATCAAACAAGGCATCTATTGGCATTATCAGATTTCAATAATCTTTATAAAATGATTGTGGGGCAAGCATGGCAGTTATTAGTGTAGTGTTGAGTGATGAAGAAAGATTGATAACACTTTTCAACAAGCTAAATGAATCATGACGTAAGTATTCTTCTTATGATCTTTAGTTTTACGTTATTGTCAAGGCATTAAAATATTTGAGACACTATCTGTTGTCATGAGAGTTCATGTCCTACATAAAACATCAATCACTAATGTTAACAACTAGGTGACATAGAATCAAACATGTAAAATGGGTTCATTTTTTGTGTTGAAAAACAAGTTTGGGAAGGAAAATAAGGTTTTAGACAAACTATTTAAGAGTGCTAAATGTTGGAAATAACGAAAACAAGATAGATGGCTTCAAGCAATCAAGGCCATTTATGAGTGCAACAAAGATTTTCTATGTGTTGAAGAGAGATGTCGGAGCCCAATGACAAGGAAAAATCATGCAAATGGATTACTTCATCCAAGTTTGTTACTTGTTCAAGGGGGAGAAGTTATCCATCCTAGAGTTCAACATGTGAGAATCTAATAAGAGTATTGCACAACATTAGGTTAGGACAATTTGGGTGAGATTAAACATGGTTTGTTGGAGAAAATATATTACTAACAGAGCATGAAGGAGGCTAGTAGATTTGCTTCATTGCGTAGATTATGTCAAATGGAAAAGGAGTCAATCATAATATAGGATTGTACACATCATTGTCGGTATCAAAGATGCATTGGGAGGACATATCAATGGTTTTCATTTTGGACTACCAAGAATGCACCACAATTTTGATGCATTGTTTGGTGTGGTTGACAAGGTTTGAAATATGGCATACTGCATGCCTTGTTGCGTTGAGGGGTGCTTTATAGCCCAATATGAGGGAGATCTTGCAACGTTTGTCGATATTATGTTGTAACGTTTGTTACTAAAAAAATAATAAAAAATAAAATTTTAATTATCCGCCAAAATAAATGTCGGCCACAAAAACAACCTAATATGGGGGAGATGTTGTAATGTTCCTACCTAACAAAACAATAAAAAATAAAAAAATTAATTATTAGCCAAAAAAAATGTTGGTCAGAGAGACAACACGATATGTGGGAGATGTTGCAATGTTTCTACCTAACAAAATAATAAAAAATAAAAATTGAATCATCCGCAAAAAAATGTTGGAACCATGTGCAAGGCCTCCTAAAAAATCCATGGTTTTATTGTACATGGTTCAAGGGGGCCTTGCAAATGGTTTTAAAACCATGTGCAAGGCCTCCTAAACATGGTTTAGGAGGGCCTTGCAAATGGTTTTAAAACCATGTGTAAGGCCTCCTAACAACCCATGGTTTTATTGTACATGGTTTAGGAGGGCCTTGAAAATGTGCAAGGCCTCCTAAACAACCCATGGTTTTAGGAGGGCCTTGCACATGGTTTTAAAACCATGTATGGGGGAGATGTTGTAATGTTCCTTCCTAACAAAATAAAAAATAATAAAAAATATTATATGTCGGCCATAAATAATATTAAATATTAATAATAAAAATATTATATGTCGGCCATAAATAAAAACAGGTGCCTTTTGGTTTGAATCAAATCAATGGCTATATATAGGACACAACAAAGCTGATAGCTCCTTCAGTGCAATACCTAAGAAGAGGTTTGCACCTCGAGAGATTTGATACCTCTTGGCGCTTGATAGAGCCTAGGATTTGGATCTAGGCTGGTAATAAAACCAATGATGCAACATGTTGCACAAAGTTAGTCTTCAAGGAGGTGATGAGATTGCATGGTTTGTCAAAGGTGTTTGTGTGTGTGTGGTGTGGTTGACAAGGTTTGAGAGATGACATACTACATTACATGCCTTGTAATAAAACCAATGATGTAGCATGTTGCTCAAAGTCTTCAAGGAGGTGATTACATTGCATGATACATCTTCAATGAGTTTATTACATTGCATGGTTTGTTGAAGATGTGTGTATGTATGTGTGTGTGGTTGACAAGATTTGAAAGATGACATACTACATGCCTTGTAATAAAACCGATGATGTAACTTGTTGAACAAAGTCTTCAAGGAGGTGATTATATTGCATGGTAAGTCTTCAATGAGGTGATTACATTGCATAGTTTTCCAAAGGTGTGTGTGTGTGTGTGTGCACGTGCACGCTTGTGTGTTTGTGTGGTGTGGTTGACAAAGTTTGAAAGATGACATACTACCGGCCTTGTAATAAAACTAGTGATGCAACATATTGCACAAAGTCTTCAAGCATGTGATTACATTGCTTGGTAAGTCCTCAAGGAGGTGATTACATTGCATGGTAAGTCTTCAAGGAGGTGATTACATTGCATGGTTTTCCAAAGATGCATGGTTTGGTAGTACAATTCCACATATAACCCTTTGAGAGATGGAGACGCCAAATTGGTGAACTGAAGGCTAGTAAATCTTTTGAAATGTTTAGCTTCAGATAAGCCAAAACAATGGAAAAAAGTTTTGGCACATACAAAGTTCGTGTATAACATCTTTGTGAACACGTTGATAGGAATTTTCACATTTCAACATTGTGAATGCAGAAAATTCAAGAGTGTCAGAGTTGGTTAATTTCCCAGTTGACATGCATAGTAGCAATGTTGCAAAATCATTTATATAGCATATAGAGTAGGTGTATGTAAATGTGAAGCAAAATCGAGTATGTAGAATTAAGAAGATTGGAGATAATGCATACAAAATGGTGTGGATAGGAAGGTTCAATTTTTTGTCTAGTTTAAATTGTGTGGATTTTTGAGTGCACAAAATGTGAGATCATTGCAAAAGATGAAGATGAAGATGTAGTGGATGAAGAAAGTGCAAAACAAAATTGGTAAGACGTATTCCAAAGAAGCCAGACGAGATCGAGCAAGTGTTGGATGAGAACGTATTCAAGAAACGAGGCATAATATAAGCATTACCTAGTCAAGTGGAAGAACAAACCATATGCAAATAACACATGGAATCCTAAAGTAGACTATAAGAAATTTCACAAGGGAAGAACTATAATAGTTGAAGCAAAGGATAAAGGATCAACGTAAAGGTGTGTGTTTTATTCACAAGGTGATGTTGATCCAAGAGCATCCCTAAAATAACTAAGTCAATTAGCGTGTTAGGCAAGTTTGACATAAGTAAGAGAAATGAAGGTTGAAAAAGAGCATGTTAGGTAGAGGAACAATGCTTGTGCAATTCTAATGTAATCAAGATAGAATTGAAATGCGACAAGAGAAAGAATGTGACAAACTATGTAGGGTTAGCATGTGGGGAAGAGATGTGCATCAAAGGAACACAAAAAATAGACATGGTTCAAAGGCATGTGAGAAAAGTGTGCATGGAAGAGGCATGATGACAAGCATGTGTGGCTATTGATTGCACGAAGGAAAGCTAAAGAACCATGAGGGATATTGAAAAGTCTCAAATGAAGTTGAAGTGACATTATGGACGCAAAGATTTAGAGGAAGTTAATGAAGAGTTAGAAGAAGATGGATGGTTAGTGAATGAATAAAATAAATAGGGTAGTTTTCCTTTGGGTTGAGTTAGCTACTGAGTTCGTAGTCCATTTTTAGAGATAGATCATGTAGAGAGTTGAGTAATAATAGGTACATGTAATATTATTTTGAATTCTACTTTGGTTGGTAATAATATGTACATATATCTTGATTTATAATCATGAGAACGAGGAGACCTTTTCCTAAGCTATGATCTAGTTTTAATCTTCTATAATTACTTGTATGAGTATTTTAATTCTTATAGTGTCTCTAACATAATCTCAATGTTACACATTGTTGTGCTTAGTTTACAAGGTTCAAGATATTGGAGAATAAGGGGCATTGTGCCCTCAACTACACCAAAACTTGCTCTTAATTAAAGCCTTTTGTACCCCCAAATTAGTCCGTAAGAAGTTTTTTAGTGACATTAGTTACGTTTTTAGTGACATTAGTGAAGTAAAATCATGTTTGGAGAGTACATAGCACAGAGAGTAATCAATGTGTTTAGTTAAAACTTCGGTCTATATTAAAAATTTGACAATGAAATTGGCAATCTAGTATGTATTCCCTATCTTTGGACCTTATGTTGTCACAAATTAATAGAGAAAGTCAAGCCAATAGAATGTCCAAAAACATGATGAATTGATATGGTTGGGTTCAAGTCCACTCAACTTTCGATAACTAATCATAATATGATAGTTGGATTTGTTTAGCATTGTTTATTACCCCTTAGTTGATTATTTTGAAAACTTTTTACATAATTAAGTAATATTAAAAAAATATTATGAATATGAAGTTATGCATTTAGTATTTGATAGTTTGATATCTCTTAACTAAGATTGTTTCATTGTTTATATGGAAATTAGAAACAGTGGGAAGAAAGAAACATGTTTAAGAGAATTCTTGTGTAAATAAATAATTTTGTTATTGTTAAATTATAGAGTATTTTGATAACTACAAAAATTAACTATTGCTTATGTAGTAATTTTTAAATCCAAATGAAATTTTAATAATTTTTCTAAATAATAAAACTAATATTTATATTTATTTATTTTAATTTAATACATTTATTATTTTTAATATTATTTTTAAATTATTTTTTTTAAAATAGAAAATATTAATTATAATTACATCATTGGCCAATGCTTTATGAAATATCTAAAATCTTGAAATTCTTATCATGATTGTATTTTTCATAAAAGCCTGTAATTTTTAGTTATTCAGTCTTCTCTTGAAGATAAGTTGCTTTGACCATAGACTTTTCAACTTCTGCAAAGTGAGCATTCTTTGTTACATGGTTATTTTAGAGTTTTTGTAAAGAATTTGATTGTTTTTAATAACAATGTTCATGGTATTTGAATGTAAATAGCCACTTTGATAATATTGTTTAGAAGCAAGACATTTACGAGACATACATATGTAACTTCCATGAAAGCTAACTATTTAATATGAGTAGTATATAAAATTATCAATAAAATTATTAGTGTACTCCAATACCCTTTTCTTTGTATGAGTACCCGTTCCTTTATCTATGGACGATTCCACCATTCCTTCTTGTGCTAGATTATTCATTTTCTATCTCAACTTATTCACCAACGTTACCACCTAACTATTAAGTATGAGTGGTATATAAGATTATTAATGGAAATTATTGCATTGAAATTGGAAAAATTAATAAAGAATATATAATAAAATATTTAATTAATAAATGCTATTATATTATGTTATTATAAAGGAAACAACATATTAGGATAAGTCTACTTTTAACATTTTAAAGTAAAGTTCAAAATGTGCTTTAGCTTGCATTTTTGGGAAACCAAGTTGAAGTACAGAGTTTGAGTAGTTTGAATAGCTATCATGTCCTTATTCAAGATAGTAAAAATAAATTTGTTGAAGTTCTTATGACTGTAAAATGGTTGGTGGCCATCGCTACTACTATAACTAGACTTAAAATAACTATGCAAAAAAGCATAACCATATGACAGAGAAACATGGAATAAACCAAAGTAATCCTTCTAGTGTGTAGATGGATCAAGTTCAAGGTTGTCCTCATCGGTCTTGATAATGAGTGGGGTTTCTAGAGTGCACCCTTCATGAGGCGTATTTTCCACAAACTTCACTCCCAAGCAACACCCAATCTTGTTCAACTTCCTGTTCACGATTCAGGATACAACCTTTAGCTCTTGTAATGTTGCTACTTCCACCTTGAGGGCAGTAGTTTCCTTTCCTCTCATATAGAGCTCAACCCATAGAGATTTGACAACCCAATACATTTCCAAGGAACGATCGTAAAGATCCAGTCTAGATTTAGTGTTCCTGGGATCCTAAGCCTAGTCGGCCATTGTTACTTGAATTGTCATTGATGCCAACAAGGGAATTGTAGTGGCCCCACAAGTAGCCATTGATTCTACCAAGTCCCTCTTGTAGTACAAAGCCCATATAGAGATGAGGTGTGCTTTGAAGCACCTTGTGGAGCCTTGCATTCAATTGACAAGGTCCTTGAGCCCACAAGATTGGATCTTGGAACCACTCCTCATGGATGATGCTGAAGACCCTGTTGATGATGATGAAGAACTTGGTGTTGAATCCCTTGTGGACAATGGATAAGCTCTTGATGGGTTAAAGAAGCATTAATGACCCATTATGTGGTCATTCATGCTTTGATAGGGTCATGGTACCCTAGGAGAAGGCTTGGCAACCCCATAGGAGCTAGGTAGCATGATGGATCTTGACCCTTGGAGGTCCTCTTATGTGGTTGAGGTGGTTGAAGAAGCTCATGAATCCTCTTGCATGGTGAAGAAGTCTTTGAATAAGCCCTTGGACCCACACTTGGTGAATTAATGGTCCTTGAACCCTTAATGGAGATGATGTGGTTGTTTGTGGGTTGATGGGGTCTTGGAACTTGTGGAGATGGTCCTAGGGCACGAGAAAGACTTGACACCCCCACAAATGGTGGTTTGATGGTCCTTGCACCCTTGAAGGAATGGTGAAGGTAATGTGGGTCACTTGTGTGTTGATGGGGTATTGAAACCCTTGAAGATGGTTTGTACCTTTTATTTTGGGTTTGGTGGCATGTCCTTAGTTCCTTGATGAAGCCCTAGTGGCTTGATGTAACTCTTAAATGGTAAAGTTGACCATAATTGTTAGTTTTTCAACTTTTAAGCTAGCATTATGTTAGGATCTTTTCACTGAGAGAATAACAAGCACATCAATAACATAAGCACATCACACGAGACAAGAGACACAAAGAGTTTTGATCGGGGAAACCATAAATGGAGAAAACCCCACAACTTCCTCTAAGAAAGTATCACCACAAGATGTGATACCCAAAATAGTAAGATGACCTCCCAACACAGCAATAGCCTTCTGTCTTCTGTCAAGCCCAAGTATTTCCTTCTCCAAAGGTGCGCCACACTTGAGAGAGCAAGTGATGTATTTCACAAGTGATAAATAGAGAGACTCTCACTCTCTATTTATATTCATCCGTTTCACTTGAATTTCCATTTCACACGTAGGCTCAACCTAATAATTACTACTTGAGCCTACACCTTAATTAGTGTATAATAACTCAAGTGCCCCGAAACTGTGGGAACTTACCTAATGAATTGATATGACTTGTTTACATTATTAATCCTCCCGATCGGAACATCGGGGCAAGACAACATGACTCAAATGCATAATAGAAACATCCCGGAATAAACATCGGGTTACAATACATGAAATACATAGAAGAATACATTCCGAAGTTACATATACATCAACACTCCCTCTTAACTAGGAAGGTATTCTTTCAACACAATTTTCAGCACTGGTCTTCTTCTCTGTATCAACTGGATCATCTCTCGATCTAGATCATCATAGTACGTCATCATTGGATCTGGATCATCACTGGATCTGGATCATCATCACTGGACTGGATCTGGATCATCACTCGATCTGGATCTCTCGGAGTCATCATAACTGGATCTGGATCATATCTCGATCTAGATCTCCACTGGTCATCATCATGTGTGTACTATCTCGTCATAGGAAGTTCTACAGAGCCAGCCCTTTTTCATGCTGGTTGTAGGCCTACTCTCATGTAGGTCTTTGCCCAGCACTTACATCTGACCTGCTCGTCAGAAAGGCACGTCCAGCACTCACATCTGATCATGTAGTGAACTACAATCACATCAGAAAGGCCCAGCACTCACATTCACCAGCATGATAGGCATAATCAACTACCATCTGTGAAATGGCTCTGCACTTAAATCTGACCTACTCGTTAGAATGGCACAGTACTCACATCCATCCAGGCTGGATCACATCCGCTCACAATGATGGGAGAGTTCTGCACTTCCATCCAGGCTGGATCACATCTTCTCACAATGATGGAAGATTTTCTCACTTTCATCCAGGCTGGAACCATATTCGCTCACAATGATGAAAGACTCTCATCCAGGCTGGATCACATCCGCTCACAATGATGAGAGATTTGTGCACTCACATCTGACCTGGTAGGAACTGAATCCTACACCCTCGTCAGAATGGCCCCCAGTCCCTGACTGAGCTACCTGGTAACTGACCAGGCACCTCCACTCTCCCTGAGAGTGGCAGTTGCCCTTACTTCTGTCCTACTCGACAGAATGGCCAACACTCACATCTATCATGGGAGGAACTTAATCCTTTAACCATGACCAGAATGGCTCAACCCTTACATCTGACCTGCTCGTCAGAATGGCTCTCTCAGTCCCTGACTGAGTGTTCCTGGTAACTGACCAGGTGCCTCCATTCCTCGAATGGCAGTTAGCACTCATATCTGACATGGAAGGAACTAAATCCTCTCACCATGACAGAATGGCTCATCCCTTACAACTGACCATGGAAGGAACCAATCCTCTCACCATGTCAGAATGGCTATGGGCCTCATCACTGTCTCTTGGAAGGAACCTCGATCTGGAGAACACCAAGTCTCTCTCTGAAGTACTCAAACTTCAGCCTAGCCAATGGCTTCATCAATACATCAACTATTTGTTCCTCCGTCACAACATACAGGAGCTTCACTGCTCCTCTCTGCACCATATCCCTGATATAGTGATACTTGATCTCGATATGCTTCGACTTGTCATGGAACACTGGATTCTCTGACAACTTCACGCAACTCTGGTTGTCACAATGTATACAAGTAGCATCCAACTGGAGATCAAATATATCAGACAGTAGCTTCCGTAGCCATACTGCCTCACAACTAGCTGAACAGGCTACGACATACTCTGCTTCAGTTGTACTTAGTGCCACACAGGATTGCTTCCTGCTAAACCAAGAGATCACACCTGATCCCATACTGAAGCAACATCCCGAAGTACTCTTCCTGTCGATGGCACTGCCTGCCCAATCTGAATCAACATAACCCTCTAGGTTAATCTTCTGATTTGCATCGTACTTGAGCCCATAATCAATTGTACCCTTCAGGTACCTCAGAATATGCTTTGCAGCAATCAAGTGAACACTTCTCGGATCCGTCAGGTACTGGCTCAAGGTGTTCACAGCAAAGCAAATGTCTGGTCTCGTGTTCGTCAGGTACATCAATGACCCAATCATCTGACGATACATCGTAGCATCAACCGACTCTGACGAAGCATCACTCAATAGCTTCAGGTTCGATGCCATGGGTGTAGCCAAAGCCTTGCAGTCCATCATCCCAAATCTCTTCAGGATCTCTACTACATACTTCCCTTGTCCAAGGAAGATCCCATCTATACTCTGCCACACCTCCATGCCTAGAACAATAGTGCATTGACACATAACAGGAGCATCATTGGTCTTCTGTCTTCAACCTTGGATCAAAGGTTGGAATCCACTTTACTCTCAGTAAAGCCTAGAATCATCGGTAATCTGCCCATCCTGTCGTACCATGTCGAACCTCAGGATCTTCTGCAATCACTCCCTCTGAAGCGGAGCATCATACTCCCTCTGTCTTCCATACTCTATGCACTGAAACATTCTGTACTGGAGTGACAAGTAGTATCCATCTAGGATCACTGGATACTAAGATCCTCTATCTTGAACTTCTTCAAAAGTTCATCTTGCACCCATCTGTGAGCTTGTCATCCTCTATCAACCTTGTAGCAAAGGTTAAGATATTCATCAAGCTCATCATGTATGTGTTATCCCATGGGTGTCTTCTGAACTCGTACAAGGCCTTCTTTCATTTGCACACATGATTATGCATTTCATGTGACTTCACTTCTATTAGCTGTAAATGTTTCTTTGTAGACTATGCCTTCTCTTCATGAGAAGCCTCATGCTACAAATCTTGCTTTGTATCCCACGATGTTTCCATCTACTGCATGATGGGGTGTCTTCTGAACTCATACAAGGCCTTCTTTCATTTGCACACATGATTATGCATTTCATGTGACTTCACTTCTATTAGCTGTAAATGTTTCTTTGTAGACTATTCCTTCTCTTCATGAGAAGCCTCATGCTACGAATCTTGCTTTGTATCCCACGATGTTTCCATCTACTGCATGATGGAACTATGAACTTCTCTTCAGGTCTCGATATTACGCCCAGACATAATTCTTCTTGAACTAATCTTCCCTTTCTTCTTGGTGGCTGGAAGGTTCTGCATCAATGATGTCACTGCACTCGTCATATTATTCTTTGTCTTTGAACTGTCGTC
>LPNX010867753.1:131126-230395 GCA_001517045.1 Pseudotsuga menziesii
TTGGATAATAGGTTCTTCAAGATTTGATTTCTTCATATTCCTCATTGCTTGAGGGATCTTCTTTGGATGGTGAGAGCCGGATCTTCAAATGCTCCCATCTTATCTTCTCTTCTTATGGGTAGAGATTCTTCTTCTTCCCAAAGTTTGCTGAAAGTAATCACTTCCTTCTGGAACACATTCCTTGAATGAATGAATTCCACGATCCTGGGAGGCCATTCAAGTTGGCCATCACCACTTCTGCATTCTTCACTTCTTCTTTAGGTCATATTCTGATTTTTGTTCTTCCCTTCAAATAGCTTGAAATTCTGGAATAGCTTTGCTTGCAATAGGTAGTGCTCTGTAGTGCACATGTGCAAGCCTTCTATGCCAAAGCTCATTTGACTCTACCGTATCATGGATCAAGGCTTGTTCTGGATAGCCCTTCAATTTGTATAAGCCTCCTTCTTGTTCTCTAATCACTACCGCATCATCGATAGTCTTTCCTTTTAGCCATATGATGACTTGACCATCTATGAATGCAATCCGCATTCCTTTTACATCAATGCTGAAATGGAGAGAAGGTTCTTCTTGAATCCCGGAACAAACAATACTTATTTCATTGTTAGAGACTTACCAGAGTCTAGCTTGTATGAATATTCCTGACTACCTTTTATTGGATATTGGTAGTCATCTCCTAGTTTCACCTTGTGAGGTGATTCATGTTCTGAGAGTCTTACAAAGGATTCCTTGAATCCTGTCATATGTTTGGAAGCCCCACTGTCTATAAGCCAATCATCACTTCCATGAATAATGTTACTTGTGAGAGTTGATATCAGAACATATTCATCCTCACTTGAAGAATCTTCACTTTCATGTCTGGATCTCTTTTGGATGGTTCATCATCCTCTGTAGCATGAGCATGATGTCTTCTTTGGCCTTGACCAAGTTCTTCTTGTGAAAGGCTTCTAACCTCGTCTCCCTCTGAAACTGGAACCTCTATACTCAGGTAGGTGTTCAATCCAGTTTCTTCAAAGAGATCAGATAATTCTAGGCTTGGGAGTTTTCAACTTCCCCAAGCTTTTCACCAAACTGATGTGATATATCATATTAAAATGAGAACCTCAAATGGAAATAGCAAAGGATTAGATCTTACCGATTTGAGGTGTCCGTCCTTGTCCCGGAGTTTGCTGATCTAGGGTTTGTCACAGAAACCCTAATTTTCAAAACTTGGAATATTTCAGATCTGATTGGACGAACAGATAGATCTCTTCAAATGGAGCTATCCAATGTACTCCTTTTCTGAAAACAGTGGAGGGAAGCTCCCGGAATAGGAAGCCCTAATTTTCTGATTTCTTCTGCAGAAATGCCTGTTACTGTTTCTGTGATATCTCTGAAATTACTACTCCTATATGTCTGAAATTTTGCATTGAGGTAACGTCGCATGTCCCTGATCCAACACCACAAGTTTCCTTAGAATTGCTTTCACCATTTGGGATTTATGATCCTTTTCCCAAGGTGACCTGTTACAGGACTGTTCAGAACAGTGAAGTTGTATGGCCTGCCACGTGTCACTGGTTCATCTTCTGAGTATGATATTCAGACCACAGAAATTAAAGTCTGTTCCCTTTCTAGAGAATCTTCAGTAATTCCATTTGGACCTTTGTAGCCCAAGATATTGCAGATCTCCCCAGGTGTCCTGTTTATGGATGATTTCTGGAAGAGGATGGAGCCCTAACTTGGAGAGATCATATCTCTCAGAATATAGAGAATCTGAGGCTGATTTTTGGAGATAGTGTTCATCAGGATTTTATCTTCGGCCCCTGCAATTTTCAGCTTCTGATACTTTGTCAATATCGAAATATAGCGACTGTACCAAAACTTAGCAGTTTTAGTATTTAGGGTTTCTCCTAGCTCAGGGTCAAACTAGGGTTTGAATTTCCTGGAGTTTCACCCAACCAAATTTCTTGATCCAGGTCTCTAAACTTAGGTTTTGATGAGGAGAATAACCCTATCCTGGTCTCACTCAAAAATTTCTCTTCTGTAGAAATCCCTAATTTCCACATCGAAACTGAAAATGCTTGAAATTGAATTCCGCATCGACAGAAAGATGCACCCTTCAATGGAGAGTCATCTTAGCATACTTTTGCTGAAAATTTGTGGAGGAAGATCCACAAAATAGGAAGCCCTAGTTCCTATAGCTGCACAATGTCTTCTTCTCAGGTTAGCTCTGATACCATGTTAGTTTTTCAACTTTTAAGCTAGCATTATGTTAGGATCTTTTCACTGAGAGAATAACAAGCACAACAATAACATAAGCACATCACATGAGACAAGAGACACAAAGAGTTTTGATCGGGGAAACCATAAATGGAGAAAACCACGCAACTTCCTCTAAGATAGTATCACCACAAGATGTGATACCCAAAACAGTAAGATGACCTCCCAACACAGCAATAGCCTTCTGTCTTCTGTCAAGCCCAAGTATTTCCTTCTCCAAAGGTGCGCCACACTTGAGAGAGCAAGTGATGTATTTCACAAGTGATAAATAGAGAGACTCTCACTCTCTATATTCATCCGTTTCACTTGAATTGCCATTTCACACGTAGGCTCAACCTAATAATTACTACTTGAGCCTACACCTTAATTAGTGTATAATAACTCAAGTGCCCCGAAACTGTGGGAACTTACCTAATGACTTGATATGACTTGTTTACATTATTAATCCTCCCAATTGGAACATCGGGGTAAGACAACATGACTCAAATGCATAATAGAAACATCCCAGAACAAACATCGGGTTACAATACATGAAATACATAGAAGAATACATTCCGAAGTTACATATACATCAACAATAATAAGGTGGCACACACACTTAAATGGTTAGATGGAGCACACCCTTAAATATGGTATCCTTGATGGGTTTTGAACACACACTAAAACCATTCTCAAGTGGAAAGATTGACTCTTTAAGGAAGTGGTTGTGACAAAACAAAAATAAATACAAATTAATAAAGACATATTACATCTTGAGGTTGGCTCTAAATGAAAAAGTAAAGATAAAATTAAATAAAATTGGTTTTATTATAGGTCGACTCACAAAATGTTATGAAAATTGTGTATAAATAGTGGCCTCACATTTTCATTTTGAAAGTGTGAAATTCGATGGAGTTGGGAAATACAGCTCTGAGATTTTTCGGTGGACTGAGGTCATGAGGAGGAACAGAGTGAGGCAGCGCCAGTTTTGAATTTCCATAGGAGAAAGTTTCTTTGTTGTTGTTCTAAAGATGTTCCACAACCCAAATTTTTAAAGGAAGTTCATCTCAGCTTGACAGTTGGACTTTGTTGGAGTTTTTCTACAGTTTGTTCTTGGACTTGTTTTGGGGTAAAAATCTTATGTTTTTGTGACTGGTTTTGGAGGGTTTCCGGAGTCATAAAATAGTCCCAATTTTAATAGACCACCAAATTTTGGAAGTGTTTAGGGTTATTCCTAAACACCACAAATATTCCGAGTTAAGGCACAATTCCAAGCTTAACCCGGTGGTAAAACAATTCGAGTTTGTGACTGGTTTTACCAAGCTTAACCAATGGTAAAACAGTCCGAGTTTGTGACTGGTTTTGGAGGCTATTCCATAGTCAACAAAAAATCCGAATCGTACAAGGTGTAAGGATTTTACCTCAACATACATGCAGTCCATGTTTTGAAGCCTTCTTCCACAGTCCGAGGTTGATGTGAAAGTATCGGTTTTTAACTTGGATTACATTTCTTCCACATATTGAATTTTGACAGTGTGTAGGGTTCTAAAAACCATACACCATCCAAGTTTTTACTTTTCCACATCCCACAGTGCAAGCTAAATAAACAATATATACATCATCATAATGAAGGTGATAGTTTGAAGTAAAGTGACAGTCCCCAAGTGATGGATAATTAACTCCGATCTTGACATAGGTTGAGGTCTTTCACAAGCAGACTGAGTTTAACAACCTGATATTGTTTTTGGGTTCTTCCTAATACCATGCCTGAAACATACTTATTCCAAGTGTATGATAGTCCATACAGAGGTTGACAAGCATGAAGATGAAAACCCTAGAAGCTACTGATGACGTATTGGGATGATGATGAAGTGAAGTGATGATCTTGATGACAATCTCGAGATGATGTTGATGCACGACTTCCCTAGAATACGACACGTATTGAACAATCTGTATTTGAAGAGACTTTGGTAACCATATATCTTTAAAGTTCGAGTTTTATGATGAGTGACATGAAGGAAGGCTCAACCATCCAAGGTTGAAGCTCACAATGCTAGGTTGCATACACAACCTGAGTTAGTGACATGGCAGTCATAGTGATGATGTGCCAATGAAAGAGGATATGAACAGACATCTTGGTGACATGATGGTGATGCTAGTTTGTCACATTAGAGGAAATTTGAGGTCTGAAATAAGCTGCATAAGGAAAATAATAAAATAATAGTTAAAATAATAAAACAATATTTATTAATTTTGGAGGGAAAAGAAAAAAACTACTTTTTGTATTAGTATTTTCAACATATCTTCCTGTGTTTTCACTCAAATTTCGATCGAGAGGGCTTGTTGGATGAGGAATTTAATTCTGCATCCATTGAGTACCCACACTGCATACTTCTAACGGACCTCGCTACCCCAAAAATGGAATTTATTGTTGGCTCATTTTCTTATAAGGCCCATTTTAGACACCGAATTTTCTCTAATGCCTACAACTGTATGGAAGTGATTCCTTCAACAGACGACATGATGATGATGTGACAAGTCAAGAAGAATACTTGACATGTTGATTGATGCAACATATTGAGTAGAGATGGATCAACAAAGGAGAATGACCAGATATGATTGTGCAACAGATTGATGCCAATCAAATACTGGAATCAATCTTGCAAGCTGAGTCTTGCACTTGAGGATTGGACTCATCAACCTTTCTTAGTTGGAGGGAAGAAAAGCAGGATGGGTCCTATTATAAGAGTTGGTGCTCTTTTCATCAGTTGGTGTTGATTGTAATCGTGAGGATTGAAGTCTTCCATTACCATAAATAAAGTTTACATTACATATATTGTTGTCTCTTTATGGGGTGATTGATTTAGTATTCTAGATGATTGGTATGCTTATTTGTTGATGTAACTGATAGCTTATAAACTCTGCTTGGTTAATAGAAGATAAAAAGGTTTAAATTGCTCACACATTGATTCACCCCCCCTCTCAGTGTGACCATTGTGTCCAATAATTGGTATTAGAGAAGGCCTTCATCACAAGCCTTGCAAGCTTGAAGGAGATCCGTGGACATACAATGGAGGAAAAAGCAGAGTCATCAAGCAATGATGTGCCTATAATTAATGTTATAGACTATTTTGATTGGAGGAGAAAAATGAAAGCATATCTGAAGAAGTTTAAGGTTTGGGAGATTGTGATCAATCCACCCACTCCATCCAATAGGAAGGAAAATGCAGCTGCACAGAAAGAAGTAAAGAAGGACAATGCTACAACCTTGAAGTTCCTCATGGATGGAATTCCCAGCTCAGTAAAAGAAAGTGTAGGGGATTACACTTCATCTAAATACCTTTCGTTCAAGTTAGAAAGTGAGCATCAAAAGGGAAGATCAGATGCTGAAAAGACGGATCATGAATAAGAAGACAAGCCCCCATAAGAGGTTAATCAAAAGAAAGAAGTGGACTCCAATAAAGGTATGGATTATTTTGATTGTAATGATAGCATGTGTGATGAAATTGAGAAGGTTCTTGCAGAAGATGATGAAGATATTTCAAAATCTGCACAAGAGATACATCTCACTTTGTTGAATATTTATCTCATAGCCAATTGGGTCTTGAACACAATAAATCTGAACCATAGTGAATTCATAAGGTTCAAAAGGAAAATATTGGATGCTTTGAATAAATATCAACAGAAGAACATGAAAGTGAGAGTATTTCTTGTTAAGCTCAAACATAAGGATGAATAGTTGCGGGATCAGCTGAAGGACACAAATGTTGAAGTTGAACGACTAAATATAGAATTGATTACTCAAAAGGAAGAACAAGAAGAGCCTGGTGAAGACTCAAAATAACTTGAAGAAACTAGAAAGCCCAATCTTGATTTGAAGACTTAGCCGGAGGAAGCCAAGAGGTTAAAATAAATCTTGAAGAATCAATTGAAGAAAAGGAGTAGACAATCCAAAAGCTGGAGATGGAGGTAGTTGGTATTAGGAAGAAAGGTGAAAATATTGATGTGTTTTTCAAGTTCAAAGACAATTCAGTTGTCCTAGATAAGATCTTGGATTTCCAAAGATCTCCATTTCACAAGTCTGGCCTTGGTTACAAGAAGGAAGCAGAAAAATATTAAGATGGAACTTGGTCTCCCAAGACTCCAAAAGTATGCCCATCCTCGTACAAAGTTGCTCCCCATGCACCTACACATGACAACAAATAATTTGGAAGTTCAAGAATGCATCAAGGAGTTAGGGCTATTCCTCAAAGCAAGGTCAGAAAAGAAATAACTCCAAGATGGAACCAAAATACCAGGTATGAAAATGGCTTTCATAGTTATTATTTCTCTTGTTCTAACTTTGGTCATAACGCTATGGATTGTAGACTCTACCAAAGAAGAGGTGATGGAAGTCCTAATGAAAAAGTTAGATGCTAGACATGTAACCAAGATGGACATATTGCTTCCACCTATCACACATTGAAATGCTACACCTACATTGGGTTTGGTCACAAATCCCAAGAATGTGCAAGTCAAAGAAGTCAACCGAGGAGGAGTCCTTCATACACATCAACAAGAAGAACCAGTGAACCTTGGAAGAATCCCAATGCAGAAATATTTGAAGGTAAGAAGACGAAGTCCCATAGTCAAGGAAACTCGCTGTTAACTTTTCATAAGCTTAGCTAATACATCAGTATTTGATTTCTTTTTCATAACAAAAGCATATAAGCAGGATCACTGAAAGAAACAGTATCACAAGAACAACACAGATTTATCCTGGGAAAACCCTAAAGGGAAAAATCTAGCAAAAGCTTCCTCAATATAGATGCCCAAAAAGATAAAAGGTAAAACCAACAAGGAGATCAAATCCTAATCCTCCTCCTTCTCCAGATGCTTCTCTCTCTCCACCAATGCGCTACACAAGTGAGAGTGTGTGCTCCAAATGAGGAGCGCTACACCTCTATTTATATTCATCCGTTCACTTTAATTAACTCATCCGACATGTAGGCTTGAGTTACACATGTAGGCTCAAGTAACCACATTGGGGTGCTAATGACCCACCTTTACAATTACAGGGGACTACCTCATGACTCTTATTAGTTCTTCCGATTAGAAGCATCGGGGTACAAAGTAATACAAGTGGTTCTCCCGGTAGGACCATCGGGGACCACAAAAAGATACATATAGAATATTCTTTAAAGTTACAATATTTCAACACTCCCCCTTAACGAGAAGAGTATTCTACAACAACATCAACAACAACAATAATAGGAGAGAGAGAGAGCATCATCAGCATCACCAGGGTAACACATCCATAAATCATTGGAAGCTTTTCAACATCATGTAGTCTTCATCTTCAATCTTCAGTCTTTAGCAACATCAACACTTTGACCGCTTCGATTAGTAACAATATTTGACCGCTTCGATCAGCAACAATCTTCAGCACTTTGACCTTTCGATCAGCAACATCATCATCATCATACTCCGATCTTTTAAACAACAACATCATCATCATCATACTCTAATCTTTCGAAAAACAACATCATCATCATCATACTCTGATCTTTCGAACAACAACATCATCATCATCATACTCTGATCTTTCGAACAACATCATCATCATCATCATCATACTCTGATCTTTTGAACAACAACATCATCATCATACTCTGATCTTTCGATCAGTACGCCATCATCATGATACTCTGATCTTTCGATTAGTACGTCATCATCATCAGCAATAACCTGCAATCCACAACACGAAGATGAAAGTCTTCGGATCACTTTTGGACCTAAGTCCAGGGATGATACAATCCTATCACATTCTCGATAACCGAAGTCATCAGATTGATTACAAGATAATCAATCCCTATCACTTTAGGACTAGGTCCAAGGATGATGCAATCCTACTGCATTCTCGACAACCGAAGTCACCGGATTGATTACGGGATAATTAGTCCCTATCACTTTAGGACTAGGTCCAAGGATGATGCAATCCTACCACATTCTCGGGGACCAAAGTCTCCAGATACCATTCTGAACCGAAGTTCAAGGATGATGCAATCCTGCCACATTCTTGGGGACCAAAGCCTCCGGATATCATTCTGAACCGAAGTTCAAGGATGATGCAATCCTACCACATTCTTAGGGACCGAAGCCTCCAAATACCATTATGAACCGAAGTTCAAAGATGATGCAATCCTGCCACATTCTCGGGGACCAAAGCCTCCGGATACCATTCTGAACCAAAGTTCAAGGATGATGCAATCCTACCACATTCTCGGGGACCGAAGCCTCTGGATCACTTTAGGGCAAATCCCCAGGGATGATACAATCCCACTACATTCTTGAGGACCGAAGTCACCGGATCTATTCTGCACAGATGTCCCAGGATGATACAACCCCTCTTCATTCTCGAGGACCGAGGTCACCGGATTGCTTTAGGGCAAGTGCTCAGGGATGATAAAACCCCATTGCAACATCACTACTCCCCTTTTCAGGGAAGGTCTTTTTGAACCACACCAAGCTTGTCTCGAAAGTGTTCAAACTTTACTCAAGACACGGGCTTCGTCAGCACATTAGCAACTTGTTCATTAGTACTCACATACTGGAGCTTTATGGCTCCCTTCTACATCATATCTTGAATATACAAATACCTGATTTCTATGTTCTTCGATCTATCGTGGAATACTGGGTTCTCTGTCATATTTATACAACTTTGATTATCACATAGAATCACGGTAGTGTCCAACTCTAGGTTGAATAATTTTGACATCAGCTTCCAAAGCCATATGGCTTCACAACTAGTAGAGCAAGCTGCTATATATTCTGCTTCAGCTGAGCTTAGAGCAACACTAGACTACTTTCTGCTAAACCATGAAATCATAGCAGATCCCAGACTATAACATCCTCCTGAAGTGCTTTTTCTGTCTGAGATACTTCCATCCCAATCTACATCTGTGTAGCCATACAATCTATACTCATGGCTACCATCATAGTATAGACCAAAGTCTATAGTCCCTTTCAAATATCTCATCACATGTTTTGCAGCTACTAAGTGAACCCGTCTTGGTTGAACAAGAAATTGACTCAAGGTGTTCACAGCAAAGCAAATGTCTGGTCTGGTATTTGTCAAATACATCAATGACCCAATGATCTGTCTGTAGTGAGTTACATCCACTAATCCTGATGTGTCATCAGCTAACAACTTCAGTTTGGAGTCCAAGGGTGTGGCCATGGCTTTGCATTCCAACATATTCAATCTCTTTAATATCTCTACCGTATACTTTCCTTGGTTGAGAAAGATTCCTTCTGAACTTTGCCATACTTCTAGACCTAGGAAATAATGCATTAACCCAAGGTATTTCATTTCAAATTCTTCTGCTATTTCTTCTTGCTTTCCATAATCTATTTCTCATTCCCTGTCAAGAATAAGTCATCCACATATAACAACAGGATGACAGGTTCATCTTTTACAACCTTAAGATAAATGTTAGGATCAACTTTACTCTTGGTGAATCCCATGCTTGACAGGAAACTGTCTATCCTTCCATACCAAGCTTGAGCAGCTTGTTTTAGGCCATACAAGGCCTTCTTCAACTTGCATACGTGAGTATGTCTATCTTCAACTTCAAATCCTTGTGGATGTTCTATGTATACTTCTTCTTCGATCACACCATTCAGAAAAGCTGTTTTCACATCCATCTGGTGTAAGTCCCACTTCATCATAGATGCAAGTGCCATGCTAGCTCTAATTGAAGTATACCATGCTACTGGGGCAAATGTTTCTTCATAATCAATTCCCTCTTTCTGAGAGAATCCTCTGGCCACAAATCTTGCTTTATAATTCTCAATACTTCGGTCAGCTGCATGCTTTATTTTGAATATCCATTTGGAGGATACTATACTCTTTCCTTCTAGTTGGGGAACTATATCCCATACATCATTCTTCATTATTGACTGGTATTCTTCAGTCATTACTTCTACCCATTCTTTATTCTATACAACTTCTTCATGGCTTGTAGGTTCTTGATCTACAAGATCACACATCAAGGCTACATGATTGGAAAAAGTCTTAGGCTTCTTTCTTTCCCCCGTGGAGCCTTCCGGAGCTCCATATCTTTCTGCCTCTCGTATAATTTCTCTTGTCCAAGAAGGTTTTCTCTTTCTTGACATCTCCATCATGGGAGGTTCTTGAGGTTCTGCTAAGTCATGTTCTCTAGGACCTTCATCTTCAGGGAGACATGTAGTTTCTTTATTTCTGGGAGATGTCTCTTCTTCATACACTTCTTCATGTTGGCACTTCCTGGATCTCTTGAGGGCTTTCTCGTCATCAAATGTCACATATCGTCTGATTTCCATGTGATGGAATCTAGGAATATAGATTCTGAATGCTTTGGATACTTTACAATATCCAACAAATATCCCCTTCTTTCCGGAAGGGTCTAACTTGGTTCTTTTCTCTTTCGGTATATGAATATATACTGGACAACCAAATATCTTGAGGTGACTTACCTCAGGCTTCTTTCCTGTGAATATCTCTTATGGAGTCTTGAACCCAAGACCACTGTGAGATATTCTATTCTGCACATAAACAACAGTTCTTGCTGCTTTTGCCCATAGATGCATTGGAAGATCTTAATCATATATCATTGTCTTCACTGCCTCCATGATGGTTCTGTTCTTTCTTTCTGCAACCCCATTCTGTTGCGGATTGTAGGGAGCAGTTAGTTCCCTCTTGATTCCGTCATCTTTGCAAAAAGCCTCAAACTCTTTTGAGGTATATTCTCCTCCATTGTCTGATAGGAGTGTATTTTTCTTCTTGTCTGAAGGATTCTTTATCAAGGCTTTGAACTCCTTGAATTCCTCAAACACTTCACTCTTTTCTTTCAAGAAGTATATCCAAGTCTTTCTTGAAAAGTCATCGATGAATGTGATATAATATTCAAAGCCACTTAAGGATGTAGAAGACATTGGACCACATACATCTGAATAAATCAATTCCAACGTACCTTTTGTTTTAGTTTCACTCTTCGCAAATGGATTCTTGATGTTCTTTCCCTTTGCACATCCTTTGCAAATGCCTTCATGCTTGATCTTCATATCTGGTAATCCCGTCACTACTTTGTTCACATGAGGTAGAGCCTTGTAGTTGATGTGGGAAAGCCTTCTATGCCATAGTTCACTAGGGTCAATGGACTCATGAACAAAGGCTGTTTCTGAGTGCCCTTTGAGTTTATACAGGCCTCCTTGTTCTTCATCAATGATGATTGCATCTTCAATATTCTTTCCTTTGGGCCACATGAGTACTTGGCCATATGAATCAAGTTTGTACCTTGCTTCACCAACTCCTTTGATCGGATATTGATAGTCATCTCCTAGGGATACCTTCTGAGGAGAGATTCTTTCTTCAAGTTTGGACAGAGTTTTCTTTTGTCTTGTCATGTGCTTTGAAGCACCACTATCGATAAGCCAAGTGTCTTCTCTAGGTGTTATAGACCCAGAGAGTGCGGAGAATAGTACATACTCTTCTGCATCTTCTTCTCTTGCTTGCTTTCTTGGAGGTCCTTCTTATTCTTCTTCTTCTTCATATTCATCTTCCGCCAGATGAGCATGATATCTTTTGTTGTTGTTGATCCTCTTCTTATATTCTTTCTTCTTTATAGGACAATTTCAGGCAATGTGTCCTATCTTATCACAATGAAAACATTGAAAGCCAGAGTAGTCTTTCTCTGGATGCCCTTCTTCTTTGAATTCTTCTGGGAGGTTGATATTCCTTGAAGTTTCTTCTCCTAAAGTTAGATTGACTTCTTCTTTTCTTGGTGTGAGTGGCTAGGGCTTGATCATCTTCCTTTAGTAAGGCTTCTCTGTTTGCCACTCTAGTCTCTTCCTGAATGCAGTCTTCCCATACTACTTCAAACATCATGCTTTCTTTTCTGGCACACATCATCTGGATGAAGGATTCCCAGGGTCTAGTGAGACCATTGAGAGCAGTCATAACCAATTCATCTTCATCAAGCTTATCTCCAATAGCTTCTAGTTTCTCTTTGATCTGAGAAACCCTTGTGAAGTAGTCTTGGATGGATTCTCCATGACTCATCTTGGTACTCTTCAGTTGAGCTCTTAGATTCATCTTCTTGTTGATGTTTCTTCCCTCATACATTCTGGAAAGGGCATCATACATTTATTTTGGAGTCTTCTTGGATGAAACTTGAGGGATCAAGTGATCCTTGATGGAGTCAGCAATAATCCTTTGTGCTCTAATCATATCCTTTTTGTGCTTCTCCTTGGCTTCAGCTTCTTCAGGTTTTGAGACTTCTTCTTTGACACACTTATCAAGATCATTATCTTGGACAATGAGACCAATCCTATATTTCCATGCTAAAAAATTCTCTATGCCTTCTAGCTTGTCCTCAAGCTTAGTGCTTGGGGCTAAGAAATATTTATTCGTTCATATAGTAATATTTACCAAAAGATTTGGAATATTAAATAAGCCATAATAATATATAAATAGATGATATAATTGATATGATACATTTACAATGGTCAGACTTATATATGTCCATTCGTGACTTTCCAACCTACAGTCATGACTCTTTGATAATTATTAATTATTAATTAATAATTATCTATAAATATTATTTTTAATATTTATATATTTTATGTTCGTTACATTGCCTTCCCCTTAAGGGAATCTTTGTCCTCAAAGATGTATTTGACATTTATGTCTGATTTATTTTAACTTGTCATCTCGGAATTCTTTCCATTTTGTATTTGCGACATTTGAGGAGATGAGCCGATACGAATTACGGATTCCCCAAGAGAATTGTTGCATAGCATCTCCTGTGGTCCATCCTAGATCTATTTTTATCGGAGCTCTGAGATATTTTTGTGGAACGATCTGTCTCGATTGTTGCTTAGTATGTCGATATTTTCGCATATCCACATAAGTCTTCTGTGAATATTCATTTTGACCCTGTCGTTGGTCAAAATGACGATTATAATTAGGATGTCTGTAAGGTATAGGTTTCGTTTGTTCTTCTTTCCTTTGGACTGTGACGAGGACTGTCTTCACTTCTTCGATTTGATTTTTGGATGTATTTTCCTGGATTGTGCTTCTTGGTTCTCTAGTAGATTGTTCATGAATTGGAATTCGTTCGATTCTTTCCTCTTGCAATTTTTTTTCAATTTCTAGCTCCTTGATTTGGTTATGTAGTTCCTGATTACTATTATTTAAACACTGGTTTTCTTCTTGCTTTTCTAGTAATTTCCCTTCTAGGTCTTCACTGGATTGTCCCCTCTTGCTGTTGTTTTTCAATTTTTTGATTTTTGTAATCAGGGTTTTGTTGTGATTTCTTAATCTGAAAATTTCTTCAGAATTGTTGGATATTATTTTATTACTCCTTGCGATCTCCAGCTTGTGTTCTTTTTTAGCATCGCTATTTTGTTGTTGAAGAACTTTTATCTGTTGTCGATACTGGTCAACCACTGATTCTTGATCTGTTAATTTTTGTCGTATGTGCATCAGTTCTTCATCCTTGTTGTTAATGATTTTGTTCAAGCAGATTGTTTCTACTTCGTAATTACTTATTTCTTTCTTTATATCTTGATTTGTTCGTCTCTGATTGAAATCACTTTCGTCTTTTAATTTCTTAATTTGGGCATACAATTTTTCTATATGATTGTTCTGGTCGGAAATTATTTGTTCCTTGCGCTCTTTTGTCATCTGACGTAATTTAATCAACATTTCCGATTTCGTATTTTTGTCTCGTAATTCTTCATTGTCTCTTCGATAGTGCTTTAATTTGGCTTCCAATTTCTCTATTTGTGCTTGCAGACCAACTTCCATGGTCTCTGATTTCTTCCCCACTAGATGATGATGATAGTTGGCTATCGATTTCTTGATGAGTCTTCCTTGGATTTTGGCTTCTTTGATGATATATAGTCTTGAATTTTTGTCTTCTTTTCTTTTGCTTCTTCGATGATAGAAGATCTCCTTTTTTTTTATACTGTCTTTTTTTTCAATAGTTATTATTAAAACTAATAACTATAGATATAATAATAATAATATGTTATTATAAATAATAATTTTTTTTTTGTGTTTTTGTTTTAAGTAATTATAATAATAATAATAATAATTATTATATTTAAAAAAAAAATAATGATAATATTAATAAATGTTATTAATATTAAAGTATTAATTTTTTTTTAAAAATTAGCAGGCCACCGTGGATGTATATGGCGGATACCTTAAGGAGCGGACTTCGGCAATTGAAAGGGACGAGGTAACGTGGATGAAGGGAGTAGGCGAAGTGATATGGAGGGGAGCAGGCGGAGGGAGGTGAAGCCAGATGGAGAATGGAGAAGGGAGGGTGCGACCAGAAAATGCTGGCATGAACGCTGTGGGGTGGGAGGCTGAGTTAGCAATGGTTGGAGTGGCTACAAAGGAATGGAGTTGATGGGAAAATGGGGCACAGGATGGTGACTGAAGGGAAGAGGAAGCGAGGGAGGAGTGAAGGCTGGAGGGAGGGAAATAAGGAGAGGCTGGGCAGAGGTGGACGTAGGCTCGGCATTGGAAGGAGGCGTAAGGGATCCGACGATTGGGAAGTTGGGAGCGGGAGGAATAAGGCACAGGGAGGTGGGGGGACGGGGGTTGCGTGTGGAGAAAAAGGGGTATAGGTGGGTGCAAGTTGCGACGGAGTTGAAGAGTGGACCAGCGATGGGAGCATGGAGCGTAAGGATTATTATAACCGCCTTCTTCAGGTTTGCAGCAGTATTCTTCAAATTTGCAACCGATATTTCTTTAAGGATTTTTAATAATAATAATTTTTATATATATATTTTTTGTCAATTGAAATCTGGGAATGGCCAAAGCCAAGACTGGTCAAAGACCAAGTGTACAGAGAAACTCTGAATTTACTCAGATAAAATCTGAAATTTTGGCTAAAAGCCAGAATGAGCACAAGCCTGAGAAAGGGCTGGCTCTGATACCACTGAAACAAATATTTATTCGTTCATATAGTAATATTTACCAAAAGATATGGAATATTAAATAAGCCATAATAATATATAAATAGATGATATAATTAATATGATACATTTACAATGGTCGGACTTATATATGTCCATTCGTGACTTTCCAACCTACAGTCATGACTCTTTGATAATTATTAATTATTAATTAATAATTATCTATTAATATTATTTTTAATATTTATATATTTTATGTTCGTTAGATTTTTCTCCAGTGATTGCATGAAGGATCGTGTACTGTGGGCTTAGTGTTGGGAATCTGGCTTCTTTCCCTTTTTGAAGACCATGTAATGCTACCGCCGTTTCCTTATATGATTGGGGCTGTTGTTGACTTACCCTGGTTCTGGGTTTCTGTGTATGCAAGTACCTTGTTGGGTTATTGCTGAGTTGTTTTGGCCACGCTAGGGCCAAGAACAACTCTGAATCGTCGTGTTTGACCTGAGCTATGTTCACCTTGTCATTTGGGGTTGTCACCCTGTTGTCTTCACCTCCTTCACAGAGCTGTGAAATGTTGTTTTACTACGGTATGCAGTGGTCGGTCTTCAAACTGTTGAGAATAGGATTAAAGGCTGGGTATGCTTGAGAAACTAGTGTTTGGAGCCACTTAGACAGAGTGAGACTGTTGGCTTTCTTCTCCACAACCCTTGAAGAATATTGGAAAGGGAAGTCAGGGCCTGAGGGACTGTGAAACATAGAAAGGACTAATTCCTGGTGTTGGGTGTGTGGATGTCTTAGAGGTTAGGGTTAGCTCTGGTGTAGGTGTCCTTAGCTCTCCGTTGAGGCCACCAGCTTAGCATTTAGCCTTCCCTAACTCCTTGATGGCCTGTTAAAACCTACTGTGTGGGCTTGGCTGATTTGTGTACCTTGGCTACGTGTAAGCTTTCTTTGGCCCTTAATCCTTGAGAAATCATGCCCATCTCGGGGGTGGAAGTGTTGCTGAGAGATTGATGAGCATGCTGGCCTATGATTGGGTGGAACATTGCAACAACGTAGCTGGTTGCGGGATGAGTCCTTTTTAAGATGAGTATTCTTAACTATTTTGTCTCTGCATTTATATTTATTGAATAATGAATATGATAAACATGTGGTATGCTTGAATGAATGTATGTTTGCTTTCGCTATGCATGTGAAGGTTTATGTGTCTTAGCATGTTTTATGTTTTAAGTTTTTATTTCAACACTATATGCCTGTTCATCTTCATGGGGCTATTTGTCCGTATGTTTGGTGATAGTAGCGTTGTCTTCGTCAGTCAGAGGGTCGGGAACGTTATAGTATGGTATCAGAGCTAAAGGTTGCAGCATGGGCCCGAATGGGTCGTGAAGATGCAATGATAGAGCTTATGTTGCAGCACTTGGGCCTTAGAGGGCCATGATAAACAGTTTATAGAGGCATGTTGCTTATTTCCCAACACAAACCAGGAAAAATGGGTGAAGACAAGAAAATTTCACGAAAATTTCTAAGTGCCAGAATGTCGGCTCATCAGAAAACTTGGTGACAAGTTCTTTTGATGCAGTGGAGCACTTAGTGGGAAGGCCACTCGATGGATAGTTGATCCGACGACCGATGTGGCAGGAGACAAAGGAGGAAAATTTAGAAAATTTCCTAGGTATTTTGGCCGTTGGCACATCGGAACACTTAGACAGATGGATCGACGATGCTTACCTGGTTGAGCGCCACCATTGCGGATGGCTAGACCACTATCCTTCCGACGGTTAGAGCCTCCGACCGCTGATGGTGTAGAATTTTTGAAAATTTTCTAAGTGTTGACTTTGTCAGCCATCGTAGCATGTTAGTTGTGGGGATCGCCGATGAAAATAGGAAGGAATTAGATGATCTTGCACCACCGTTGTGGATAGCTAGAGGACTATCCTTCTGACGGATAGAGCCTGCGACCGCCGACACTGCAGAGGAATAAGTTTTGACAGCTGATGCAGTAAAGAAAGTTCAAAATTTTTCTTTAAGGCCCGAAATCATCGGCCATCGGAAGGCAATAGTGGTTCATGCGCCCGCTGTTGCAGAAGCCTAGAGCACTAGTCTTCCGACGGGAAAAGTTCCGACTGCCAATGCCGATCAGTTTATGCTTCAGTTCATCGATCGAAAATCATTAGCAGATTGGGCCGCCGATCGAAAAAAGATCGAAGATGATGAGTCATCGTTGCGGCTACTAAGTGAAATATTCCGTCGATGCATTAGTCTTCCACTCGTTGATGCTGAGGTGTTAGTGAATTATGGTTCCGATAACTATGTCGACGATAAGCAGTTGCTTTGATCGACGAAGGATAGGGGAGATGGAGCCGACGGAATTGGTGGAAGGTAGAGGAAGTTTTCACATCGGTGAAGAATAAGAGACAGTTGAGTTGATGAAGCGGTTGAAAAGAAGACTAAAGAGAAAAATTTCAAATTTTTTTCTAAGTCGTAGAATCATTGGCCATCGACGATGGTTAGTTGATCACATCGCCGATCATTAGGTGATTCAGTTGCCGATGAGCTACATCGGATAAAGTTAGTTGATCGAATGTCCGCTGTTGTGGCTGATTAGTATATTATTCCATCAATGGACAATGTTCTGACTGCGGATAGACCCGTGGCTGCAGAAGGCATAAAGAGATCATGGGCCGCTGTTGCGGCCATATAAAGAACTAATCACCCAATGTTATCTGAGCACCGATGTTGCAAAATCCTAGTCACTTCGACCATCGACAAAGTCATGAGCTGCAGAAGATATAGTTTGATTGTGGGCCGTCATTGCAGAAGCTAAAGGGACTAATCGTCAGATGCGTAGGGCACCCGACCGCCGATGCAACAAGTTAGTCTATGCTATCACCGATGAAGTTCAGAGCAATAGACGATTATGGACCCAATACTGCAGAAAAAAATAGACCAAGGAATCGCTGATGAAACTCGAAACAGTAGACAAGCAACTCGCTGATACAGTGGAAGAAATTAGAGGTTTCAGCCGTCGAAGCGTCGAAAACTTAGTTGGGAAGGGACACGATAGGGAGAAAGAAAATTGGGTTTTCTAGTGGAATATTTAGCAGTTCCAGCTAGTGATCCAGTGGGCTTTGTAGTGAATTTCTCATTGGGATTCTTAGCAGTTTCAGAACTGAAAAAGGAAGAAAACCCTAGGTGGCTGGAGTTCACATTTTAGACCCAACATTTAGTGGTGTGTTTTGCCATCATTTTTGAAATGATGTGGTTTTCACACCCGGGGTCAGAATGAAGCATATGGATAGGTGTTGGAAAGCTTATACAGCAGGGAACAAGGGAGAGTCACCAGAATCTAAGTGTGGAGTAGCAAAGTGCTAAGTGATTTCTTGAAAGAGAAAGGTGCTGCTGTCAAATGGACAAATATGGGAAATTGCATGCCTAGAGGTAGCAAGACCATGCAGTCAAATCAGCTGTTGTGTGGAAGAGGAGTTCCATGCAAGGATGAGGGACGTAAAAAGGGAAGTTTCCTTAAAACCCTATCTTGCTGATTATAACTACATTTTATAAGTTTTATACATGAAATGTATGAGGATATGACTTGCATGCATAGGATATTACATGCTGGTAAAAATAGTGAGGATTATACGTTTATAATGAACTACTAATGATGATTATTGCATTGATGTTGGAATTAGTGGAAAAACCAACGACAACATGGATATGGTTGGAATATGTTGCTGATGCTGACGAATGTGACTAGAAACCCTATGGAGAAAGGGATAATGCAACAAGTCCAGAATCAAAATTTGGTGAGCAAATTCTGCAATCTCCTGTAAAGGACCAACCAAACGGGTAACGTCAAAGGTGTAAGTAGGACCCATGAAGGTAAGAGTTTAATTATGACAATTGCATGGAGTGGTAAAAGTAAGAGATCTCATACCATGTGGGTATTTGAATTTTATACTGCATTCATATAGAAATATGTTATGCCTGTATTATGTTGCCATGAGCTTAGTAGCCCGAAGAAAGTAAGCACTGATGATCTTGATTATAGTAATGCATCCTATATGAAGTATTCATGGTTAGGCCATGCATGGTATGTTTGAATGCATAGTATTCCTAAATCAATGCAAGGTAGCATTGAGTGGATATGCACTAAAATATTTCATAAATCTTGTAGTTATGCATTGAATGGATGCATATGAAGGGTCCGAGTAAATGATTACCTAAGTATGGGTGCAAATGTTGTGATGCATTGCATGAATGCATTAAGATAGCACATGTGATATTATGAATAACTAATGGCTGAAATGATGAATTGATGGAAATTATGGAACCATTTCAAGAGCTATTATGAATGCAGGATAGTAAGTGCATAAAGAAGGTATCCATGATCGACTGACTACCGAAAATGCTCTATGGAAGGGCAAGGTGGTACAAATGATACGCTTGTGAAGTAAGGAGTATCTAAATGTTTCATTTAAATTACATGAATGATGTGACTATACCCTGTAATCTAAAGTATGATAATGGTTGTGTGAAGTAAATGAGTTTTGGTAATATTGATGCGATTAACAACTGGAAGTATTGGAATTTTATAAATTCTGAAAATGCTTTAGTGATTGTTGTAGCAATGAAAAGGTTATATGCATCAAGACTTACCAAGTGTTTGGCTGGTTGAAGTTCAGGTTTCAAGTAGATTGTTTGGAGCATGGAAAAGAGAGTAAGACCATGAAAAATGCCGAAAATCTACCATGTGAAAGAGCCAAACCTCATGAGAAGAGTCTCATGGCCGTGAAACTAGTTTATATGCAAATGAGTTGTCAAATTTGAATTTGTGAATTTTGGGTTTGAGAAATTGCTGACAACTACTAATCACTATTGGCTTGCATAGAATTGTGTCAGGAGGGCACAATGAAAGTGGGTGTTCATGTTATGAAGCGTAGAATTATAATGGGCATAGTGGTGTTGCTTACAAGAGACACACAAATGAGGATCACCTCATTGCCAAACAAATCAATTTCTGTAGTAAACAGAGTTGCAAATTCTCATTGAATTTAATTAATAATGTTATTGCTTGGTTATGTAACAATCAAATTTGGATGGTATTATCAGATAATGACTGTCTGTTTGGCTATTTGATGAATGTTCCAGGGGTACACATTGCAGGAAGATCATGTGTACTGGCTTGTAGGAGTCAAAATTCATGTGAAGGTTTTCCCTTATCTTGGAATGGGTTTCGGGTGAAACTCCGTTGGACATTTTGGAAATGTCTCATGTACACTACATGTTTGGTAAGCAACATGAGTGAGATGGTATAGATGATGTCAGTAATACATGTGTGGATATGACATGAAAAGAGGAGTTGGGATGGAAAACCGAGGGATTGTCAATTCAGAGAAGGGAGCCCCCATTCCTCCTTAACAAAGGAAAAATGCTTCGGCAAATGGATAAGTGTTTTGTGACCCTAGCTAAGAATACACATGTCAAATTGATAAATTCAATATGCAGAGCATGCTTTGATTTTGTTTTCGTTATGGCAGATTGCTTGAGTATGCATAGGGCCTACATGGCACACACCAGAAAAGGGTGCACACTTTCCCGATGTCAGACCATGGAATGGTTTTTCAATATTGATTACACCATAGGGAGTGGACGCACTCCTGGTGTTTCAATACTTGATAGTGAATGGTGTGAAATATGGTTACAATTTTAGAGCAATAACACTAACGAATATGCTTATATTGCTTGTGTTGTCAGGCTAAACAAATGTAGTCTGGTATTGTACACTAAATGAACAATGGCTTGAGCTCATCCTACCTTCGACAGAGAAGGAGACATTCCTAAGGGACTATTAACTCAGAGAAGGGAGTGGTCTCTCTAAAGAGCACAGAGAAGGAGACATTCCCGAGGGACTGTTAACTCAGAGAAGGGAGTGGTCTCTCTAAAAAGCACAGAGAAGGAGACATTTCTAAGGGACTGTCATCTCAGAGAAGGGAGTAGTCTCTTGTGTGATATGGGAAGTGGTCTTTTATTGTTGATATAAGTGCATGTGTTATTTTTGATGGCATAATAAACCCAACGGTGTTTTCTTGGCTGATGATTGGTTGTTGATCTAAGTGTATTGTTGATATAAGTACAGGCGATTTGTTGATGGTCTGATAAACCCAACTGAAGGTTGGCTTGACTGTGCCTGATATATATATAAAAGGATGTTGTGAAGCAGCCTGCATGCTGACCTAACATCCAAGTCCATAGGAGATACCAAGGCTTGCAAAGCAAAGCAGGATCCTGTGGACCAACGAGGAAACGCACAATACAGATAAGTATTGGATTATTTTGCAATTATTGCTTATGAATATGCATGTGTATATGATTTGGTTATGATGTTTTAAGCCCTTGTTTAAGAGATAAAAACTGATGAGAATAAACTAAACATGTGAATTTATTCAATGTCTGAATATAGGTATCATTGGAAGCGAGGATTATGAGAGCATCCTAGGGGTGCATGTGGACATGTGACTGTCCTGAAGAGCTCAGAATGAGCAGTAATGAAAAAGGTGCTAGTGAGACTGTGAAGTTCCTAGCGGCCGAGACAAACCATGTGGGGAGGCTCCATGGTTGAGAGGTCTAAAATAGACCGGAGACACTAAGTGTTAGGACCAAGAGGGATTGGTCCAACATTCACGGTGAAGTGAAAGAGGCTGAGAGCATGAAAAGCCACAACGGTGGTGCAGGTTTCAGGATGGAACAAAACAAAGAGGAAAATAAAATAAAATTCTTGCTTCTCTCTCTTGCCTTTTGATTATATATATATATACATTTAAGCATTGAGAAAACAAAAGGTTGCTGAATGCATGTATGACTGAAAATAGAATGTGTGTATTTGCTTAAAGCAAATTGTGAATGTTGGAATGGTTAATTCCTTGCCCAAGAATGGGCATGAATGAGCTCATGTGCCTGTTGGGAAGGCATGAAAAATATGAAAGTCTCCTTGATGAGGCTTGGACTGTCCTGCCAATTGGGCAATTAATTGACTGATTTTAATGCCTATATTATGCTTGGTCTAACAGAATTTCAATGATGCATTTCACAGGTGAAAGGTGAAATCCAGTGGTGCACATTGATCATGGCAGCAGACCAAAAGTTGCTGGACTTGGCTGGAAGTATCCTCCAAACGATTGCCAGGACCCAAGATAATCTTGGAGAGATGCTCAAGATACAGAAAAGGAAGAATGAGATGAACCACCAGATTTTGCAAGACTCTATTGGTTTTCAAAAGGAGGTCAAAAGCCTTTTGGGAGAAATATGTAAAGGCAAGGAAAGTGGATCAATGAGGGGACATTCGTCCAAGCGATTCATTAAGAAACGGTCCAGGCATGAAGAATCAAATGAAATTGAGCAGGGAAAGATGAGGCAGCCAGCGAAATGCTGGGAATGCTGAGGACATCATTTACGCCGGGACTGCCCAATGAGGGAACATAAAGAGGGAAACATCCACAAAGTTCCTAGACTTTGGGATAAGCCAAGAGCTGAGAACCAGTAAGAGAAGTACATGGAAGCCGAGGGGCTTGGTCCTAAACGTTCAAAGTAAATAACTAAACATGGGACAGATCTGCAAAATTTTGAAATTTTGATGTGCAAATTGTATATGTAATCCTATGTATTGGAACACCGAGGATGGTGTTATTCCAAGGGGGAGGGGATTGTAATGCCCTGGTTTTGACCCTGTTTGCATTAAAAGGTACATGATGTATACATTGTAATAAATCGTGGTGTGGAGCTAAAGTCAAAAGCCCCATCATCGATTTGGCTATGTTATGTTTCGGCAACAGGGGTCGTTGCTGATGGTACATCATGCTATCTGGCACACTATAGTTTTGGCATCATGTAAGTATGCACATCAATTTAAAATAAATCTACATCTAGCTACGACGGTGCAACGCTAAATTAAAAGGGTATGATTCCTAAGGTTAAGGGGGTGTTGTCTAACCCATGGGGGCCACTGGGAGTTTTCCATGTGTCCACCACCTTAGTTATTTCATTGTTAGTTGGGGTAGCAATTTGATGGCAGAAATACCACTACGCTCACCCTCTCTCCACGATGCATTGTTTGGCCTATCCACTATCCCGATCGTGGCTATTCATTCACCTTCATGCGGACTAAGTTAAAAGAATACACATTCGATTGATTAGGGGTTTGCCTTCCCTCTCTCACGCATTTTTCCGGTCTATGGTTGTGTTCCTTCCATCCACGCAGAGAACCGATTTCTTTCCTCCACACATTATTGGACTGGGTATTGTTCCATCCTTCATAGTGGATCGTGAGCTGAAGACTGCAACGGTTCCCTCACTGAATGTTGGTTGCAGTCTCCTCCACGCATTGTTGACTGTGTTTTCCTTTACAATGCGGCATTTTCCGAAGATCGCTGTGGTTTTTCCCTATGGTTCAACGCTGAACTATGACTATTGGCTGTGTCTTTTTCTCTCACGCCTAAATTGGGAGACTGCTCCTTTTTCCATTTTCTAGTCCATGTAATTTTTCTCCAGTGATTGCATGAAGGATCATGTGCTATGGGCTCGGTGTTGGGAATATGTCTTCTTTCCCTTTTTGCAGACCATGTAATGCTGCCGCCGTTTCCTTATATGATTAGGGATGCTATTGACTTACCCTGCTTTTGGGTTGCTGTGTATGCAAGTACCTCGTTGGGTTATTGCTGAGTTGTTTTTGCCACGCTAGGGCCAAGAACAACTCTGAATCATCGTGTTTGACTTGAGTTGTGTTCACCTTGTCATTTGGGGTTGTCACCCTGTTGTCTTCACCTCCTTCACAGAGCCATGAACTGTTATTTTACTGCGGTATGCAGTGGTTGGTCTTCAGACTATTGAGAATAGAATTAGAGGCTAGGTATGCTTGAGAAACTGGTGTTTGGAGCCACTCAGACAGAGTGAGACTGCTGGATTTCTTCTCCACAACCCTTGAAGAATATTGGAAAGGGAAGTCAGGGCTTGAGGTACTGTGAAATAGAGAAAGGAATAATTCCTAGTGTTGGGTGTGTGGATGTCTTAGAGGTCAGGGTTAGCTCTGGTGTAGGCATCCTTAGCTCTTTGTTGAGGCCACTAACTTAGAATTTAGCCTTCCCTAACTCCTTGACAACCTGTTAAACCATACTATGTGGACTTGGTTGATTTGTGTACCTTGGCTACGTGTAAGATTGCTTTGACCCTTACTCCTTAAGGAATCATGCCCAGCTCGGGGGTGGAAGTGTTTCTGAGAGATTGATGAGCACACTAGTCTATGGTTGGGTGGAACATTGCAGCGACGTAGCTGGTTGTGGGACGAGTCCTTTTTAAGATGAGTATTCTTAACAATTTTATCTCTGCATTTATATTTACTGAATAATGAATATGATGAACATGTGGTATTCTTGAATGAATGTATGTTTTCTTCCGCTATGCATGTGAAGGTTTATGCATCTTAGTATGTTTTGTGTCTTAAGTTTTTATTTCAGCACTATATGCCTGTTCATCTTCATGGGACTATTTGTCCATATGTTTGGTGATAGTAGTGTCCTCTTCGTCGGTCAGAGGGCCTGGGACGTTACAGGGGACCATGAGTTGTTTTCATCAATGAAAAAGGGGGATATTGTTGATTGAATTGTCATTGATGCCAACACGGGACTTGTAGTATCCCCATAGGTAGTCATTGATGCCACCAAGTCCCTCTTGCAGTGCGAAGCCCATAAAAAGATAAAGTGTGCTTTGAAGCACCTTATGGAGCCTTGCATTCAGTTGAAAAGGACCTTGAACCCACAATATGGGATCTTGCAACCACTCCTTATGGATGATGCTAAATACCCTACCACTAATGATGAAGACCTTGGTGTTGAAGCCCCTGTGGACGATGGAGATTCCGTTGATGGGTTGAAGAAGCATTAATGACCCATTCTATGGTCATTCATTCTTTGATAGGGTCATGGTACCCTAGGAGAAGGTTTGTAAACCCCACATGAGGTAACATGATGGATATTGACCCTTGGAGGTCCTCTTGTGTGGTTGAAGAAGTTCATGAATCCTCTTCCATGGTGAAGAAGTATTTGAAGAAGTCCTTGGACTGACACTTGGTGAATTAATGGTCCTTGAACCCTTGAAGGAGATGATGTGGTTTTTTGTGGGTTAATGGGGTCTTGGAACCCTTGGAGATGGTCCTAGGGAATGAGAAAATCTTGGCACCCCCACAAATGGTGGTTTGATGGTCCTAGCACCCTTGAAGGAATGGTGAAGGTAATGTGGGTCACTTGTGTGTTGATGGGGTATTGAAACCCTCGAAAATGGGTTGTACCTTTTATTTTGGGTTTGGTGGCATGTCCTTGGTTCCTTGATGAAGCCCTAGTATCTTGATGTAACCCTTAAATGGTAAATTTGACCATAATAAGGTGGAGGACACCCTTAAATGGTAATATGGAGAACACCCATAAATATGGTAGCCTTGATGGGTTTTGAACAAACACTAAAACCATTCTCAAGTGGTAAGGTTGACTCTTTAAGGAACTGGTTGTGACAAAACAAAAATAAATACAAATTAATAAAGACATTATTACATATTGAGGTCGGCTCTAGATGAAAAAGTCAAGATAAAATTAAATAAAATTAGTTTTATGACGGATCATCTCCACAAAATGTTATGAAAAATGTATATAAATAGTGACCTCACGTTTTCATTTTACAAGTGTGAAATTCGGTGGAGTTGGGAAATATAGCTATGAGATTTTTCGGTGGACTGAGGTCACGAGGAGCAAACTGATGCAGCCTTTGTTCCGAATTTACACAGGAGAAAGTTTCTTTGCTGATGTTTTAAACATCTTCCACAACCTGAATTGTAAAATGAAGTTCATCTCAACTTGACAATCCGATTTTGGACTTTGTTGGAGTTTTTTGACAGTGTGTTCTTGGAATTGTTTTGGGGTAAAAATCGTAAGAATAGACTGTGGAAAAACTCCAACAAAGTGAAAAAAAATACCCGAGTTTGATAGACCAAAGTCCTAAAAACAATCCTAAAATTTTTCACAGTCTTATCAAAACTTTATAGACCACCCAATTTTCACAGTCCCAAAGGAGGGTTTCCATAGTCCTAAAATAGTCCCGAGTTTGATAGACCACCAAATTTTGATAGTGTTTATGGTTCTTTCTAAACACCACAAATAGTCTGAGTTGATGCACAAGTCCAAGCTTAATCCGATTGTAAAACAATCTGAGTTTGTGACTAGTTTTGGAGGCTATTCCACAGTCAACAAACAGTTTGAATCTATCATGGTGTAGGTATTTTACCTCAACATACAAACAATCCATGTTTTGAATCCTTCTTCCATAGTCTGAGGTTGATGTGACAGTCTCGATTTTAATCTTGATTTGGAGTTCTTCCACAGATTGAATTTGATAGTGTTTAGGGTTCTAAACACCATACATAGTCCAAGTTTTTGAGTCTTCCACATCCAATAGTGCAAGATAAATAAACATTATATACACAATCATAATGAAGATGACAGTCTGAAGTAAAGTGACAGTCTCGAAGTGATGGATACTTAGTCCAGATCTTGACATTGGTTGAGGTCTTTCACAACCAGACCGAGTTTAATATTCTAATATTGTTTTTAGGTTATTCCTTATACCATGTCTGATACATACACGGTCCAAGTGTATGGTAGTCCATATAGAGGTTGACAAGCATGAAGATGACCACTCATGATGACAACCCTAGAAGCTGCTGATGAAGTATTGAGATTATGATGAAGTGAAGTGATGATATTGATGCATGAATTCCATAGAAGATGACAAGTATTAAATAGTAAGTATTTGAAGATAATCCTAGATATTTAAAGTCTAAGTTTTATGATGAGTGACATGAAGGAAGGCTCAACCATCCAAGGTTGAAGCTCACAATGCTAGGTTGCATACAAAACCTAAGTTAGTGACATGGAAGTAATAGTGATGATGTGACAATGAAATAGGATATGAGCAGACATCCTAGTGACATGATGATGATGACAGTTTGGCACCTACAACTGTATGGTAGTGATTTTTCAACAGAAGACATGATAATGATGTGACAATTCAAGAAGAAGACTTGACATGTTGATTGATGAAGCATCCTAAGCAGAGATGGATCAACAGAGGAGAACGAGAAAAAGTGGATAAGCATATATGATTGTGCAACATATTGATGACAATTAAATATTGGCATCAAGTTCGCAAGCTCAACCTTGCACTTGAGGATTTGACTACTCAACCTTTCTTAGTTGGATCTAAGAAAACCAGGGCGGGTCCTATTATAAGAGTTGGTGCTATTTTCATCAGTTGCTTCTAATTGAAATCACGAAGATTGAAGTCTTCCATTACCATAAATAAAGTTTACATTACATATATTGATGTGTCAATTTATGGTGTGATTGATTTAGTACTCTAGATGATTGATATGCTTATTTGTTGATGTAACTGACCGGTTATAAACTCTTCTTGGTCAATAGAATATAAAAAGTTTTAAATTTCTCACACACTTATTCATCCCCCCTCTTAGTGTGACCATTGTGTCCCAAAACCATCTCATTGAATTCCTCCACTTCTTGGAAGATTGCACTCTCAATCCATATCTCATTATGTGGCTTCAATTTCCAATTTAATAGCATGGGGGGTGGCCTCCTTATAATACTTTGCAACCTGTGCCACCCTTTTTTTTATCCCTATTTAGCTCAAGAGCCGTCTGATTGTTTCCTTTCCTTTGACCTGTTGTTAGCGTCACCATGGAAACACCATTTCTATGAGACTCCCTTCCTATTGTATTTTTAATCATTTAATCAATATGATCTAGGATCTTATCTGAGAGAATAACATGCACATCAATAATCACAAGAGACAAGAGACACAAATAGTTTTCCATGGGGAAACCATAAAACATAACACCCAACAACTTCCTCAGAGATAGAATGAGAACCAATAGCAAAAGTAAAACCCAAAGATATAAAGATGATCTTCGATAGCTATTCTATCTCTCACTTGTGCGAACTACTCCTCTCTCACTCATGCACTACTATTGAGTGAATGTGTGTTCCAAATAGAGAGTCTCACTCTCTATTTATACTTGTTTTCCACTTGACATTTACTCTACAGGGCCGACTTATCTAGGAGAGTCTAATAACCCTAATACAACTCAACCGTGGGGACTATTTCCCTGAATTACAATGGAGGCTTAAACTCAATTAATTTACATGACTTTATTATATTAATGACTCTCCTAATCAGAGGAAAAAACATCTCCGTCGAGGTACAATAAGAAATATACAAGTGAATACATTCAGAAGTTAAAAATACATTAACACTCCCTCTTAAATAGGAAGGTATTCTCTTGACATAGTTCATCAGCACAAGTCTTCATCACTGGATCATCATCAAAGTTGAACCATCATCAAATTTGTATCATCATCATCACTTCTGCCATTATCTCAAGAAAATGGTGCTATCTCTCAAATCTACTCGTCATAGGAAGTTCTACAGAGCCAACCCTTTTTCATGCTAGATGTAGGCCTAGCCTCCATGTAGGTATTCATCTATAGTTCTAGCCCTTTTTCATCCTGGGTGTAGGTATCATAATCTTCAACACTTATATACGACCATGGGAGGCCCAACCTTCCACCATGTCGAAAATGCTCTGTACTTACATCCGACCATGGGAGGCCCAACCTGCCATCATGTCGGAAAGGATCTGTACTTACATCTGACCATGGGAGGCCCAACCTGTCACCATGTTGGAAAGGCTCTGCATTTGCATCCGAGCATGGGAGGCCCAACCTTCCACCATGTCAAAAAGGATCTGCACTTACATCTGACCATGGGAGGCCCAACTTGCCACCATGTTAGAAAGCAATTTCACTTACATCCGACCATGGGAGGCCCAGCTTGCCACCATGTCAAAAAGTATCTGCACTTACATTCAACCTTGAGAGGCCTGGCCTGTCACCATGCCAGAAAGGAACTGCACTTACATCCGACCATGAGAGGCCCAGCTTGCCACCATGTCGAAAAGTATCTGCACTTACATCTGACCATGGGAGGCCCAACCTATCACCATGTCGAAAAGTAATTGCACTTACATTTGACCATGGGAGGCCCAGCTTGCCACCATGTCAGAAAGGATATGCACTTACATCTGACCATGGGAGGCACAACCTTCCACCATGTTGGAAAGGAACTACACTTACATCCAACCATGGGAGGCCCAGCCTGCCACCATGTCAGAAAGGATATGTACTTACATCCAACCATGGGAGGCACAACCTTCCACCATGTTGGAAAGGAACTACACTTACATCTGACCATGGGAGGCCCATCCTGCCACCATGTAGGAAAGGCATTGCATCTTCCAAACACATCACTTCCCTTTGGAGGGAACCTTGATATGAAGAACACCAAGCTTCTCTTTGAAGTACTCAAACTTCACTCTATCTAACGGCTTGTTCAACACATTAGCTATGTGCTCATTCATCGCAACATACTGGAGCTTCACTGCTCCTCTATGCACCATATCCATGATATAGTGATACTTGATTTCGATATGCTTTGACTTGTCATGGAGCATCGGGTTCTCTGAAAACTTCACACAACTATGGTTGTTGCAATATATACAAGTAGCATATAATTGGAGATCAAATAGGTCAGATAGTAGCTTCCTTAGCCACACTGCCTCACAACTAGCCGAACAAGCTGCAACATACTCTGCTTCGGCTGTACCACTTCTTCCTGCTAAACCAAGAGATCACACCTGATCCCATACTGAAGCAACACCTCGAAGTTCTCTTCCTATTAATGGAACTACCTTCCCAATTTGAATCCACATAACCCTCCAGGTTAATCTTATGATTTGCCTCATAATTGAGCCCATAATCAGCTGTACCCTTCAGGTACCTCAGAATATGCTTTGCAACAATTAGGTGAAAATGTCTCGCATCTGTCAGGAACTGGCTCAATGTGTTCATAGCAAAGTAAATATCTGGTCTCATATTCGTCAGGTACATCAAGGACCCAATAATCTGATCATACATCGTGGCATCAACCGACTGTGATGAAGCATCACTCAATAGCTTTAGGTTCGATGCCATAAGTATGGTCATGGCATTGGAGTGCATCATCCTGAACCTCTTCAAGATCTCCACTGCATACTTCCCTTGTCCAAGGAATATTCCATCCGCATTCTGATACACCTCCATGCTTAGAAAGCAATGCATCATACCCAATTCCTTCATTTTGAACTCGACCTCAAGCTTCCTCTTTGTGTCAGCAATCAACCCATCCTCACATGTTACAAGCAGGTCATCTACATACAATAGGTGTATCACTGGGCTCCCTTCCTCAACCTTGTAGTAAATATTGGAATCTGCTTTACTCTTGGTAAATCCCAAACTACTCAGGAAGTTGCCAATCCTTTTGTACCACGTCCTGGGTGCTTGTTTCAAACCGTACAAGGCCTTCTTCAATTTGAACACATGTGTCTCCCTATTATGTGTCTCAAATCCAAGTGGCTGCTCTACATACACTTCCTCTTCCAGTACACAATTCAAGAATGCGGTCTTGAGATCCATTTGGTGTATATTCCATTTCATGACTACAGCCATAGAAAGTACTGATCTAATGGAAGTGTATCTAGATAGAGGTGCAAAAGTTTCTTCATAATATATCCCTTCCTTCTGGGAGAAGCCACGTGCCACAAATATTGCTTTATATTTCTCTATGTTGCCATTTGCAGCATGCTTGATCTTGTAGATCTACTTGGAAGTCACAATAGACTTATCTTCTAGTCTTGGGACCAAATCCCAGACATCATTCTTCATGATTGAACTATACTGCTCGATCATAACATCCTTTCATTCTTTCTTTTCTTCCGCTTCTTCATAGTTGGAAGGTTCTTTATCGGTGATGTCACATAGTAGGGATACATAACTGGAGAAGGACCTAGTTCTCTTCCTTTCTTTGTGCATTTCTTTTGGAGTGCCATATTTCTCTACACCTTGGATAGCCTCTTGTACCCATGCTAGTTTCCTATTGTAAGTATTCTTCTCACAAGGTGGATCTACAGGTTCCTGAGGTTCTTCCATTTCTCGATATACTTATAGAGTTGCTTCATCCATAGTTGTATCTGGTACTTCTGTTTCTTCAAGGTACTCAATGGGTCTCTTTCTAGATTTGATGTAAGCCGAGTCTTCATCAAATTTCACGTCCTTGCTGATGTCAATCTTCTTGAATCTTGGGAAATATATTTTGTAAGCCTTCGATCTTTCACTATATCCCACAAATATAACCTTCTTTCCTGAAGGATCTAACTTTGTCCTCTTTTATTTCGGAATGTGTATGTACACTGGACAACCAAATATTCTAAGATGGTTGAATTTTGGTTTCTTTCCAGAGAATACTTCTTCTGGTGTCTTGTTCTCAAGTACTCTATGCATAGTATGATTTTGTACATACACAGTTGTCCTAGAAACTTCTTCCCATAGATGCATAAGAAGCTATCAATCATGAAGCATTTCCATTACTGCTTCCATAATCATTCTATTATTCCTTTTTGAAACCCCATTATGTTGTGGGTTATATGGAGTGGTCAAATCCCTCTTAATCCTTGACTCTCTGCATAATTCCTTGAATCCATTTGATGTGAATTCTCCACCATTGTCTGGTCAAAAGGTCTTGATTTTCTTCTCTGTGTGGTTCTAGATCAAGGTTTTGAATTCCTTGAAGTTACTGAATACTTCATCCTTGATTTTCAAGAAATATATCCATGTATTTCTAGAAAAATCATCCATGAAAGAAACATAATATACATACCCACTCAATGAACTGGATGACATCATACCACATACATCAGAGTGGATGATTTCCAAGATTCCTTTTGCTTTGCTCTTGCTACTTGGAAATGTCTTCTTTGTGTTATTTCCCTTCGCACATCCTTTGTGAACTCATTTATGCTTTACCTGTATTTCTGGAAGACCTTCAACAAATTTTCTTGCAATTGGTAGTGCCCTATAGTGCACATGTGCAATCCTTCTATGCATGGACCAAAGCTTTTTTTAGTTGGCCCTTTAATTTGTATAAGCCTCCCTCTTGCTCTCCAATCACTACTGCATCATCTATAGTCTTTCCATTTTTCCACATAAGAACTTGGCCATCTACAAATGAAACTCTCATACCTTTTGCATCTAGTGTAGATATGGAGAGAATATTCTTCTTTAGTTCTGGTACAAATAATACATATTTAATATTCATAGACTTTCCAGAGTCTAGCTTATAGGAATCTTCACCACTTCCTTTTATGGGATACTGGTAATCATACCCAAGTTTCACTTTGTGGGGTGACTCATGTTTAGATAGTTTCACAAAGGATTCTTTGAATCCCATCATAGGTTTGGAATCCCCACTATCTATGAGCCAATCATTTCTTCCATGTGTAACAATTCCCATGAGGGCAGAAATCAAAATATACTTTTCATCGCTTGAAGAATCTTAACTTTCTTCTTTAACTTTCTTCCTAGGAGGTTCATCATCCTCTAAAGTGTGAGCATGATCTCTTATTTTGTTGTCCTTCTTCTTGTGAGAGCCACCTTTATTTCTAGGACAATATCTAGCGAAATGTCCTTTCTCTTCACATGTATAACATCTGAATTTAGATAGATCTTTTCTAGATCTTCTAGGGTTATCTTTCTGATTCTTGTGAGAATGCTTACCTTTATTGAGATGATGGTGGTCCCTTCTGATTTTCTTGGTGTGTGTTGTGAGAGCTTGATCTTCATTTCCCATCTTTTCTTCTCAATATACTATTCTAGCTTCTTCTTGTGATCATTTCTCCCACAACCTACTGAAAGTGATTAATTTTCTTCTAGCACAAATCCCTTGAATAAAGGAGTCCCATGACATAGGGAGACCAGTCAAGGTGGTCATCATGATTTCTCCATTCTCTACTTCTTCTTCCACCGATTCAAGTTGCTCTTTTATTTGAGAGACCCTTGTAAAGTATGACTGTGTGGTCTCTACATTCTGGATCCTTACATTCTTCAACTGATTTCTCAAATTAATCTTCTGATTTACATTATTCCCTTCAAATAGCTTGGTCAAGGAATCAAACATATCTTTAGGTGTCTTGAGGGAAGACACATGTGGTATAAGGTGATCCTTGCCAAGAATAAACAATAATCCTCTTGGCATTGACTAAGTTCTTCTTATGTAAGGATTTAGCCTCATCTCCCTCTGGAACTGGAACCTCTACACTTATGTAGGTGTCCAATTCATTTTCTTCAAGAACAAGTGAAATCCTATACTTCCATGGTCGGAAGTTATCAGGTCCTTCAATATTTTCATCAATCTTGGTTTGATGAGAACCTCAAATGGAAATACAAGAGATTTAGATCTTACCAATTTGAGATGCCCGAACTAGATTTGGAGCTAATCTTTTGTAGTGCTGATTTTCTAGTCCAACGTCAAATTAGGGTTTGACTTTCTTGGAGTTCTAACCAACCAAAAAATTTGATGTTGGTCTCTAAATTTAGATTTTGAGGAGGAGAGAAATCCTATGCTGGGATCACTAAAAAATTTCAATTCTGTGAAAAGCCCTAATTTCCTGCAGTAGTGACAGGCCAAAAATTGAAAATGCCCAGAATCAGATTCTGGTTTGATGAGAATATGTGCCCTTCAATGGAGAGTTATCTTAGCCTCCTTTTGCTGATGATATATGGAGTGAAACCCAAAAATTAAGAATCTATAGCTTATGCAGCTGCATAGTGTCTTCTTCTCAGGTTAGCTCTGATACCATGTTAGAATTTCTTATCATTTAATCCATATGATCTAGGGTCTTATCTGAGAGAATAACATGCACAACAATAATCACAAGAGACAAGAGACACAAACATTTTTCCTCGGGGAAACCGTAAAGGAGAAAACCCTGCAACTTTCTCAGAGATAAAATGAGCACCAATAGAAAAAGTAAAACCCAAAGATACAAAGATGATCTCTGATAGCCGTTCTCTCTCTCACTTGTGTGAGCTACTACTCTCTCACTCATGCACTACTGTTGAGTGAGTGTGTGTTCGAAATAGAGAGTCTCACTCTCTATTTATACTTGTTTTCCACTTGACATTTACTCTACAGGGATGACTTCTCTAGGAGAGTCTAATAACCTTAATACAACTTAACTATGGGGACTATTGTCTTGACTTACAATAGAGGGTTAACCTCAATTACTTTACATGAATTTATTATATTAATGACTCTTCCGATAGGAGGAACAAAAATATCCATTGGGGTACAATAATAAATATACAAGTGAATACATTCTGAAGTTACAAATACATTAACACTTCCAACACCCTCCGTAACAATAACACTATCAATGCTTCCAATCTATTGCAGACTAGAAGCATAGAGGTCGATTCGCCAAAGAAGTATGACGAATTAAGTGGTTGTAACATTTAGAATAAGGATTGTGTTCAATGGGGGTAATATCAATGATTACCATGGTTTCCCACTTGACGATGATATAAATTCCCAACATGCCCTTATACAAAGCCTTTGTCTTCGTTCTCCAAACCATGGTGTGCAAATGGGTGACCAACATCACCCTCCTGCCATCGTTCCAACGTTTAAATGATCACATTGAAATATTTATTGCATGGCATGGGGTGTCATGTGTTTGGCATGTCCCATTGTATATGCATGAACTAATCGATCTTCGTGCTAGGGTTGGGCAGTGCCACACTATCGTACCGAGTCAATCATCGTGGGTTGAAAATTTATTATATATTTATGAAAATTTGTAATGTAAAATTCATTTTCTAAGCCATATAATGCCATAGATAAACCACTCACTTCCTACTTCAATATGCAAGAGAGAAACACCCTTTGTATGTGTAAAGAAATATAAAGCCTTCATTTATCGATATGAGTTGACTACAAACATCACCCTGATTTAGACTCTTCGAGATGCTCCACACTACTTGAATATGGAATATAAAGAACAACCTTATTTATTTGTAAAATTAGCACAAAGTCTTCTTTGATCGATATGAATAAGCTTATGGGACATTTAAAAGAGTCTAAATTAAGATGTATACAATAAATTCCTAGTTTAGAATATTATTGATGACACACACATAATCATGGAATAATGCATATGAAGAGTAATTGTCACATTGACATTCATTTGAAGGGTTCAAATTTCTTAGACATGTGAGGATTCCATAGAATCAATTAATAATAATCATCTATCTTAACCTTACCAAGCACAAACTACACTTGTGAATTAGATTGTGATTTATTGGGCGTAACATTTCTCCTTTGAAAAAGCTTTCAGTTATATAGATATATTTGTATGATAGTCAATAATGTTGCTTTTCTCCAGTAAGTTTTTGTTTTCTTTATGTTTTCACATTTCTCAACAAACCCACTTTAGTGAGTTTTCCAAGTGCTCTTAAATAGTGAAATTCTGGAAGAACCTCTCATAGGAAAATGAATAAACAAATTATTACATATTCTCATATTAATTAAGATATAATATCTTGTAATCCTATACTTGTAGTTGTGAATATTGAGAGAGTCCCCTATGAAAATTTTCAAAAAAAGCAATAGAAAACAATTTGCACTTGGAAAGGGAAATTAAATAAGAGAGATCAATGTTTTCCAACATGTTATTGACCAATATGTGTGACAGAATAATAGACATTTTATACATTACTATCTTCTTTTAATCATGCATCTATAAGGAATATCTAAATATATGCAAACTTTAATACCTAAAATTTAAATGGCAAATGTGGATCGTCATAAAATCACCCACTCTCATCTAAAGATCATCATAAAATCATCCACTCATGTAAAAATTATTGTAAAATCATCCACTTTCATCGAAATTCTTTCTTTATCCTTCATATTGGGAAGATATGTTTTTCATTTCTTTGAACAAGCTGCTGTTTAAAATGAATAGATATTAAAGATGTTAAAAACAATTTGCAATCTTTTAGAGAAATTAAATAGGAGATACTAATGCTTTATAGCATATACATTCTATACTTGTTATTTGGCCAATCTTTGCTAAAGAATCATAGAATTTTTATAAATTAATATTCTTTTTTTATCATCCATCTACAAGGAATATATAAATATATGTGAACTTTAATACCTAAACTACCTTTAAGTTTGAGTTTAAGTGAGTCAGAAACTAGATACCTTTTGAAGCTATGCCATGGATCCAACTTATAATTTACTTGTTTCATGACCACTCATTTGATGCCCAGGGTATTCATCCAAGTCATCAAGCAGAGATGACATATATGTGTTAGGTATCTTCTTGGTGAACCTAAATCAAGGTGACAAATTTTCTCTAACACCTAGGATGATAAACTTATGCAATAAGAATTATGACAAATCAAGATAATCAATCAAATCAATAATTCACACTAATATAAAATAATGTAAGAAATTCTAATGGAAACATACTTGAGAAACAAGTCAATTTTGTAGTGTAAATTAAGGCAAAGAAAATTGCATTTAAAAGGTAAAAATGGTTAAGCATATCCAACGTTAAACATTATGACAAGGAAATCATAAATTGTCAATCAAGCATTAAATAAGAAACCAAATGAGAATCAAAGTCCATTAAAAAGGATTGCATAAATAATTAGGGTTTCCCAAAGTATAAATACTTGGGTCTAGTTGAGGCCTCAAACCTAGATTAATTAATGAAGAGGCTAATGAGGACTGCATAGATAACTCTCAAATATTGATAATTTTTATTATTGTGCAATTTCACTTATTTATATATAAAGAGTGACTCTTGGAATTCAACTTCCTTGGAGTCCATGAGGAAACTTCATCTTCTATAATTATTTAGAATAATTACAAACCCTAATCCATTCAAATTATGTTTATAACAATACCCCCCACCCCCTTAATATGAAGGGGTGTTTGTGAGTCCGAGCATGCTTCTAAACTTTTCAAACTTTTCTCTTCCAAGCGCTTTGGTGAAGATGTCAACAATTTTCTTGTTCATAGAACAATGTCATAAATGAGTTGTATTGGCCTCTACATGATATTGAATCAGATGGTACTTCATGTTGATGTGCTTGGTTCAAACATGGAATCCTTTATTCTTGTCCAATTTGATTATAGAACTATTGTTGATCAGTAAGGGGTGAAATTTCTTGTTTCTTTTGCAAATATTCAAGTATCTTCTTTAGCCACACAATCTCCTTTGTTCCTTCCGCAACAACCACATATTCTACCTTTGTTGTCGAATATGTTGGAACTAATTATTTGCGTGATATTTAGGAGATAGTTGTTGATCCAAGAATCACGAGGTATCCAGAATTATACACTCATGCATCTTTGTCTCCATCAAATTCTAAATCAAAGTACCCAATAAGTTTGAAGTTGCTAAATTTGAATCCAATTTTTAAATCTTGAAAATTATTTCACAATAATTTTTCAAGCATTCATTTCATCCCATTGTTTCATTGAATAATTTCTCTCTTGAAAATACCAACTTCAATTGCAACAGAAACAAGGATCATAAAAAGATCGCCATGCAAGAGAAACACAAATATTTTAGTCTAGGATACCCAATAAGGAGAAAACCCATCAACTTTTCTTATAAGAAATCAATCCAATTCAAGTACAATACCATTCATGAAGATGAACACTAGAAAAAGAGAGGTTCTCCCTCCTTCACAATAAACCCTAGAAAGGGTAGCGAATCTTCAAAGAAAATAAGAACCCCCAAAACTACTTCTTTGACTTTTAGCTATGCTTGGCTGAAAATGCTCACTAGGAGAGAGAGAAGATGTGTGATGATGTTTGTTCAAATGAAGTGTGTGAGCACGCTATTTATATTTTATGTTCACTTGAATTTTTCCTCAATGGGGTTGACTAGTCCTCTTTCACTGGGGCCAACTTGTTCTTTTGTTCTTCATATTTCATTTTATCTTTAGGCTGACTTGTCTTCTAGTCCTTGTTTTTATCCGAGACTTCTTCAATGTTTTTTCTTGACTTCTTGGTTATTTCTTCATCAAATAAAAGTTGTCCTTGTTGATGTTCATATCCTCACATGCACGTCTATTCCCACATAGATCTCTAATTTTGATTTGGACATACTCTAAGAAGTCATGGACACTCCTTAGAGCCCACGTTAAATACACCATTATATTAAACTTTGTATATTCCTAAAGGGGATGATATCCCCTATTAAATAAACAAGTCAACTCACTCTAATAAAAAAAAACACTCCATGACAGAGAAATCCCACATAGTGTATGCAATGTGAGCTCTACCCTTATTCACTCTAATTCAATACACATTACTAATCAAGGATAAACATATCAAGCCTCATACATAGGTAGTTAATACACATGACTAGTTAAGGATATGCTAGGGCCATCCTCCTCTAGCCATTGGTCAATACACATGACCCATCTGGGAGAATGTTTGCATAATGCTTGCCTGATGCTAGAACCATGGAGAAACATCAACACTCCCTCTTAGCAAGGGATACATTTTGCATCATCCAAGAATCACACTTGGTGAGAATTTCCAACGAAAGCATTCTACATCACTTCCAAGAATCAAACTTAGTGAGAATGTCCATAATCCATCTTGAATATTTATTTCATTTGCATCTCAGGTCTTTCACTCCTAGACAAATTATATGACTATCTGGATAAAGACTATGCCAAGGCCATTCACCTCTCGTGAATGTCTGTTGCTCATCTATAGAATTATCACAATGTTTGGGCCATTCAGCTCATGTGAATTTTTGACGCTCATCTATAAAACCATCACGATGTTTGGGCCATTCATCTCACATGAATTTTTGTCTCTCATCTATAGAACCATTATGGTTTTTCTCATCCATCAACACTCCCTATCACTTAGGGAGGAATTCTCCATCACACCAAGATTGTCCCTAAAGTATACAAAGTATGCTTTGGATAGAGGCTTCGTGAGGATGTCGACTATCTGCTCATTTGTGGATATGTACTGGAGCTTCACAGATCCCTTCTACACCATGTATCGGATGAAGTGGTATTTGATCTCAATATGCTTCGACCTTCCATGAAATAATGGAATTTTCTGAAATCTTGATGCATATTTGATTGTCACAATGTATCAAGGTTGCCTCTAGATCCTGATCAAATAATCCTATAAGAAGATTTCAAATCCACACTACTTTGCGACTTGCAACACTAGCTGCATAATACTCTTCTTCTACTGTATTGAGTGTGACAAAAATATGCTACCTTATAAACCAAGATATCATGGCTGATCCCAAGTTTAAGAAACACTCAGTGGTGCTCTTTCTGTCTACTGCACTCCCTTCCTAGTAAGAATCCGCATAACCCTATAGATTCACTTCACCACATGAGATATCTCAAACCATATCCAATTGTATCACCTAGGTACATCAACACATGCTTTGCTGCAACCCAATGTACATGCCTCAACTTAACCATAAACTGGCTCAGGGTGTTCACAACAAAGAAAATATCTGGTTTGGTATTAAGTAGATACATCAAGAAACCAAACAATTTCCTATACATTGTGGGATCCACCAAATATGAATATGAATCAAATTTGAATCGACCGTGTACTTTCCTTGACTAAGGAATATCTCATCTGGTCTCCGCTACACCTCTAATCCTTATAAGTATAGCATTAGGCCAAGGTCCTTCATATCGAATTCAAAGTCTGAATCCCTCTTACACTCATCTGTGGGAATATTTACTCATGTAAGGAACATATAATCAACATAAAACACCAATATCATTGGATCACCATCAACAACCTTGTAGTAAGGTTGGAATCCACTTCACTCTTGGTGAATCCCAAGCTCATCAAATATATGTCAATCTTGGAAATATACCAAGCCCTGGGTGCTTTCTTGAGTCCATATAATGCCTTCTTTAATATACACACATGAGACTGCTTCCCATGTATCACAAATCCTTGAGGTTTCTCTTTCTACACCTATTCCTTAATCACACCATTGAGGAATGTTGTCTTTGCATCCTTCTGATGTAATTTCCATCCCTGAAGCAAGAGAAATAATAGATCCAATGGAAGTGTACTTGGAAACAAGAGAAAATGTCTCCTCATAACCCACTCCCTCTTTATAGGAGAATCCTCTCGCCACAAACCTTGCTTTGTGTTTCTTGATGATTCCATCTGTTGCATGCTTGATCTTGTATATCTACTTGGAAGTGACCATTGAATTCCCCTGAGGTCTCGAAACAATATCCCATACATCATTATTCATTATGTATTGATATTCCTCCATCATGGCATCCTTCCAAACCTGTTTTTCTGCTTCCTCCTCATAAATGGAAGGCTCATAATCAATTATTTTACTCATCAAAGTCATGTAACTCAAGAATATATGAGGTCTTTTTCTCTCCCTGAAAGTGCCTTTGGGAGCTGCATGCCTATATGCATCCTACAAGGTATCATGAAGGCATGTTGGCCTATTCCTAGTCATGGAAACATATCTAAGTACCTCTACTACCTCCGCTGGCACCACATGCTCCTCCTGATAGTCTAGAATAGAGGGTTGTGTACCCTCAACTCTTGGAGCCTCTTGCTCCTAATCATCAATATTCATGTGAGAGTCTCTAGACGTTATGAAGGATATTTCCTCATCTAAAGTAACATCTTGGCTAACCTCAATATGATGTTATCCTAAGATGTAAACCCTATAAGATATTGAAGTCTCACTATATCCCACAAATGTACCCTTATTCCCATAAGGTTCTAAATTGTCATGTTCTCCTTTAGAAAATGGATGTATACTGGACAACCAAAGATCCACAAGTGACTAACCTTTGTCTTCAGTCATGTGAACGCTTCCTCTAGCATCTTTCCCCCCAATATTTAGTGAGGAATTCTGTTTTGAACATATATTTTTGCATTGGTAGCTTCTACTCACAAGAACATAGGTAAATGTTGATCATGAATAATTTTCTTCACAAATTCTACGATGGACCTAATCTTCCTTTATACAACCCTATTTTGTTGAGAGTTGTAGGGGATTGTCAACTCCCTCTTGATCCATGTTTCCTTGCATAAATAGTTGATTTCCTTGGAAATGAACTCTCCTCCATTATCTAATCTCAAAATATTGATATTATTTCATGTTAGGTTCTCTACTTGAGCGTTCAAATCCTGGAACTTGCTGAAGATTCCATCTTTGGTCTTCATAAAATAGATCCATGTTTGCCGGAAGTAGTCATGAATTAATGTTAAATAATATAAGCATCCACCCAAGTATGATACTGTCATTCGTCCACAAACATATGAATGCACAAGATCCAATATCCTCTTAGATATACTATAAAGGATCCCTTGGAATTATTTTCAAGTGCACATCCTCTATGAATTCCATCATGTTCTATTTAAATTAGTTTTGGAAAACTTGTAACCATCTTTCTCAATGTTGGCAAATCCCTATAATGTGGAGGGTGAATCTATGAGTCCATAGCTCAAATAAAATGATACTTTTATGTACCAATTCCTAGACCAAACATCTTGTCAATACGGTATATTTATCCCCCTTGAACACCAAGCTCTCCTACTAATTCTATGCTTGAAACCTTTGGCCATACAAGAACTTAACCATTGAAAAATGCAACTCTATAACCTCTATCCTCCAAGGCTGAGATATATAGTAGGTTCTTCTTCATTCTTGGTACAAGTAATACATCTTGCATATGTAAAGTATCACCAAAATCTAGTTGAACTGATGATGTTCCAATTCCTTTTACTGCATACTTGGTATTGTCTCCAAGTTCTACTTGTAATGTTGAGTTCTTTTCTGTCAAGTCCATGAGAGAGTATTTGTAGCCTATCATGTGCTTGGAGGCAATACTATCTATTGATTAGGTATTTCTATTATTTGTAATAGTTCCTATAAGAGAAAATATATGAGAATACTCCTTTTGAAGCTTGTCATTAATTTTCGTCTTCTTCTGTGGTGGATTTTCATGAACATTGGTTGTTGACATATGTTTGTTTTCCCTTGTTTTCTTCTAAGGACACTATAAGGAATAGTGACCAAAATTTTGACATTTGAAACATTTGACTTTTGTAATATATTTGTTTTGAATTGATGCATGATTTCCTTCATTCTACAAATTTCTCTTGGACAATATTATGAAACTAGAACTTGACACCATCTTAAGAAAATATGAAAACATGATCCAGAAACCCTAGACCCAAAAATTAAGTCAAGATTAAAAATATGAATCGACAAATAAATGCACCCTCCTTAGGCCACCTTAGGCCACCTTAGGAACTTTAATATCTATCCAAAACTTAGGTTGTAAGTGTCCAAACTTGGGAGCCCTAGGTTTCACACTTAGGGAAAATAACCACTAGATGGTTATCTTTCAAAGTAGCTCTGATACCATGTTGAATTTTAATCTAATTTTCAAATATTGCCAATTATTTCACAATGATATTTCATGCATTTGTTTCATCCCCATGGTTTCATTGAATAATTTCACACTTGAAAATATCAACTTAAAATTTAGTAGAATCAAGGATCATAGAAAGATTTCCGATGCACAAGAGACACAAATATTTTACCTTGGGAAACCCAATAGGGATAAAACCCAACATATTTTCTTAGAAGAAATCAATCCAATTCAATTACAATACCATTCATGAATATGATCCCTATAAGAAGAGAGGTTTGATTTCCTTCATAGGAAACCCTAGCAAGGGTAGCAAATCTTCTAAGACAATAAGAACCCCAAAAATTACTCCTTTGCTTATAACTATGCTTAGATGAAATTACACACTAGGAGAGAGAGAAGATGTGTGATGAATTGTTTTTAAATGAAGTGTGTGAGCACTTTATTTATATTCTTCAGTTCCTCAATGGGGATGACTTGTCCTCTTTCACTAGGGACAAATTTTTTGTTTGGTCTTCATATTTATTTTTATCTTGAAGTTGACTTGTATTCTAGTCATCATTTTATTCTAGGAATTCTTCAATTCTATCTCGTACTTATTCAATGGTTTGTATTTAATTCTTGGTTATTTATTCATCGTATAAAATTTTCCCTCGTTGATGTTGATCTCCTCACATGCACATCCATTCCCACATATATCTCTAATGTTGATTTGACCATACTCTAAGAACTCTTTAACACTTCCTAGAGCCCATGTCAAATAAAACATTAGATTAGACTTTGTATATTCGTCAAGGGGATAAGATCCCTTGTCAAATAAACAAGTTAACTCACTCTAATCAGAATAGATCACTCCATCAAAGAGCACTCCATCAAATAGCACTCCCACATAGAGTATGAAATGTGACCTATAGCCTTATTCACTCTTATTCAATACACATGACTAGTCAAGGCTAAGCATCTTGAGCCTCATACACATTTAGTCAATACACATGACTAGTCAAGGCTACGCTAGGGCCATCCTCCTATAGCCATTGGTCAATACACATGACCCCTTTAGGAGAATGTTTGCAAAATGTTTGCCTAATTTTGGAACCATGGAGAAATATCAACATAAGTCACCTACCTTAGAATAATTGAGTCCAAAGTCTTGAGTCCCCTTCAAGTATCTGAAAACTCTTTTAGTAGTAGACCAGTGTCCTTCACAAGGGTTTTGTATGAATCTTGAAAGGATGTCGACAACTATTAACACTTAAATCTCACACACATGCAAAATTTTTATAATTTACATAGAAATGTGTCATCAACATATAGCATACATCCTACCGAAGACATCCTCATTAGACCCAAGAAGAAATATGAGTCCAAAATTGCTAAATAATAGTCAAAAGACAAAACTATGTGACCAAATATTTGTTTATATGTGTGACCGCACATATTTCCAGCTTATTGCCAGCATAGTATCTACATGTTTTTTCCCTCGATAATTTCCCAGATTTCAAAACAACAAGATCTCAACCACCCATGACTAATTAAAGTCTCATTAAAGCTTCATCACCTCCAAAAATTTGAATTTGGATCGTCATGTACTTGGGCTCATTGAGTAGCCCCTATTGTGTATCTTAAAGAAAGTCCATGAGGTGATGGGGTTCACACTTGGATCTAGTTGTTTCTTGGACACCTCTTGGCATATAAAAGGAATCCATGGGTATGCATATTGAAATAAAAAATGAGAGAAATGTTATGATGTTGGAATTGTGATATAGCTCCCTTATAGCTCACCTCTTCCTTCTTGTTTAAGATATCCCAAGCTCCCTTTCCACCTTCCTCCAAGGGGACAATGTTCTCGTCATTGGTTCTTCAATATAATTAACATATAGTGTGGAATAAATAGCCCCCCCCTAATGGATATTATTGGCTTTCCTTTGAATCCCACACCTCCTAGTTGTTGTACATGCTTGACCATTGGGAAATACAAAAGTGGTTTGGCATGTATTGATTGTTGGAGTTTTCATTCCTACCCTTTTTCTTTGTTTTATTTTCATTCTTTTTATTTATTTATACTAAAAACCACTTGCAGGATCACTTGGATAACTCCTCCTACCCATAGGGGCACTTAATACTAAATCCTTGGTGTATCCTACAAGGTTTTACCCGTCACAAAGTGGGAAGGATTCACCCTTATGCAATATTTTTAACAACAATATTTATGGTGACTCCACTTCATTTTATTTCATCTCTTTTAAACTAGGCTGATATTTGTTGAGTAGGTAATTTTTGGTTGCTTGTGCTTTGTAGGTGAAGAGGTCCATACCATCATCCCAGGAATTTGGCACCTACTTGGTTATTTTAGATCTTTACAAATATGTGTTGATCTTAGTGCCACGACCACGTGGTCTACATTCCCATTGCTTTGAAAGTCATGCTACTACGCATGTTAATAGACTTATGTATGCGTAGTCTTGTTTGTCATGGCCATCGTGATCCCTCAGTGCCTCTGTTTGTATTTCTTTTGCACAATTGTAACTTTGATTTGATTTATACCCATTTTACACAATTTCACATCCACAATGGTTGTTCACTAATGGGTTAGATATAATTAACTTTCAATAGCTAGATTATTCTATAGTAATTATCTAACATAGCTTAACATTAGGGAGTAAATGAAAGTTACCTATCTAACATAGCTAACTTTCAATAGTTGTTTCCACCCAATGGAGGAAATACCACTCCTTCTCCCTCTCTGGGAAGAGGTCACACAACATATTTGTCTTCACAAAGATGAACAAAATCACTGCCACATACTCCCAGTTCTCCCCCTCGATTAAACAAAACACAAAATACGACGGCGCCAACTAACCCAAACCTGTCATTCATGGCTATATTGAATACCCCTTATTTAGCGAAGTTAATCAATGAATCCATATGTCATGATGCAACATGGAACGATATGCTTGATAAGATCCCTATAGACATCTCTAAGTTTGAATGGAAACAAGAAGATGATTGCACCAACCATATCATGTTGTTCCATCTATGGTGCTCCTCTAATAGCATAGTAGAGGATTCTATGAGGCTTCTCCTCTTCGAATGAACTCTCATTGGCACATCTATAAAATGGCATGTAGATCTACCATGGTTTTATGATACCAATTTTGGGATGATATCCACCACATTTCTCACCTAATTTTTGTTACCAATACTCCATGACCTGGGTCTCGAAATTCTCATAGAATTTAGATAAAATACTTCTACCCAGATAAAAAACCATATCCACGGGTGGTGTAGGCATCACACATTGTGCAAAATAGAGATTAAACCTTAATTCCTTTAGGATTGATTCCTTAAATCACTCCAACCATATATTTAAAAGGATGTGGAAAAATCCATGCCACAATTTGAGGAAGAGGCCATGCTAAAGGCCTAACACTTTGACCTCATTTACACACAATCATGGTACCTATACACTGTCCTTCCGGATGCACCTCAAAATTAATTGTTGGATTCTCCCCATGCAGGGATGTCACATCATGTGGATGAGATTATTGGGTCCATTTCCTCACATGGAAATCTCCCCCTCCACCTGCTCCTGTACCACCCATCCCCACTATGTCGCAGGATGACTACAACATTTGGACCCAAAATACGACTATGGTTTGTTGGATATGCGACATAATTTCATAGACTATCATACGATATCACAATTATTTCGTCGTTGATGGGATTTCATTAGTACATCTGACAAACATGTGTTTCTCAGATATACTACGGAGGAACGTCAGGTAAACAATGCCCGTAAGAGCACTAAAAACTTTGTGAAAACTGACACATATCCATCGGATATTATATATGATACATCGTCGGTGTTAACTCTATAGTTTCGTCGGATTTAATTCCAGTTTTTTATCAGTTTTATATAGAATACCTAATGATAATGATATTCATTTGATAGGATTTATTGTCGGTGATGGAGTAGTATTTATGATAAAAGTGCTTCGAATCTGTCAAGATTGGACGTCGGATATCCGACGAAAGTTTGTACTTTTAAAAAATATAATTGCTAGGGTGTGATTTTGTTGAACGATTATGCCAATGGTAGTCCTTTCAATGAAAACTTATTAAGATTTGGAATTAAATCCATTGTAATTAAAAGTAATATATGATTTTTATTAATTGATCAATATAATAAAACAATTAGTGCTATGGTTTCACTTATTGTTTTATTATTATATTGATCAATGAATCAAAATCATATATTACTTTTCATTGCAATGGATTTAAGTCCAATTCTTAATAACATTTTATTGACAGCTACAAGACAATATCATCAGCATGATCATTCAACAAAGTTTTGATTTTTGTGTGTTTTCTAATTAATGGCAAAGATAGAGGAGACAATGTAAAGATTACAGCATAGTTGGTTTTCCAAAAATAAACTCTAGTTTCTATTAGATGTAGAAACTTGAAGCTTATAAGATAAAGTAAAAATTTACATTATAGTCTCATAATGTCCTCATCATAGTCAAATGACCAAAATAGAAAAAATGAAAGAAAACCTGGTAAAAATGAGTTGAAAATAAATCTCACAAAACCTCAAAATATAGCAAAAGTATGTAACATATAACAAATATAGAAATAGGCCAAAATATAACTAAAGTATGACACCTCAAAATAAATTTAGTGTCCCCTCAATAAATATCTTTCTTAAAATTCTTCAAATTTGAGGACACAAAAATCCTCATCAAATGCCTTCTTAGATAAGCTGTCTGCTACCCAATATAACTCCTGAAAGACATGATTGCTAGAGAAAGATCTGAAAGTGTCCCTTAGTATTTTAACATTATGCATCCAGTAAGAAAGGTCTACCACCTATAATTGTGAATGATCCAAAATCCAATCCACAACACATTTAGAATCTCCTCAAATGTGAATCTCTACACAACCTTGAATAGAAGCAAAATATAACAAACCCGAACATGCCAACAACTCTTCTCTTATATTATTCCCAAACCAACATCTGAAGAAATGTGTAGAAAATAAGTTTAAGTAAAAAACCACAACTACAAGAGTTCTCCACAACTGCACCATCAAAATAACCAATACAAAATGAAGCATTAAATTTTTGAAACTGTACATTCCTCTTTCTACATAGAGCTGTGACTCAGAGGCCCATATTCATTATAGAAATAAATAACTCTAATGGCAAGATAATATACTGAAAATATGTTGTCTTCAAAAATTCATTTTATTTCTTCCCTTCCAAATCCTCCAAGCTATAATAATGGGAAAATTATTAAAAGCTATAGAAGCCCAACTAACCCAAATTGTCTCAAAAGCGATGTCTGTATAATGAAAATCACACTAAATTAATTGCAAAGAAGAATTGCAAAATAGGTTGGTTTTTAAATCTTGGACTATACAAGACATAAATGAAGAAAACTATAGACAACATTCCACATACCTGGTATCTTTCATTCAACATCTGTAGATTATATTGCTTATCGGAACAATGCTCTTGAACAAGCGATGGATTACGTAGAAAGATAATCAATGGTGAATCCATTTCTTCTAGAGACTTCAATCTTGGAACTACTTTGAAATGTCAACCTTTCATGTCTACAAAAAATAAGAAAAATGAAGCATTGAATATGAGTGGTAATCATGGTTGCAAGATTCAAATATTATTATGAAGACCCAAATTAAAAAAAAGGAATGTCTACTTTTAAAATTTAAGGTTTCTTAATCATCAAGCAAGTGTGAGAAAACATGAGACATTTAGATTATAATTTTTAGGATATTTTTCATGCTTTTCCCAAATAAATCAACCCAACATAAGCCCCTTTACTTGGATGACAAATTTACCATGTTCTAGATCAATCTTAGCATTATTGATTGGGGGAAGTTGCACACTAGTCAGACATTGAGTGGATATGAAGAAGCTGATAAGATGATAGTGTTGGTCAAAGGGTAATCATAAATGTAGCATGATAGAAGCCAATGTCAGATTCAATCTATGATGCTTGATGACATGGATGGAAGCATAAAAAGAATATCTTTGCAGACCTTAAATCCCCCTGAGAAAACTATAGAGGAGGAGAAATTTGGTACTGGGGTCTGTATCATGGCCCAAGGAATCCATGTGTGAAATTTGAGCACAAACCAATTAAATTTGTGCTCTTGGTGTTCATTTTATTGACCTAGGCTTGCATTTTTTGAAAGTGACTATCAAAAGGCATAATTTGGTCAGTTGAATCCTTTGGTGTGCAATTATCCTGAGCAAAGCAGGCATATGGAATTGGTAGGCATTTCTTGAGTAGAGAATTAATTTTATGAAGTGGATCTGATCCATTGGCATGCATTCTTGAGACCTTGGTGTGCATTTTGGTGACCTAGGAGTACATTTCCTGAAAAAATATATAAAAAGATTCATTTGGAAGATTCAAATATGAATATAATTTGGTATTGAAATATTATTTAAAAAAAACATTTGTTGGTGGCAGAAATAAGTACTTAATTAATGTCCAAATTGCACAACCATCACATTCCTAGAACCTTTTCGATTATGTCCAACTCAATGTAAACAATCCACATTTTCTCATTATGCAAGGATGCATTATTGGTATGGGTTTTGGGTCAAGCCAGTTGCGTAGCATCATGGATGCTGCACAAGAGCAAAAGACACCGCACAAGGGGATAATGGCGCGCAAGGAGGAGAACATAAAATTTGCTATATTTTTGTGTCACCTTTTTGTACTTTGGACCATATTTTGTTGATATTGGTCATGATTTTGTAGAATCAGTTAAGAGTTAGTTAGGAATTCGTCCAAGTGGACCTTGAATGTAAAGGCATGAGCCTATAAATAGAAGTAGAATTGCAAGTGTTGAATATAATTTTGAAAAGATGAGAGGAAAAAGGGGGTAATTAGAGAACAATTGATGATCTGTGAACTGTTTTGAAGAACTTGCTATTTTGTGTGGAAGTAATATGAAAAAGAGGAAGTTGATCTGAATCACCATGTTTTTCTATGTGTTACTGTTTTACTGTTTTCTGTGATTCAATGATGAATGTCAAGAAAATATGTGATATGGATCTATGATGCAATGTTTCCCTGTCTTAAATAATGTCATTTTGTTAGATCTGTTTGTGCATCAGTATGTTAACTACCATTGTGATTGAATGATGCGATCTGTTTGAGGACAATAATGAATGATTCTGTGAATGCTAATGAGTAATTACATTTGTCCATGTCGTGCATATATATGTAGATGCACATATTCCTCTCCTATTCTGCGGAAACTTAGTTTTGACAGTTCTCCCTCGAACACCTTAGATGAGACCTCATCCACTCCCTAGGTGTTGCTGGATGGGGTAAAACCTATCTGGACCAGTGTTTAGAGAGATTGCGGTGGTTTGAGGGTGGACAAAGTGGAACCCCTGTCGACTGGGTTTTGTTGGCTGGGTTTGTGTCAAAAAATGGTTCTGTTGTCGAGACCTTGTTGCGACTAAGAGGAAGATATGTGGCATCCGACAAGACCATAAATTCAGTATTGGTTCGATCAAAAGCTACAGGAATTTGTTGAAGCAAAAAATAAAAACCGCAGACTGACAACAGATAAATGGATGGAAAGGTACATACACGATGGTCCACATGATTACTTTTTTTCTGAATTTCCCATCATACTGTATGAGTGGTTGGTGCAATTTACCTATCGCAAGATGAATTTCCAAGGAGGTGAGCCAACGTCCTGGACCCCTAAATTGATCCAGGAGTTGTAGGAGACTGACAACAGGGCATCGTGGGCTGTTGAAGTCTGGTTGGATAGTATCTTAGAAGGCTATATCATTGAGTTCACGAACAATACTACCAAATCCTACAACAAAGTAGAAAGGGAATTCTTCAATGGACCAAGAGGTAGATTCTTATTGTCCCTGCAATTGTCAATTAAGATGCTTGTTTGTGAAAAAGGCATACTGAAGATGCACCTCGAGTAGTAGAACTGTGGTGTGTGGAGGTTGTGGATACCACGATGAAAGGGGGGGACAAATGGAAGGATAAGGGGTATATGGGTGCAATTTTTGATGAGACTATGAGGGAAGCTTAGGAAGAAAGTGGTCTTACGAGGGGAGGAACAAGGTTTTGAAAAGAGAAGAGGCAGAGGATAGGAGAAGGTCTTGCTGTGATCGAAATGCAAGACCATGAAGGAATACCACACAGGATGAAGCAACCCTATAGTGATGAAGAGGATGACCAGACTATGCCCAGGATAAGAGTAATATCAACCCCCAGCAACAACATTCCCATGCCTTCGCACACTACTCTGCATTTAGGAAGAAACACAAGTTCCACGTCGACTTTCCTGACATGCCAAAAACATTCTAGTAGTAGATCAGCGTATGTAGGAAGAAGGCCCAGGATGGCGGGTGATGACACGAAGTTACCTTTGTTCCATGGGAATGGGACTAACAATCTGTTGAGGCCTGGAAAATCGTAGGTAACAACAGTTAGGGATTCTCCCTAATAAATGTTCCCAACTAGCCTGTTACTGTTTGGTATGGGAAATCCATCCGGTTTACGGTCCGGATACCGTAGGTTAAGTAACAAATTAAAATGTTTACCGGTTACGACCCGATCCACCGTGTATATTTTTAGTTTTTTGTGTTTTAAGTTATGATGTGCAAGTGCCTATTTAAAAATGCAAAAGAGAGATAACAAGGAGGGTCACAATGTGATGCGCAAGTTCTTACCTCTCTCGCATCTAAATCACAAACAACAAGAAACTAACTATAACTAGCTAACCTATCCCTAGGGAGCAGAATTATCAGTTAACAATGAGTAATGTATTTCTGTGCATGTATTAGGAAAAATTACAGATAGTTGTTATTTATTTCAGAACACATGAACATTAATAGAAATATGAACAACAAGATAGCTTATTGTTAATTACAACCTTCATTACTCACCGTGGAAATTTCACAGAATAAACTAGAGTACATTCATAACATGAACAAAAATTCAATGAGTTAGAACGATCTCACAGTTAATGGAAATAAGTTGAAAATGAAATAGTTCACATTCAACTGATCCATAGCAAAACATTTGCAACATTCCACCAAACTTTCTCCAGCAGAAACTTGTAACTCTTTATTGTAAAAGGAAATAGTTCTTCTTACAATATACTTCTCAAAAATTTCCTGGGAAAGAAGGCCCTTCAATATCTACACTCTACTATATTTATACAAAAAGAAAAAACCTTTGGGATCCCCTCAATGAGTTTTGGGCTTCTCCAACCTTTCAGTTCCAAAATTTTGTCTTGTAGTATGTGCTCATAATTTATACAATATATTACATTTTAAATCAAAAATTTCTTAGAACACTTTATGAAGAAGGGCCAGCTTGGTCATTGATGAAATTTTTCCATGCCTGAGCCTCCGCTGCTATGCCTTCAAATCTGGAGGGTTCAATAAAACGGATATTTATCTCATATTTGGCAGCCTGGTTCCTAACCCCCTCTATCCTTGCAGGACTCAGGCGCAGCTGATCCTCTAGTAGATGTATACTTACAGCTACATGTGCCACTGCATCCTTTAAAATTCCTTCATCTAGATATTTTACTTGTTGGATCTCTAGCTCGTCTTCGTGATATATGCTCTCTAGATGTTCTATAAACAATTTATGTTCTAGTATCATGTCCAGTCTTTTTCCTGCAGAAATATGGCATCTATTATATGTAGCAAGCACTCTCCTACAATATTTGGCTTATGCTCCCTTTTTTTTCTTGAATTCTTTCGTGACATTGATTGCAAACTCCAATAAATCATATTCTTGCTTTAAACTCTGCTGGTCTTTAACTGGTAGAGTCTGCAGGAGATTCCTTATTTGTTTCTATCCACACCATTCTCCCCGTTAGAATCTCCAGAATCTCTTGAGATCTGTCCAAAAAATATGAAGTAGTGTCCAAAATTTCTTCTAATCTACTATCTATTTGTAAAATCTTACACCTTTCTTCCTCAATGCACATTTGTAATTGATGGATCTTTCTCCTTTGAGTTAGAACATGTTCTTTCAAAGGTTGGACATCTATTTTTTGTTCCATAGCATCTTTCAGTGATGCTGTCAATGAAGTATTCTGTTCTTCCAAGGCTGCCACCTGTATTTGATATTGCTTCCCTCTTTCTTCTGTAGTAGCCTTCTCTATTTCGAACTTAGCAACCTTGTGTTGTAGCTGCAACAATTCTCCCCAAATTTCTTAAATTTTGGGCCCCTCCTGATGATTTAGCATTTGTTTTTTTAATCGTTTGATCCATGAATTGTTGTTGGTCATACTTTAATTTTGAATGATTATTGAAGGCTAACACTCGTCCTGGTTTTCGGAAGTTGCGTGTGTTTCGAAGTTGTTTTGGGTCACGGATTTTAAGTTTGGGGTTGCTTGTTGAAAAGCCACCATTTTGGAGGAGAAGCAGTTTTAACCGTCGCTGGATTTCAGAGTCTTAAGCACTTAGCGTTTTATTTTTGATCAGAGCATTTTATTTTATTGAAGGATTTAGTCTTCTTTAGCTTTCACCGTTGCGGCTCCCAAATCATCTAGCCACCTGAAGTACAAAGTGCTCCGATTGCCGATGCTTATTAGTCTTTTAGACATGCGTGTCTTTAACCTTTCCTTTTCTGCCGTTGCGGCTGGGAAAGTCATTCAGCTTCCGATGTAAATATCTTCCAAATTTCGATTGAGAGTTTTCCCGCCCACGGGTCGCGTGTCCATAGTATTTTTCTTCCCGCCGTTACGACTGTACGAAGCTCTCGGTCGTTTTTTTTTCCCGCCCGCAGCTCAGGTCTTAACTTTTCCATCTCCCGGCATTGATGTTTTATCCCGAGCCCATAGGTGGACGAGACAGTGGCGCACTGGGCCTTTCTTGTGGATCAGCCGTTAGTTGGTTTAATCTGACGTTTGTTTAGAATGCAATCCCGGTCAATGATGCACATTGTTTGATTGCAGGTGGTTTCCGGAGAATGGTCAAACTACTGCGGCGTGAAGGGAGATGGGTAATTTGGTAAAAGCAGAGCCGAAACCATTAGGATCTTAAGCAGGACAAATGAAGGAAAGGACAAAGTGAATGGCGACAAAGGTACAAACCTGAAAGATCTGTCAGTTACTCATCAAATCATGAAGGCGCACAGAAAATAAAATGGGAAGATGACGCGTTTTGAAAGAGGGAAAGGTCATACGTTTGGGGGGGGCATCCCAAGCGGTCGGTGGTGGTAGTTTAAATATTTGAAAGTAGAACTTAGAAGGGGATTTTTCCCTGGAAAAAACTTGTAACTTAAGGCTTGTAAGAGGAACTATTTCATTTTACAACCAGAGACTGTAAATTTTTCCTGTTGGAGGAAGTGCTGTGTGGAATATGTTAATGTGATTAAATGAGCAATGTTGAATGTGAACTATTTCATTTTCAGCTGAGCCTCATTAGCTATAAGAGCGTTCTAATTTCTTGAGCCTATGTTCTTGTCTGAATTTTCTTCAGTACCTTTATGACATCTTTCCCACTATGAGTAATGGAATTTTTAACTGTTGATGAGCTATCTTATCATATATACTTTTCTTCATGTTTATATGTTTGGTTATAAGAACAACTATCTGTGATTGGCCATAACACATGAATAGGGGTGCATTACTCATGAATGAATACCCAACTCTCTAGAGATAGTTTAGTTAGTGTTTATTTCCTTGCATGATTTGGATGCTTGTGAGTTCTAAGACGAGAGGTAAGAACCTGCGCATCACATTGTGACTACTCTTTTCATCTGTCTCATCTTGCATTTGTTAATTAGGCACGTACATATCATACTTTAAGTCAAAAATAAAAAATATACATGGTGAACCGGGATGCAACCGATAAACCCTTTTGTTCTTGTTACTTGACCTACGGTAGTCGGACCGCAAACCGGACGGATTCCCTATACCAAACAGTCACGGGCTAATTGGGAACGTTGACTGGGGATAATCCCTTGCTGTTGTTTCCTGCGAATTTCTAGGCCTCAACAGTTCAGGCGCTAGAAGGAGGGCCGCCAATGCATGGCTGGCTGAGGAAACCCGTTTTTCCAAGATTATTCCACCGGTAGCAGTTTTGAAAGCAGTGGACTTCATAATCCAATTCCGGAAGAAAGGAATAGAGAACATCTATATTCTGTTGGCAATGAAGTTGTTAATGACTTGAGAAGACACACCAGGGCATATGTAAAGAAGATTGGAGGATTTTCAATTATCCCTGAATTGCCCAGAAGAGAATATAAAAAGAAAGATCGTCCTATAGTAGAAGACTCAGTGCTGGTTGGATACTAGGAAGAACTTGTAGAAACAGCCTTACAGGAGGTTGTACTACCTTTGAATCAAGAAGGCCCAGATACCACTCACAGTTCTCCTGCTCACACTCCTATTGGCTCACCTCCTCACTCTCCACCTAGACTCATGGCAGGAGTAAATGCTAATCCACCACCCAACCCACCAAATCCACCACCGACCTGGAGAGCCAGGTCACCTTTAAATATAATGCCTCTGCTACATGATTTACCTCAATCCTTTGAAAAGATGCTGCCCAAGTTCGACCCAAATGAGAAGATACTAGTAGATGATCACCTGCAAATTTTTTACTTGGCTATAGAAGGGTTGAGGGCTGGGGAGTATGAGGATGTAGTTTGCAGACTATTTCTGCATACCCTTAAAGGGGCTGCAACATCATGGTATTTTGGGTTTCCTTCTAACTCTATCCCTGATTGGGATACCTTTGAGATAATTTTCGGAAGTAAGTATGCGATTCAAAAGACTCATGCAGCCCTCATGAAAGGACTATGCACCTTGAAGAAAGAGAGAAAGGAGAAGGTGCACAGTTTTACTCAAAGATTTGTAGCATACCTCAAGAATTTTTCTAATGCTAACAAACCTTCGGACAAGGTCCTGATTGAATATTATAGCTCAGCTTTAGGCCCTGATTTGGAAATGTTTGCCAAAGGTAGGGCCAAGCCTACCTTGACGGAAACCTATGAAGAGGCGGAAATAGTGGAAGCTGAAAGAGAAAGTATCGAAGATTATCCCGAACAGTCAGGAGAGAAAGGTGGGGGAAGGAAAGCCTTATTGTTTACTAAGCCTAAGGAAGAGAAATCACCAGATTATGAAAGTATGGCCAAAATGATGCAGAATATTTCTAATAAAATGATAGACTTGGAGAAGGAAAAGGAAGCAAAAAAGTTCTATAAGCCCTATTATAAGAAAAGAGAGGATAACAACCAGTATCAACCTCCTCCACACAATTCTGCATCTATGAATTTAACAGAGGTAGGCATGGACAATTTTTGCACTTTTCACCAACAACCACACTCTAAAAAGAATTGTCCTCAATGGATAAAATCAGTGACGTTGGTCATGAATCAGTTGTTGGATTCTAGATTAACAGAAGAGGGAGATGAAGAAAGAAAAGAGAATACTACTTCAATGAAAGAACAAGAAGGAGTAAACCATGGTCTTGTGGGATTCTGTTTCGTTATTTGATGCTGAAGAGGAAAAGAATCAGGGGTACAAGGATGTCATGGGAACTAACGTAGCAACAAGAAGCCAAGGGTCGGTTAAAGAAGACAGTCTCATACTCCCAAAGATTAAGAGGCTTCAGTGAAATGTTAAGAAATTTCAAAATAAATCCTTAGCTGATAAAATTCCAGAATTCAATATTACCATCCAAGATCCTAAGCAGAATAATACGTTGGCCAAGCCAAATGAAGAAAAGATGAATGCTGATAAACCTCATCCCATTGAACAATAGATGGATTATGACATCGTGGAGGATATTAAGAAGGCGAGGGCAAACATTTCACTATTTGAAATGTGTAAAGTGCCGCAACAAAAATAAAGACTATTGAAAGCACTTGAAGCATTGGATGAGAAGATGCCCACTGCCAATCAACCTCAGGAAGAAGAAGAAATCGGAGAAACCATCATTGGATGTAAGTCTAAGAGAAAACAACCACCTTTCCTCCTCACTTTTGAAATTTTCAATCACAACGTACATAATTGTCTGGTAGACTCAGGCATGTCTGTTAATGTCATGCCAATATCAGTCTGTAAAAAGATAAATGGGAAGCCTAAGCTATCCACATGGAGGGTTGTTCAGTTGGACAGACCAGATGTAAAGGTAATTGGTGAGATGGAAGATGTCCTAGTCCATCTGGCATCAAATGATAAAGTGTGCCAAGTCATTAATATTGTGGTGGCTGATATACTAGACGCGTATGGTCTTGTCCTTAGCAGAGATTGGTCAGCCAAACTAAATGGATATTTTGCTTCTGATTGGTCACATCTGTGGTTGCCGTATAAAGGAAGTCCGAACCAAATTAAGATTTTGAGGGAGCCTCACATGAAATATAACGTTACTCGACTTGAGGAGAATAATGAACCAGTGGATTCTGTGTTGGGAAATTATTTTATTGAGTTGGAACTAGGAAATTACCAAGCAGAAGAAGCCAGCAACATGTCAGACACCCAGCCTAATCTCCTTCGATTCTCGCAGGCTGATGAAATCGACTGTAAAATAGTAGACTTAGCATTAGGAATAGATTCGCATTCATTAGTTAGTGATTTTTGGACTTTGTTTTTTGATGGCTCTAAGACGTTAGAAGGGTCAGGGGCCGACTGTGTCCTGATCGACCCCCAGAAGAATAAACATTTTCTTTCATGTAGATTAGAGTTTGAATGTATGAATAATACAGCTGAGTATGAAGTGCTGCTGGTGCAGGGCTTAAGGAAAGCGATTGAATTAAAGGTAACTAATCTAAAAGTTTTTGGAGACTCTGAAATTATTGTGAAACAAATACGGAATCAAATACATTGTGTTTCCCCTCACTTGAAGGCTTACCAAAACGAGGTATGTGACCTACTTAAATGTTTTAATGCTTTCAATATTATCTCAATTCCAAGACTTAAAAATGCAGCAGCTAACCTGTTGGCCACATCAGCCGCTAGGCTGGTACCCACTAATAATCGATGCTCTGTTGAATTACTTTTCAGGCCCTCAGTACCTGATATGATTACCAACCTACGAGTGTTTGATGATGACCAACAAATTATAGAATGCTTAACGAATGATGAGGTATTTAAAGGAGCAATTATAGACGATGAAGAACATCAGGCTGAGCTGAAGTATGATAATTTCATCCCAAAGGGAGTCAGAACGTTAGAAAGAATGTTCGATTTAAATGAAAAGTTTAGAAGACCGGCCAACGTGAACACTCACAACTCATCTCTACAGTTCGAGCTGATAAATTTAGGGACTGAGACGAATCCTAAATTTGTGAATCTTGGCAAATGTTGTTCACTGGTAGAAAGAGATAAGTTTGTCATTCTGTTTAAAAAATATAAAGATGTTTTCGCCTGGACATACGAAGATTTGAAAACATACGACACCAGTATCATCAAGCATGTTGTCCCCATCAAAGCCGGCGTCAAGCCGTATCACCAACCTTTAAGAAAAATGCATCCAAAATTGGAACCGCTGATTCAGAGTGAAGTGAAAAAATTATTGGATGCTAGAATCATTTTTAAGGTCAGACACTCTGAGTGGGTATCCAATCTGGTACCGGTGAGAAAAAAATATGGAGAAATCAGACTATGCGTGGATTTCAGAAATTTAAACCATGCTTCAGACACAGATAACTATCATGTTCCACCCATGAAGCAACTGCTACAAATGGTTTCGGATTCTGAACTGTTTTCGTTAGTAGACGGTTTCTCTGGCTACAATCAAGTATTAGTATCCAAAGAAGACAGATTGAAGACAACATTCAGGACCAAATGGGGAACCTTTGCCTATAGAAGGATTCTCTTTGGGCTTATAAATGCTGGAGCGATGTTTCAGAGGGCTATGGACATAGATTTCCGCGGATTGATTGGCCGTAGTACTGTAGTGTACCTTGACGATATTACGATATTTTCAAAGAGGAAAGGAGAGCACGCGTTTCACTTAAGGTAGATTTTTGAATGCTGTCGAAAATATGGCATCTCACTCAATCCCAAGAAATGTGTGTTCGCTGTCACAGAGGGCAAGTTGCTGGGTCACTTAGTTTTGAAGAATGGAATTTCTATCGATCCGGAAAGGATCAAGGCCAGTGAACAGATTCCCTTACCCCATAATAAAAAAGGGATGCAATCATTTATGGGAACAATTAACTTCGTGCAAATATTTGTGCCTGATTTCACTCAGATTGTCAAGCCTCTGCAGCAAATGGTGAAGAAAAATGCATAATTCAAATGGACTCAGATTGGAAAGAATGATTTCAGCAAAATCAAGACTGCTGTTGCACGTGCACCCTCCTTGAAAAGCCCAGATTTCGACAAAAAATTTATTCTATATACCTTTGCATCCGATGATTCACTGGCTACTGTGCTTACCCAAAAGGAAGATGGGGGGGATGAATTCCCAATATCTTTCATGATCACTGGTCTGGAAGGGGCCAAATTAAATTACCTAGCCATTGATAAACAAGCTTACGCAGTATTCAAAGCAGTGAAACAATTCAGGCCTTATATATTAAAAAATCGAACCAAGGTGATCATACCGTACCCAGCTGTAAGGTCCCTTTTTGTACAGAAGGAGTTAGGAGAAAGAAGAGGAAATTGGCTAACAACTCTTCAAGAGTACGACCTCGAATTTAAGCCAGCCTCTATAGTAAAAGGGCAGGGATTGTGCAAAATGATGACGGAAAATGGGAACAATAACAAACACACCTGGGAAGACGAGGCCGAGCTACATTTGATGGATGTATGCCCTTTGTTCATAGCCCCCGATTCTTGGTATAGAGACCTTGTGCATTACCTACAGACAAGGCTGTTTCCAGAAAATTGGAATTCTAAGCAAAGAAGAGCGCTGCGTCTCAAATTAGCATCCTATCAAATTGTTGAAGGAATATTATTCAGGAAAAACTATGACGGAGTTCTCCTGAGATGCTTGGAGAAAGAAGATGCGAAGAAAGTAATGACAGATTTGCATGACGGGCCTACTGGGGGACATTATTCGGGAGACACTACATCCCACAAAATCCTCAGAGTAGGTTACTATTGGCCTACGCTCTTCAAAGATGCACACGCACATGTCAGGAAGTGTGATATTTTCCAAAGGTGTAGTGGGAGACAACCTAGAGCAGTGGCACCCCTAAAACCTGTGATGATTACGGAGCCATTCGAGCAATGGCGGTTGGATATTATTGGAGAAATAAAACTGAATTCCTCCCTACAACACAAGTACATTCTAACTGCGACCGATTATTTCACTCGATGGGTCGAAGCTATCCCGCTGCGCAAGATAAATGAAGACATGGTCATCAGCTTCCTACAAGATCATATCATGACCAGGTTTGGAGTTCCAGTTTCGTTAGTCTTTGATAATGCTAAGTACTTTTCGTCAATTAAATTAACTGCTTTTGCTCATGATAAAGGGATAAAATTGCATTATTCTGCTAATTACTATCCACAAGGAAATGGCTTGGCTGAATCCTCTAACAAAAATCTGATTAGAATTTTAAAGAAGACTGTAATAGAAAACCAGAGGAGTTGGCATGCAACACTCCCAAATGCCCTTTGGGCTGATAGAGTCACCCCCAAGTCTTCGATTGGAGTGTCTCCATATACCCTTGTCTATGGTAAAGATGCCATTCTTCCTCCCAATATCATGCTACCTTCTTCCATAACAACTCAAGAATCTAGAGGGTCGGATGATGAAGTTTTTCAAATAAGGATATATAATCTCCTGAAAGCAGAAGAGGCTAGAACTAAATCCAGAGAGCGCTTTAAGCAACAATAGGAGGTAATAAATAGATGGTTCGACAAACATAAGGCAGGAACAAAATAGTTTGAAGTGGGAGATCTGGTTCTCAAGTGGGATCACCCCCATGATGAGAAAGGAAAACATACTAAATTCTAGTAGTTGTGGGTAGGCCCTTTTTAGATTGTGGCAAAGCTTGGCTCTTCTACTTATAAGTTGCAAGATCTGCAAGGATGGGAAGAGAACTTACCAGTAAATGGTTTGGTTCTCAAGCCTTATTTTTCCTGAGTTCTGTTTGAGTTCTGTTGTCTTGTATATAAATAATCTGTTTTGGCTGTCTTTTTGAGTCTTTGAGTCTTGAAGTTTAGTTTGGTTTTACTTTAGATTTTCTATTTGATTTTAAATAAAAGAAGCAATATTTGGTCGCATGGAGAGCATTAGAATTCTATACCAACTAAAATCCTTGATTATAAGACTGTGTATTATAGTTTTATCTAATAAGAGTTTCTTCTAGATTAGCATTTTTCCTAAATGGCTATGAACACATTGAAGTCCTGCTTAATCCCTTTGTAGTAACTCAAGATTAAAAGGTCTGGAATACTATTTCAAGGCTCCATCCATCTCACACTTAAAAATTTCCTAGGGGGTGACAGCAAAAGACCCATGGAAAGGAAGCAGGGTAAATAGTATATTATATATAAATGATCCCATGTCAAGAATTGAAAGCCAAAAAAGGCTAAGAAGAGTCAAAACTCCTCAAAAAGCAATGTATATCAGAACCAAGTACTAAATTATATGAGTATAAAATTGCCAAAAGTTCCTCTCCATCCGTGAGCTGAAAATTAAACACATCTCTCACACAAAAGGACACTATGGATAGAGGAGGCTGAATAAAAATTCAGAAAGAAAGGCATGAGGAAGACTCAAAGGACAAAAGTCCAAAAAGCACAAAAATGTGCAAAATGGCATGGGAATGAGGAAAAAATGAATATTTCTATTTACCAGATGTTACGATCTTGTGGTGTCTAAGATGGAAGCTACCCAAAGAAAGAGGTAAAAAATGAAACTCATACTTCTGGCCTCGAAAGAGTTATCTTGAATTTGAAACCTTGGTTTCCATTTTCCTGAATAGGACTACCCTCAATGATTCAAAGTTCATGTATCTTCCATTTGGGAAATACATACATTTAGAAGAATTAAACATGTTGATTTTATTGTTAAACAGTCTGTTACTCAAGGAAGTAGTTGTCCATAGATCTAGGTTCACCAGGTAGTCGCCAATTGTTGCAGCTGCAACAATTCTCCCCAAATTTCTTAAATTTTGGGCCCCTCCTCATGATTTAGCATTTGTTTTTTAATTATTTGATCTGTGAATTGTTGTTGGTCATACTTTAATTTTGAATGATTATTGAAGGCTAACACTCATCCTGGTTTTCGGAAGTTGCGTGTGTTTTGAAGTTGTTTGGGGTTGCGGATTTTAAGTTTGGGGTTGTGTTGAGGCCTGGAAATTCGGAGGCAACAACAAAAAGGGATTCTCCCCAGTCAACATTCCCAACTAGCCTGTTGACTGTTTGGTATAGGTAATCCGCCCGGTTTGCGGTCCGGCTACCGTAGGTCAAAGGAACAAAAACAAGGCTTTACCGGCTGCGGCCCGGTCCACCGTGTATATTTTTGTATTTTTTGACTTAATGTATGAGATACATATGCCTAACTAACAATGCAAGATGATTCGGATGCCGGGAGCAGTCACAACATGATGAAAAGGTTCTTACCTCTCGTCTTAGGCTCACCTGTATCTAAATCACATATGCAGCTAAGAAATGAACTAACTATCTATCTATTTATCCCCGGGGAGCAAACTAAAATTAATTATGAGTAATGTAAAGTGTGCATGCAACATAAAGCGAAACTACAATTAGCTGATTATTTCTTCCCACATTGCATGAACAATTAAGGATATTTCACAACCAGATAGCCAATTGTTAATGAACAATATTCATTACTCATAGTGGAAATCTTCATAAAATAAACCGGAAAACATTCATACAAGAACATAGGTTCAAAGAGTTAGAACGATCTCACGGTTAATGGACACAAAGATGAAAACGAAATAGTTCCTCTTCAACAAATCCATAGAAAAGCATTAGAATATTCCACCAAGCTTTCTCCAACAGGCCAACTATAATTTTCTATTGCAAAAGGAAATAGTTCTTCTTACAATATGTCTTCACCAGTATCGCTGGGAAAAATCCCCTTTCCCTTCTAAGCTTTCTATATTTATACAAAAGGGTGAGACTGTTGGGCTGCCCAAAGTGACCTTTGGGCTTCCCAACCCCTCATTTCCCAACATTCTTCTTTTCTTAAATGTTTTACAAAAATAGTTACAAATTACAATAATGACCGATCCCTCATGAGGAGGGTCCCACTTGAGCATCTAGAAACTTCTTCCATGATGCAGCATCAGAGGCAATGCCCTAAAATGCGCAGGGTTCCAAAAATTGAATGTTGATCTCGAATTTTTCTGCCTGGTTCTTTATGGCTTCCACTCTGGCTGCGGTTAATCGAAGCTGGTCTTCTAGGATCTGCACACTAACAGCTGAATGGCCTACTTCACTTCTCAGAATCTGGTCATCGATGGCCTTAATGAGATGCACCCTTGCTTCTTCATCCTGATGTCTTTTCTGCAACATCTCCATGAATGAATTGTGGTCTGGGAAAGCCTCGAGCCTTTGCTCAGCCTCTGTCTGGTACCGGTTGTAGGTAATGAGAATTCTTCTGAAAAAATTGGTGCATAATCCATTTGTCTTTTTAACTGCCTTCTTGAAATCTTCAGCGGTGTTGATGGCGAACTCTACCAGGTCATGATCCCGCTTGAGGGCCTGTTTATCTTTTGATGGTAGCTCTGCTGGAGCTTCTTCGTTTCTTTTCGACCTCACTATTCTGGCAATCAGGACCTCGAGGATGTCTTGAGATCTGTCCACAAAGTAAGATGCAATTTCCAAGATCTCCTCCAGTCGGCCATCGATCTGTAGCACTCTACATCTTTCTTCTTCAATAGCAGTCTGTAGCTGTAGCATCTTGGTTTTTTGAGCCAATACATGCTCTTTGAATGGCTGGAGGTTAACCTGCTGTCCTCTTGCTTCCTCCAGAGCAGTTGTTAGCGAGGAGATCTATTCCTGGTGTTCCTTCTTTAGTTCTTGGGTGTGCAGATCATTGGCCTCCAAGAGGATCTTTTGCTGCTCTTCTAGCTCCTCCACCTTTGCCAGTAGCTGTTCCTTTTCAGTTCTTAACTCTTGGCATTCTTTATGTGCTCTCTCCAGAGACTCCTGTGTTGTTTCCAGAACTTGTATTTCTCCTTGGAGGGCCTGTACTTCAGCTCTCAAGGATTTCATTTCCCTTTGCATATCTTCATATTTCCTCTTGAGCCTGTTGCTTTCTTCCCTTTCTTTCCTCAATGTGTCTTTTAACTGGGCAGAGGATTTCTTGGACTGATCCAAGTCAGTTATTACCTTGTCCATGTTATCTTCTGAGGAATGGAGAAGTGTAGTCCCAGCTCTCAGGGTGAGCCTTGGATCTTGGTCTGTTCCTAACATAACAGCCGTATCCGTTATCATTTTGCCAAGCATATTTCCTGCTTCTACTTTCCTCTCTGTTCTCTTCGTTTCTCTATCATAATATACAGTGTTGAAATCGGGGATTTCTTCCCCTTTCTTCTGGACAAAAGGAACCAGCTTGAGAGTAGGGACCATGGGAGTGCTGGCAACAGGTACTTGTGGATCTTAAACCTCGGGGTTCTCAACATCTTGGGTCTGCCCTCCAGCTATGTCAGAAGCTGACTGTTCTGTCTCGGTCTGTGTCAACTTCACCCTCTCTGCCTCCTGCTTTTGCAGCTCCTCATCGAGCTTTCTCTTTGCTTCTTCGGCTGCTTTTCTAGCTTCTTCCTGCGCTTTTTCAGTTGCTTCTTGGGAATCTTTTCTTTTCCCTTCCTCTTAACTTTGCAACCATTCTGCAGCTTCTTTTGCCAACCTCTGGGCTTCTTCATTTCTCCTTTTGGCTTCTTCCTCAACCTTAGCTTGTTCACCCCCCTTTCCACCTTTGGTGGTGATTTTCTTCGTGAATCTTCTCTTTAGGGCTGTCATGTTTGGGGCATTTCGGAAGACAGATTCTTCCCTATCAAAATGATGGGTATATTCAAAATGCACCTTATTTTATTTACAATGATCAGCCACTTTACCATGGGAGTCAATTCTGTGATAGGGCATCTCGCCAAAATGGAATCTCTCCAGCTCCTCTACGAATTCACCAGCTTGTTTCACCTTGGTGAACCTGTAAATTTCTAGTCTGAAGGGCAAGGGAGGATAAGCAATCTTCTTATGTTCGAACAAGAAACTTCCTATTCCATCCAGGAACACTTGTCTGACCGCCTCCTTATGGACAATGTAATCAGTTGCATACTTTGGTAGTAGGGAAGGCGCTCTCGAACCTCCAAACATTCTGAAGTACATGCCATGTTCAGTCAAATATTAGTCTGCGTAATCCACTATTACTTTCATGGCCTCTTCCGACATACAATCACACTCTTTCCGGAAAATGAGTGTGTATAGTGGCATAATGAAGTGCTCACAGAATTCTCTGTCATGACTGTGATACTGATGTGCCCACAATGGTCTATAAGCAGCATAGACAGGCATTCTTTCCCGATCCCAGATGCACCTGAGACCAGGGAAAGGCTGGTTGCATAATATACAGTCTATGAGTATTGAACTCATATAAAATTTAGACCTTTTCTGGGACTCTCCTTCCAAGGCTGAGGTCAAGCAAGAAGAAAGACTGCTAGATACCAGGCTGGCTTAATTGAAGATTGTCCCTTGGGTGGCCACATGAAAAATGATGGGTATCCACTCTAGCTTGAAAAATCTGCCATGAGCTCTCCGAAAGACCCTATTAAGCATCAGAGCTATAAATCTGTAGGGAGCCCTCAAGCTCGCTGTATCATACTCACCTGTTGGTCTATATCAGTAATGTTTTCCCTACAACAACATTCTCTTAAGAGTCTCTATGAGGTCCATTCTAATGCTATTCAGCCAGTCATCAGATAAGAATACTTGGGATTCTGGCAGGCGATAAGCCAACGCCACATATCCATGGCTAAATGTAGCATAGCCCTGTCTTTCATCATTTCCCAGAATCATCGTGGTTACATCTACCCGGGGTAGAATCCATCCAATTACCTCAGAGCATGGGAATAGCTTTGGTTTGGTGGCGACCTTCATAAGGGAACATCTTTCAATGTTTGCATATATGGACTCTTCTTTTAAGCCCATGTCGGAGACTTCTCTTCGGGTAATCAGTCTATAGATTTCCCCTCATTGATACTCCGGTTCAACACCAGAAATACATTTAGTGTCTTCATACATGTATTCTATCTTGGTAACAACCTCTACTTCTGGCTCTTCTTTGACCACGGGGGCCTTCCTCTTTTGCCTCTTTGACATGGTGAGCTCAAGTTCTTCCTGCCATATATACATTGTAACGTTAAGCAATTCAAGTTGCAGACACTTATATGACAATGTGTAGCGTTTTACTTCTTCAATGTGTATTGTGACAACAATTAGTTAACGAAGCCAAAATATGTATGTACCTAGGCTGAAATGGCTTAACTAACAGGATTATTAAACCAAATGGGCAATATTCAGAGACTTTGTTTATGTCTACCATGATGGAAACTAGCTATGTGCAATAAACTGTGCATACTACCATTACTTGTCAATATAAAACATTAACCATATGATCCAGCAGGAATGGTGTCTACATAAAATTGAAAAGGCTCATGCTGCTTGTGGGGAAAATAATTATATTAACACGACTAAAGCTTTCGTTCTCTGTGGGAACTACTAACATTTTGCGGTGCAGGATAGACAAAGGACGGAAAACCCCCGCAATTCCTCTCAACGACACTCTATAAAGAAACCGCTCGCAATCTAATGGTTGATAACCTAAAAGCCATGGTACATCCTTTCCCCCTTCGGCTCGGGTTTAAGATAAAATCCAACGGTGCACGGAGCAGCACAATGAAACCTTGCTATTTGAGGATGTGGGTTTCTATAGTGTGCTCAATCAAAGAAAACCGCCTGTGCGAAACCTTGGTCAGCAACTTGGTGTCATAGTCAAACCCCTTTCCTGGCCATGGTTCGAAACTGAGCAAGAATCGGTTGCACGGGACCGTGTAGGCAAAATGGCTAGGGTTCAAGGATACGGGGGGACTGAAAATCTCAACAATAAGGGCACCCACCAAATGCTATAGAAAAACCACAAACTCTCCCTCTGCAACCCATCATCACACACAGGGAAGCTTGGTGCAGACGGTGTAACGGTTGCCTGCACCAAACCCCCAACCACTGCGCAAAGGTTGCAAGACAACGGCGGTGTGCAAACTATTCCATGGTTCAAAATGCCCCCTTCCCAATACAGTTATGAAAAAAATACCCAATTAAATAGGCATAGAAACAGGATGAAGGAAAATGGCTACACTGAACACCCTAACCGCAGCAAACAATCAATCAAAAACCTAAATGGAAATGGGAAAAGTCCAACGAGCCTACCTGGAATACGCAGCGTAATCAACGGAAGATGAGCGGTCAAATGTCCACAATCGAGGCACCTAGACGTGGGTACCAGCACGGAATCCTTCGCAGCTTGTGAGAACGGCATGCACGACAACGACAATGTTCAACAGTCGAAAACAACAATAAAAATATAACCCTTCGACCCGTATATATAGTCAACACCACGAGCGTGAAAAACATCGGACGTCGGAGTGCTTTCTAATCGGAGGCTGAAAGCTCTCGTCCTTCCGCAACGACAGACGACCACAACGTAGATCCAGCCATAGAGACGCGCATGGTGGGAAACTTAGAAGATTGGATGCCGGAGAGTTTCTGAATTGGAGGCTGAAAGCTTATTTTGCTCTGCAACAGTGGAAAGCTGAACCAAAAATCCCTCCGCAACGGCGGGGACAACCGAGAGCAAAACCTGAATCGAAAGACAACTATTTCCATATCGGAAAGATCGACACTTCCGTCGTCCGCAATGGCGTAAAGCCTCCCACCATCCGCAACGAGACTTAAGTCGGAAGCAATAACACTTAAAGGCTCGGAAAGTTTGGAGCTTCGGCAGCCGCAACGACGGAAAAGAAAGACATCGGGCAAGCGACTAAAGGCTGATGCTTCAGCTGGCGGATCGCTTTACACATCGGGCATTAAACCCTTTTGAGAGCCGCAACGGTGGAAGAAAATAATCAGAAAACTTTTGATGCAAAACCTAAAGGAACCCGACATGAAAACAAAGAAATCAAAAAAAATAATCGAAGTCAAACCAAAAATCTGTCCGCAACGACGGAAGAAGAAGTGACAATGGTTCCGATACAATACCGAACCCCAGCCGATTTTTCCAACCGAATCGGGAGAAAAATCGAAGTTAAAACCAAACGTCCATCCGCAACGGCAGAGAAAAACATGACCAAAACCTTCCGACATAAACCCAAAAATCAGCCGACGGATCGGAAGACGAAAACGTAGACCCACCCGCAACGTCGGAAGACGAAAAACAACGACTTGCCCGCAACGGCATAAGATCAAAACAAAATACCTTCCGATCCAGACCGGCTTCAAACGCAATTAAAGGCAATTGATGAAGGTTTGATCAATCATTGAAATTCTTAATCATTTTAGAAAAATGGAAAACAGCTGTAGATTAATCCAAGCATAAGCAAGTCTTTTTGAAACGTTCTCAACCAAATCCAAGAAGACGATCAAACTAATTCAAGCAAAAGGAGGGTCCTAATTTTTTTGGGAATTTTGGGAAAATTGTTGCAGCTACAACAATTGGCGACTACCTAGTGAACCCCAAATTTCTGAATTAACTCCTGCCCAGTGCAAGACCATCTGAATAAAAGTTGAAAACTTCTAGATGTCTGTATCCCTAGGCTAGCCAACTTAAGCATTTAAACCATTGAGAAGTAGTCTATTCTTTGGGAAATGGTAACATCAGAAATATTGCAAGTCTGAATAACTCTTTTGAGGCCAAATAAGTGAAGTTTATTTTTCCTGTCCTTAGGTAGTTTCCAGCTTGGACACCATAGGATTGTAACAGATAGTAAACAGTATTGTCCTTGTGTCCCTCATTCCCATGCCAACTGCACTTTTGTGCCTTTTGAACTTTAGTTCTTTTGATATGAGTCCTCCTGCATGCCTTTCTTACTGAATTTTTTTAATTTAGGATCCTCTATCCCATAGTGTCCTTTTGTGTGAACAATGTGCTTCATGTTTCAGTCCACAGATGGAGATGATCTTTTGGCAATTTAGTACTTCATGCTTTGATACTTTTCTTTGATATGTATTGTTTTTCTTTAAGGAGTTTTGACTCTTGATAGATTTTAGCTTTCCTGAAATTATGGCATGGGATCATTTATATATGATATACTGTTTACTCTGCTTCCTTTTCGTGGGTCTTTTGATGTCACCCCCTTGGATATTTAAGATGTGCAATGGATGGAGCCTTGAAATAGTATTCCAGACTTCTTTTACTTCTGAGTTATTTACAGTGGTTAAGTAAGACTTCAATGAATGCATTGCCAGTTAGGAACACTGCTACTAGAAAGACATTCTATACCTTAAAGCACAGTCTTTCGCTCAAGCTTTCAGTTAATAAAGAACCCTGATGTTTCCATTGCAACCAAAAGTTTGCCTCTTTATTCAAAACCAAAAGAAATGCTAGCAAAGCAAAAAATAAAATAGCATCAAGTCAAATAATCAAAAGAAAAAGCATCAAAGCATTAAAGAACAAAAAACCATTTATTTATGTACAAAGCAAAAGGAAAAGAAAAATTTGCCCACTCCTGAATATCTTTAATCTTAGGGAGCTAGAGGGTGGGCTGGATTATAGACATGAGACCTCTATCCATGATCTAGCTCTGCTATTTTTGATATTGAACACATGTCTTTTATCTTATAATCATCCCTCTCAGCCTGAGGAAGTCGAAGGAGCTCAGGCTGAATGTCAATCATATAACTGGCCTTTCTCGGAGTAAGATGCCTTAGCTTAAGCTTAGTCAGATATTTTCCCAGGATGGAATCATCAGATTCATTTCCCTCTCCTAGCCCAGTGACATTGTGCTTCATGTAGGGCTCTCTTAAAATATTAATCAGGTTTGGGCTTCCCTTCTGAGGTATCAACAAGTGTGACCAGTCGGAAGCAAAGTATCCATCGAGGCGGGATGCCCAATCTCGATTCAAGATCAATCCATAACCATCAGGTATGTCTGATACTACAATATCAAGGTACTGACATATCCTTTTATTTGCAGACAATCGAATCAAAACATCCTTCATCTCCCCCACTACTTTGACACTAGTCTTGTCTAGTTGAGTGACATCCCAATCAGTAGGTTTTAGCTGCCCTTTAAGCTTTATGCAGATTGCAAGAGGCATGAAATTCACTGACGATCCAGAGTCCACCAGACAATTATGTAATTTATGGTTCAAAATTTCCAGAGTCAAAAGGAAAGGTGGAGTACTAATCTTCCTTTACCCGGTTGATTTGATCTTTTCTTCCACAGGTTGGTTTGTGGTGGGTATCTCCTTTTTAAATTCCTTAAATTTTTCAGTGCTTCCTTCCTTAGCATCTTTCACAGATTTGACAGTCTCATTGCCTGGCTCTGCCTCCTGGTTGAGGGTAGTTGCTTCAGGTGTTTTGTCCTCAACTTTTACTTCTACCTGTCTCTTGACATTTTCCTGCAATTTTTTAATATTTGAAAGTATTGCATTGTCCTTGATTGCTAGGTTCTTATCTTTTGTGGATTTAGGTGTATATTGAGACCTAAGAGCATTTTCTTCTGTGTTGAACAGCGAAACACCATCCCATAAGAACATGGTATCATCATCTTGTTTCTCTATAGTCTGCTCTTTTCCTCTTTCTTCATCACTGCCTTCAGTCAATTTGGAGTTCAACAACTTATTCATCACCAATGACATTGAATTCAACCATTGAGGGCACTTTTTTTTAGAGTGGGGTTGCTGGTGAAAAGTACAGAAATTATCACCCCCTATTTCTGTTATGTTCATAGACGCTAAACTTGGTGGAGGGACTTTCCATTGGTTGTTATCCTCCCTTTTTTGGTGGTGGGGTTTATGAGTTTTTTGAACTTCCTTTTCTCTCTCCAGATCTATGATTCAACTAGATAGCTTCTGAAGCATTGTCATCATTCTCTGATAATCATGCGATTGTTCATCTACAGGTTTAGACAGCAATAAAGCTCTTCTGTTTGGAGTTTTCTCTCTAGGTAAATCAGGATAATCTTCTACGCTTTCCCTTTCAGCCTCTACCCTTTTTGCCTCTTCATAAGTCTCTACCAATGTAGGTTTGGTTTTCATCTTGGCAAACATGGCCAGCTCAGGTCCTAGGGCTGAGGTATAATATTCAATTAAGACCTTATCTGAGGGTCTGTCAGCTTCAGAAAAATTCTTTAGGTATATTGAAAATCTTTGAGTGAAACCATGCACTTTTTCATTCTTCTCTTTTCTTAACAAACCGAGACCTTTCATCAATGAGGCATGTGTTTTTTGGGCTGTGTATTTACTCTTGAAAACCCTTTTGAAAGTGTTCTAGTTTGGGATCGAGTTTGCAGGCAGGGCAAAGTACCATGAAGCAGCTGCCCCTTTCAAGGTATGAGGGAATAATCTATAGACCACATCTTCGTACTTCCCAGCCCTTAACCCTTCTACCGCTAAATAAAAACTCTGCAAGTGGTCATCTACAGCAGTCATTTCCTCAGGGTCAAACTTAGGCAGCAGCTTATCAAAACCCTGAGGTAAGTTATGCAATGGAGTCGTAAGGTTCAAAGGTGATCTAGCTCTCCAAGCAGGTAATGGGTTGGGTTGGTTCACAATCACACCAGCCATGAGTACAGGAAAAAGAACAAAATATGACCAATGAGCAACGTAGGATGAGAACAAGATTTCTTACTTCTAAGGTATAACCAAAACCTGTAAATACTTGGGTCAGGCTGAAAGTTTCGAAATATCTGCTGGTAAGGTATGCTTGGGAAAAATAAGTTTCAACGGCCAGCCACTCACTGGCGGCCCTCCTTCTAGCGCCAGAACTGTTGAGGCCTGAAAATTCGAAGGCAACAACAGAAAGGGATTCTCCCCAGTCAACGTTCCCAACTATCCTGTTGACTGTTTGGTATAGGGAATTCATCCGGTTTGCGGTCCGGTTACCATAGGTCAAAGGAACAAAAACAAGGCTTTACCGGTTTCCACCCAGTCCATCATGTATATTTTTGTATTTTTTGACTTAATGTATGAGATGCATATGCCTAACTAACAATGCAAGATGATTCGGATGCCAGATGCAGTCACAACATGATGCGCAGGTTCTTACCTCTCGTCTTAGGCTCACCTGTATCTAAATCACATATGCAGCTAAGAAATGAACTAACTATCTATCTATCTATCCCTGAGGAGCAAACTGAAATTAATTATGAGTAATGTAAAGTGTGCATGCAACATAAAGCGAAACTACAATTAGCTGATTATTTCTTCCCACATTACATGAACAATTAAGGATATTTCACAACCAGATAGCCAATTATTAATGAACAATATTCATTACTCATAGTGGAAATCATCATAAAATAAACTAGAAAACATTCATACAAGAACATAGGTTCAAAGAGTTAGAACGATCTCATGGTTGATGGACACAAAGATGAAAACAAAATAGTTCCTCTTCAACAATTCCATAGCACAACATTAGAATATTCCACCAAGCTTTCTCCAACAGGCCAACTATAATTTTCTATTGCAAAAGGAAATAGTTCTTCTTACAATATGTCTTCACCAGTCTCGCTGGGAAAAAGCCCCTTTCCCTTCTAAGCTTTCTATCTTTATACAAAAGGGTGAGACTGTTAGGCTGCCCAAAGTGACCTTTGGGCTTCCCAACCCCTCGTTTCCCAACATTCTGCTTTTCTTAAATGTTTTACAAAAATAGTTACAAATTACAATAATGACCGATCCCTCATGAGGAGGGTCCCACTTGAGCATCTAGAAACTTCTTCCATGACGCAGCATCAGAGGCAATGCCCTCAAATGCACAGGGTTCCAAAAATTGAATGTTGATCTCGATTTTTTCTGCCTGGTTCTTTATGGCTTCCACTCTGGCTGCGATTAATCGAAGCTGGTCTTCCAGGATCCGCACACTAACAGCTGAATGGCCTACTTCACTTCTCAGAATCTGGTCATCGATGGCCTTAATGAGCTGAACCCTTGCTTCTTCATCTTGATGTATTTTTTGCAACATCTCCATGAATTAATTGTGGTTAAGGAAAGCCTCAAGCCTCTGCTCAGGCTCTGTATGGCACCGGTTGTAGGTAATGAGAATTCTTCTGAAAAAATCAGTGCATAATCCCTTTGTCTTTTTAACTGCCTTCTTGAAATCTTCAGCGGTGTTGATGGCGAACTCTACTAGGTCATGATCCCGCTTGAGGGCCTGTTTATCTTTTGATGGTATCTCTGCTGGAGCTTCTTTGTTGCTTTTCGACCTCACTATTCTAGCAGTCAGGACCTCGAGGACATCTTGAGATCTGTCCACAAAGTAAGATGCAGTTTCCAAGATCTCCTCCAGTTGTCCATCGATCTGCAACACTCTACATATTTCTTCTTCAACAGTAGTCTGTAGCTGCAGCATCTTGGTTTTTTGAGCCAATACATGCTCTTTGAATGGCTGGAGGTTAACCTGCTGTCCTCTTGCTTCCTCCAGAGCAGTTGTTAGCGAGGAGATCTGTTCTTGGTGTTCCTTCTTCAGTTCTTGGGTGTGCAGATCATTGGCCTCTAAGAGGATCTTTTGCTGCTCTTCTAGCTCCTCCACCTTTGCGAGTAGCTGTTCCTTTTCAGTTCTTAACTCTTGGCATTCTTTCTGTGCTCTCTCCAGAGACTCCTGTGTTGTTTCCAGAACTTGTATTTCTCCTTGGAGGGCCTGTACTTCAGCTCTCAAGGATTTCATTTCCCTTTGCATATCTTCATATTTCCTCTTGAGTCTGTTGATTTCTTCCCTTTCTTTCCTCAATGTGTCTTTTAACTGGGCAGAGGATTTCTTGGACTGCTCCAAGTCAGTTATTACCTTGTCCATGTTATCTTTTGAGGCGTGGAGAAGTGCAGTCCCAGCTCTCAGGGTGAGCCTTGGATCTTGGTCTATTCCTAACATAATAGCCATATCTGTTATCATTTTTCCAGGCATATTTCCTGCTTCTACTTTCCTCTCTGTTCTCTTTGTTGCTCTATCATAATATACAGTGTTGAAATTGGGGATTTCTTCCCCTTTCTTCTGGACAAAAGGAACCAGCTTGAGAGTTGGGACTATGGGAGTGCTGGAAACAGGTACTTGTGGGTCCTGAACCTCGGGGTTCTCAACATCCTGGGTCTGCCCTCCAGCTATGTCAGAAGCTGACTGTTCAGTCTCGGTCTGTGTCAACTTCACCCTCTCTGCCTCCTGCTTTTGCAGCTCCTCATCGAGCTTTCTCTTTGCTTCTTCGACTGCTTCTTCTTCCTCTTTAGATGCTTCCTGCACTTTTTTAGCTGCTTCTTAGGTAGCTTTTATTTTCCCTTCCTCTTCACTGTGCAACCATTCTGCAACTTCTTTTGCCAACCTCTGGGCTTCTTCATTTCTCCTTTTGGCTTCTTCCTCAGCCTTAGCTTGTTCATCCCCCTTTCCACCTTTGGTGGTGATTTTCTTCGTGAATATTCTCTTTAGGGCTGTCATGTCTGGGGCATTTTGGAAGACAGATTATTCCCTATCAAAATGATGGGTATATTCGAAATGCACCTTATTTTTTTTACAATGATCAGCCACTTTACCATGGGAGTCATTTCTGTGATAGGGCATCTCGCCAAAATGGAATCTCTCCAGCTCCTCTACGAATTCACCAGCTTGTTTCACCTTGGTGAACCTGTAACTTCCTAGTCTGAAGGGCAAGGGAGGATAAGTAGTCTTCTTATGTTCGAACAGGAAACTTCCTATTCCATCCAGGAACACTTGTCTGACCGCCTCCTTATGGACAATGTAATCAGTTGCATACTTTGGCAGTAGGGAAGGCGCTCTCAAACCTCCAAACATTCTGAAGTACATGCCATGTTCGGTCAAATAGTAGTATGCGTAATCCACTATTACTTTCATGGCCTCTTTCGACATACAATCACACTCTTTCCGGAAAATGAGTGTGTATAGTGGCATAATGAAGTGCTCACAGACTTCTCTGTAATGACTGTGATACTGATGTGCCCACAATGGTCTATAAGTAGCATAGACATGCATTCTTTCCTGGTCTGAGATGCACCTGAGACCAGGGAAAGGCTAGTTGCATAGTATACAGTCTATGAGTATTGAACTCATATAAAATTCAGACCTTTTCTGGGACTCTCCTTCCAAGGCTGAGGTCAAGCAAGAAGAAAGAATGCTGGATACCAGGCTGGCCCAATTGAATATTGTCCCTTGGGTGGCCACATGAAAAATGATGGGTATCCACTCTAGCTTGAAAAATATTCCATGAGCTCTCCCAAAGACCCTATTAAGCATCAGAGCTATAAATATGTAGGGAGCCCTCAAGCTCACTGTATCATACTCACCTGTCGGTCTATATCGGTAATGTTATCCTTGCAACAACATTCTCTTAAGAGTCTCTATGAGGTCCATTCTAATGCTATTCAGCCAGTCATCAGATAAGAATAGTTGGGCTTCTGGGAGGTGATAAGCCAATGCCACATATCCAGGGCTAAATGCAGCATAGCCCTGTCTTTCATCATTTCCCAGAATCATTGTGGTTACATCTGCCCGAGGCAGAATCCAGCCAATTACCTCAGAGCATGGGAATAGCTCTGGTCTGGTGGCGACCTTCATAAGGGAAGATCTTTCAATGTTTGCATATATGGACTCTTCTTCTAAGCCCATGTCGGGAACTTCTCTTCGGGTAATCAGTTTATAGATTCCCCCCCACTGATACTCCGGTTCAACACTAGAAATACATTTAGTGTCTTCATACACGTATTCTGTCTTGGTAACAACCTCTACTTCTGGCTCTTCTTCGACCACAGGGGCCTTCTTCTTTTGCCTCTTTGACATGGTGACCTCGAGTTTTTCCTGCCGTATATACATTGTAACATTAAGCAATTCAAGTTGTAGACACTTATATGACAATGTGCAGTGTTTTATTTCTTCAATGTGTATTGTGACAGCAATTAGTTAACGAAGCCAAAATATGTGTGTACCTAGGCTGAAATGGCTTAACTAACAGGATTATTAAACCAAATGGGCAGTATTCAGAGACTTTGTTTATGTCTACCATGATGGAAACTAGCTGTGTGCAATAAACTGTGCATACTACCATTACTTGCCAATATAAAACATTAACCATATGATCCAGCAGGAATGGTGTCTACATAAAATTGAAAAGGCTCATGCTGCTTGCGGGGAAAATAATTATATTAACACAACTAAAGCTTTCGTTCTCTGCGGGCGCTACTAACATTTTGTGGTGCAGGATAGACAAAGGATGAAAAACCCCCGCAATTCCTCTCAACGACACTCTACAAACAAACTTCCCACAATCTAATGGTTGATAACCTAAAAGCCATGGTACATCCTTTCCCCCATTGGCTCGGGTTTAAGATAAAATCCAACGGTGCGCGGAGCAGCACAACGAAACCTTGCTATTTGAGGATGCAGGTTTCTATAGTGTGCTCAATCAAAGAAAACCGCCTGTACGAAACCTTGGTCAGCAACTTGGTGTCGTAGTCAAACCCCTTTCCCGGCCATGGTTCGAAACTGAGCAAGAATCGGTTGCGCGGGACCACGTAGGCAAAATGGCTAGGGTTCGAGGATACTGGGGGACTAAAAATCTCAACAAAAAGGGCACCCACCAAATTCTATAGAAAAACCACAAACTCTCCCTCTGCAACCCATCATCACACACAGGGAAGCTTGGTGTAGACGGCGTAACGGCCTCCTGCACCAAACCCGCAACTACTGTGCGAGGTTGCAAGACAACGATGGTGTGCAAACTATTTCGTGGTTCAAAATGCCCCCTTCCCAAGACAGTTATGACAAAAATCCCCAATTAAATATGCATAGAAATGGGATGAAGGAAAATGGCTGCACTCAACACCCTAGATGCAACAAACAATCAATCAAAAACCTAAACAAAAACGAGAAAAGGCCAACGATCCTACTTGGAAAACGCAACGTAATCAACGGAAGATGAGCAGTCAAATGTCCACAATCGAGCCACCTAGACGTGGGTACCAGCATGGAATCCTTCGCAGCTTGTGAGAACGGCATGCACGACAAGGACAGTGTTCAATAGTTGAAAACAACAATAAAAATATAACCCTTCGACCCGTATATATAGTCAACACCACGGGTGCGAAAAACATTGAACGTCGGAGCGCTTTCTAATTGGAGGATGAAAGCTCTCATCCTTCTGCAACGATGGATGACCACAGCGTAGATCCAGCTGCAGAGACGTGCATGGCGGGAAACTTAGAAGATCGGACACTGGAGAGTTTCTAAATCGAAGGCTGAAAGATTATTTTGCTTCGTAACAACAGAAAGCTGAACCAAAAATCCCTCTGCAACGACGGGGACAACCGAGAGCAAAACCTGAATCGAAAGACAACTATTGCCATATCGGCAAGATCGACACTTCCGTTGTCTGCAATGTCGTAAAGCCTCCCACCATCCACAATGAGACTTAAGTCGGAAGCAATAACACTTAAAGGCTTGGAAAGTTTGGAGCTTTGGCAGCCGCAACGTCGGAAAAGAAAGACCTTGGGAAAGCGACTAAAGGCTGACGCTTCGGCTGGCAGATAGCTTTACACATCGGGTGTTAAACCCTTTTGAGAGTCGCAACGGCGGAAGAAAATAATCAGAAAAATTCTGATGCAAAACCCAAAGGCACCTGACGTGAAAACAAAGAAATCGAAAAAAATAATTGAAGTCAAACCGAAAATCTATCCGCAACGGCGGAAGAAGAAGTGACAATGGTTCCGATACAAAACCAAACCCAGCCGATTTCTCCAACCAAATCGGGAGAAAAATCAAATTTAAAACCAAACGTCCATCCGCAACGACGGAGAAAAACATGACCAAAACCTTCCAACATAAACCCAAAAATCAGTCGACGGATCGGAAGACGAAAACACAGACCCACCCGCAACGTCGGAAGACGAAAACAACGACTTGCCTACAACAGCAGAAGATCAAAACAAAATACCTTCCGATCCAGACCGGATTCAAATGCAATTAAAGGCAATTGATGAAGGTTTGATCAATCATTGAAATTCTTAATCATTTTAGAAAAATGGAAAACAGCTGTAGATCAATCTAAGCATAAGCAAGTCTTTCTGAAACGTTCTCAACCAAATCCAAGAAAACGATCAAACTAATTCAAGCAAAAGGAGGGTCCTAAATTTTTTTGGAAATTTGGGAAAATTGTTGCAGCTACAACAGGTTGCTTGTTTAAGAGCCACCGTTTCAGAGGAGAAGCAGTTTTAACTGTCACTAGATTTCAGAGTCTTAAGCACTTATCATTTTATTTTTGATCGGAGCATTTTAATTTATCGGAGGTTGTAGTCTTCTTTAGCTTCCGTCGTTGCGGCTCCCAAATCAGCTAGCCACCCGAAGTACAAAGTGCTCCGACTGTCGATGCTTATTAGTATTTTAGACGCGCATGTCTTTAACCTTTCCTTTTCCACCGTTGCGGCTGGGAAAGTCATTCAGCTTCTGATGTAAATATCTTCCGACTTCCAATTGAGAGTTTTCCCGCCCGCGGGTCGCGTGTCCATAGTCTTTTTCTTCCCACCGTTACGGCTGTGCAAAGCTCTCGGTTTCCGATGGCGAAGTCCTTTCGAATTTCGATTGGGTTTTTTTTTTCCCACCCATAGCTTAGGTATTAACTTTTTCGTCTCCCGGCGTTGATGTTTTCTCCCGAGCCCATAGGTGGACGAGACAGTGGTGCACCGGGCCTTTCTTGTGGATCAACCATTAATTGGTTTAATCTGACATTTGTTTAGAATGCAATCCTGATCAATGATGCACATCGTTTGATTGCAGGTGGTTTCCGGAGAATGGTCAAACTACTGCGGCATGAAGGGAGATGGGTAATTTGGTAAAAGCAGAGTCGAAACCATCAGGATCTCAAGCAAAACAAACGAAGGAAAGGACAAAGTGAATGGCGACAAAGGCACAAACCCAAAAGATCTGTCAGTTACTCATCAGATCATGAAGGCGCATAGAAAATAAAATGGGAAGATGAAGTGTTTTGAAAGAGGGAAAGGTCATACGTTTGGGGGGGGCAGCCCAAGCGGTCGGCGGTGGTAGTTTAAATATTTGAAAGTAGAACTTAGAAGGGGATTTTTCCCTGGAAAAAACTTGTAAATTAAGGCTTGTAAGAGGAACTATTTCATTTTACAACCAGAGACTGCAAATTTTGCCTATTGGAGGAAGTGTTGTGTGGAATATGTCAATGTGATTAAATGAGCAATGCTGAATGTGAACTATTTCATTTTCAGCTGTGCCTCATTAGCTGTAAGAGCATTCTAATTTCTTGAGCCTATGTTCTTATCTGAATGTTATTTAGTACCTTTATGATGTCTTTCCCACTATGAGTAATGGAATTTTTAACTGTTGATGAGCTATCTTATCATATATACTTTTCTTCATGTTTATATGTTTGGTTATAAGAACAACTATCTGTGATTTGCCATAACACATGAACAGGGGTGCATTACTCATGAATGAATACCCATCTCTCTAGAGATAGTTTAGTTAGTATTTATTTCCTTGCATGATTTGGATGCTTGTGAGTTCTAAGACGAGAGGTAAGAACCTGCACATCACATTGTGACTACTCTTTGCATCTGTCTCATCTTACATTTGTTAATAAGGCATGTGCATATCATACTTTAAGTCAAAAATATAAAAATATACATGGTGGACCGGGCCGCAACCGGTAAACCCTTTTGTTCTTGTTACTTGACCTATGGTATCCGGACCGCAAACCGGACGGATTCCCTATACCAAAAAGTCACGGGCTAATTGGGAATGTTGACTGGGGAGAATCCCTTGCTATTGTTTCCTGTGAATTTCCAGGCCTCAACACCTTGTTTTGCAGCTGATGCTTCTCTGCAGTCAGATTTTCATAGGATATCTAAAGGTTATCTTTCTCAGATTTCAACATTTGATGCTCTAGCTGTAGCATTTGTAATTTAGCTAATCTTTCTTGAGCATTCTTTTCTGTTTTCTCTGCAGAAATCTTTAAAGCCTCCTTATTTGCCTGCAGAGTCTGGAGTTCCGTTCTTGAAGTCCTCACTTCATTCATCATGTCCTCGTATTTCCTTTTCATCTTATGACCTTCATTTGTCTCCTTATTCAGTGTTTCTTTTAATTGTGTTGCGTTCTATCTTGACTGCTCGAGATCTGTCATCAGCTTGTCAACATTATCTTCAGTTTCTTGGGTTAATGCAACCCCATCTCTTGTGGTCAGTATTGGGTCTGCATCCGTTCCATGCACCACGGTTTTATCTATTCTCATGTTTCCCAATTGTCCTCCTGTTTCAACATTTTTCTCGGTTATTTTTACAATCCTTTTCTTCTCCTTGTCATAGAAAATATTACTGAAGTCAGGGACCTCCTCCCCTTTTTAGGCATGAAAGGGATCAAATTCATTCCATAAAATGAAGCTTTCCCTAGTGTACTGCTAGAAGATACAAAAGGCTCCTAGGGACCAGGATTAGATTGTTCGTGTCCTTGATCTATGTGATCCTGTCCCCCCTGTGTATCTACTTCCTCAGTAGTGTGTTGGTCCTTTTGAGATCCTATTAATCTCAGACCTTCACTTTCTTCCTGTCTTTTCTTTATCTCTGCTTCTTTATTTTTCTTTCTCTCCTCCTCTTCCTTCCTTGCTGCTTCTTTTGCAGCTCTCTTTCTTTCTTCTTCTTCATTCTTCATCCAACTCTCTGCCTCCTGTTCTAACCTTCTAGCATCTTCTTGTCTCTTTTTGGCCTCTTCTTCTTCTAATGACTTAGTCTTCTCTGAAGTTTTTCCCTTTCCTCCCACAGTAACTATTTTCTGTTTAAATCTCCTTTTTAGGGCGGTCATGTTCTTTGAATTCCTGAAATTTTCCTCATCCTTGTCCCAAAATTTGGTATATTCAAAATGAATGCTTTCATCCTTGCAGTGATCTACCACCTTATTTTGGGAGTCATTCCTGTGAAAGTTCATTTCACCAAAATGGAAATGCTCCAGCTCTTGAACAAACTTTGCAGTCTATTTTACCTTTAAAAACTTATAACTTCCAAGCCAGAAAGGTATTGTGGGATAGGCTGCCTTCTTATGTTCAAAAACCAAATTTCCTACACCATCAATATAGACCTACCTAACTGCCTCTTTGTGCAGTACATAGTCAGTAGCATACTTAGGGAGTAGAGAAGGTGCCCTGGAACCACCATACATTCTGATATACATTCCTTCCTCGGTCAAATAATAGTCTTCATATTCCTCGATGAACTTGAACGCTTCTTCGGACATGCAGTTGCATTCAGTTAGGAAAATTAGGGTATACAAAGGCATGATGAAATGTTCACAGATTTCTCTATAGTATCTATAGTATTTATGAGCACAAAACAATCTATATGCTGTATATATTGGGGTCCTGTCCCTATCCCAATTACATCTCAAGGCTGGAAAAGACTGAGTACATAGTATACAGTCAATCAGGATGGAGCTCATGTAGAACTCCGATTTCTTCTGTGACACCCGTCCCAAGGCTAAGGATATGCATGCTGAGAGGCTATTAGACACTATGTTTGACCAATTAAATATGGTTCCTTGAGTAGCCACATAGAAGATAATTGGTATCCATCCTATTTTGAAGCTTTTTCCGTGAGCTCTACCAAAAATCCTATTCAACATTGTAGCAATGAATCTATAGGGAGTTCTGAGAGTAGATGTATCATACTCTCCTGAAGGTCTGGTTCAAAAGTTTTTTCCTGGTATCATCATTCTTTTAACTGTTTCTACCTGATCCATAGCTGTCTCTTTCAACCAGCTTTCTATCAAGTAAATTTGAGTAGGAGGTAGATGATATCGCATAGAGACATATGCAGGGTTAAATGTAGCGTAGCCCTACTTAGCAATCTTTTCCAAGAATCATCATAGTTACATCTTCCCTAGGCAGAATCTAGCTTATTATCTCTGAACATGGGAAAAACTCAGGTCTTGTGGCTACTTTCATGAGAGCCAATTTTTCAATGTTTTCATAAATGGTTAGTTCTTCGAATCCAGCATCAGGCACATTCTGATTTGCAATCAACCTGTATATCTCTCCCCATTTATAATCTGGTTAGACCCCGGTGGTAGCTTTGGTATCTTCATATATATATTCAACCCTGGTGATGATCTCAACCTCTGGTTCTCCTTCAACAACAGGAGCCTTTTTCTTTTGTCTTTTGGACATATTTTCTTTGCAATAATCACCCTGTCATAAACATAGCATGTTGTTAGACCCGTTTATCTTTTAGCAAGTGTTTTAATAATAACAAAAACTGTATCAATCTATTTACCTCTTCCATATGCATTCTGAAAAATGAACTATACACAGTATTAATGCATGAAAAGAAAAATGACAAGGCACAAATAAAATCCTGCAGGTTGTGTCTTAAAACACTCTAAGTCTGGGCCGCATTCGAACTAATTCAAACTCATCCGATAACCCTGGTGATGATCTCAACCTCTGGTTCTCCTTCAACAACAGGAGCCTTTTTCTTTTGTCTTTTGGACATATTTTCTTTGCAATAATCACCCTGTCATAAACATAGCATGTTCTTAGACCCATTTATCTTTTAGAAAGTGTTTTAATAATAACAAAAACTGTATCAATCTATTTACCTCTTCCATATGCATTCTGAAAAATGAACTATACACAGTATTAATGCATGAAAAGAAAAATGACAAGGCACAAATAAAATCTTGCAGGTTGTGTCTTAAAACTCTCTAAGTCCGGGCCGCATTCGAACTAATTCAAACTCATCCGATAACCCTGGTGATGATCTCACCCTCTGGTTCTCCTTCAACAACAGGAGCCTTTTTCTTTTGTCTTTTGGACATATTTTCTTTGCAATAATCACCCTGTCATAAACATAGCATGTTCTTAGACCCATTTATCTTTTAGCAAGTGTTTTAATAATAACAAAAATTGTATCAATCTATTTACCTCTTCCATATGCATTCTGAAAAATGAACTATACATAGTATTAATGCATGAAAAGAAAAATGACAAGGCACAAATAAAATCCTGCAGGTTGTGTCTTAAAAATCTCTTAATCCGGGCCGCATTCGAACTAATTCAGACTCATCCGATAAAAATATGAACCACATCGTCTCTACCTCTAATCCTCAAAATACTATGCTCTTCATTGTGAAAAACCCTAACTCGACCAAAACATGGAAAACCTCTGTTGTCCCATAAGACACGGTAAATGCACACAAAAAGTTTAAAACCCCCCCAGACGACCATGGAAAACCAAAGAATGGGTGGTGTAGATAGTGTAACGCTTGTCTACACCATCCTCTTAATCTTGGACTGGATTAAAAGCATATATAATGGCCTAATCAATTATGCAGGCTACCCCCCCCCCCCCTTCCTCAAGCAAATTGTAACAGTTTATTCTTCACCCTAAAGTAAAAATCATGGATACCACAGAGACAAAACACTTTCTAAGCAGACAACAAACCAACTATGGGGAAACCTAACCAGGGAAAACCATGGTTCCCAATCGACCAATAAAAAACCCAAAAAGACAAGGTCGTGGTTTGCCTACCTGGAAAAACGTAGTGAAGTCGATGGGATGACCCAAAAATCTCCATGGTAGCACGCTAACGAGTCGAGTTTGGACAGCTGGGCACGTGAAACAGTTCAATCGACAAGGACTGGAGAAACTTCGAGTTCGAATATGGATAACAATAAAATAATTCTCCCCTTGTTATATATAGAACCTATGGTGTAAGAAAGTCAGCGGGAAAACCCTATCAGCAGTTAAGTTCTCTAGTCGTCAGAAGGATAAGTCAAGTGACAGCCGCACTGGCGGACATCAAACCAACTACGGGACCCGCGAGAAATTTTTAATTCCATTGGAGATCGAAACCTTTAACCTCTAACTCTCGGAAACTCAAACCACAACACATTCCCCAGTGTCGACGGTATAAAAAGTATCATTGTGACTTACTCCTTTAAAAAGGTATCGAAACCTGGATTACTTAATTTCTTTGGTATCGGCAAGCGGAAAGACTATCCTTTGGGGCATTCATCATTTGCCTTCCGAAACATCGGCGACGAAAAGGACTAATATTTCGATTCAATATCATAGACCATTCTGATTGTGATAAAAACAAGGTCACCGACAGTCAAAACAATAGGTTTGAGAAATAAAACCAAAGGAAGATAAGAAGCGTCCATGGTTCCGCTGTATCGGCGAGAAACAAAACTATCCCTTGGAGCACTCATCAACTGGCTGCCGAAACGTCGACAACATAAAATACTAATGCCCTGGATTATTCTTCAATTGAATCCCAACAACGATAAAAGGTCATCATAAAATCAAAATGTTTAAAAAAAATTGATACAAATGACTCTACAGTTTTCCTTGTATCGGTTGGGCAAACGACATTACTAGATCAGTCAACTCTTGAAACAACGGAAAAACAGTTGGCTATGCTTCCGAATTCAAAAGATCAATTTTTTAAGCAGACAAACTGGAATTCTAGGACAACTTTACGAAAATCAAACAATCCTATTCTAGATATAATTTAATCAAATCAAAAGGAGGGTCCAAAATTTTAAACAAAATTTAGGAAAATGGTTGCAGTTGCAACAATTGGCGACTACCTAGTGAACACAGATCTCTGGACAATTTCTTCTTTGATCAATAGACTATTTGAACAATATCAACATGCTGAATTCTTCAAGATGTATGGATTTCCCAAATGGCAGATGTATGTACTTTAATCATTGACGATAGTCCAATTTAGGGGACATGGGAACCAAGATTTCAAAGTCTAGATAACTCTTTTGAGGCCAGGAATATGAATTTCATTTTTTACCTCTATCTTTGGGTAGCTTCCATCTTAGACACCACATGATTGTAACATATGGTAAACATAAATATTCATTTGTTCCTCATTCCCATGCCATTTTCCACTTTTGTGCTTTTTGACTTTTGTCCTCTTTTTAGTCCTCCTGCATGCCTTCTTTCTAAAATTTTTAATTCAATCTCCTCTATCCAAAGTGTCCTTTTGTGTGAGAGATGTATTTATTTTTCAGCTCATGGACGGAGAAGAACTTTGGCAATCATGTACTAATATGGTTTAGAACTTTGCTTGGATACATATTGCTTTTCCTAGGAGATTTTGACTCTTATTTTCCTTTTGGTTTTCAATTCCTGGCATGGAATCATTTAAATATAATATATTTTTTACCTTGCTTCCTCTCCATGGGTCTTTTGCTGTCACCCCCTAAGACATTTTTTAATGTGAGATGAATGGAGCCTCAAAATAGTATTCTAGACCTTTTTATCCTAAGTTATTTCACAAGGATTACGTACAACTTCAATGTGTTCATACCCATTTAGGAAAACTGCTAAACTAGAAGAAGTTCTTTCAAAATTAATTGTATGTATATAGTCTTGTAATCAAATATTTTAGTTAATCCAAAATTCTGATGAACTCCATGCAACCAAAAGTTGTGCTTATTTATTACAATCAATCAAACCCTAACTAAAACAAAAAAAACAAAATATCTTCAAAAAATAAAACAAACCAATGATTTTAATTATGTACAAGACAACCAAAAAATGAAAATCAAGAAAAATAAGGTTTGAGAACTAAACCATTAACTGGTAAGTTCTCTTCCCACCCCTATAAGTATTGCAACTTGTAAGTTGAGGGGCCAAGCTTTGCTTGAATTTCAAAAGGGCGTACCCATAACTGTTGAAACTTAGTGTGCTTTCCCTTTTCATCATGCGGATGATCCCACTTAAGAACCAGATCTCCTACTTCGAATTCTTTGTTCCCAGCTTTATGCTTATCAAACCAACGTTTCACTACTTCTTGTTGATGCTTAAATCTTTCTTTGGCCTTGGACCCAGACTCCTTCGACTTCAAAAGATTATAGATTCTGATTTGTAGGATCTCATCATCGGTACCTCTAGATTCCTGAGCTATTATGGAAGATGGTAACAGAATGTTGGGAGGAAGAATAACTTCTTTTCCGTAAAGAAGAGTGTATGGTGACACACCTAAGGAATTCTTAGGGTTGACTCTATCATCCCAAAGAGAATTAGGTAACGCTAAATGCCAACTTCTCTAATTTTCTATTACGGTTTTGTTTAAAATCCTAATCAAAATTTTGTTTGTACATTCTGCCAAACCGTTTTCTTGTGGGTAAGAGTTTACAGAATAATGCAATTTGATTCCTCTTTCATTAGAAAATGTAGTTAATCTAATAGAATAAAAGCAAGTAGCATTATAAAAAACCAGGGAAATTGGAACCCCAAACCTGGTCATAATGTGATCTTGTAAGAAATCCATGACTGCATCTTCATTTACTTTTCGTAACGGGATAGCCTCAACCCATCTGGTGAAGTAGTTAGTTGTTGTCAAAATATACTTGTTTTGCAAGGAAGAATTTAGGTTTATTTCTCCAATAATATCAATTCCCCATTGTTCAAATGGTTCTGTTATCATCATTGGTCTTAAAGGCCCTGCTACTTTAGCTTGTTTTCCAACACCTCTTTGACAAGCATCACATTTTCTAACTTGAGCATGAGCATCCTTAAATAGTGTAGGCCAGTAATATCTGGCTCTGAGAATCTTATGGGCTATTGTATCTCCAGAAAAATGACCTCTAGTAGGCCCATCATGCAATTCTATTATGACCTTCTTTGCATCTTCCTATTCTAAGCACCTGAGAAAAACTCCATCGTAATTATTTCTGAACAAAACTCCATCAATTATCTGATATGAGGCCCATTTAAGACGTAATGCTCTTCGTTGTTTGGAATTCCAATGTTCCAGAAAATATCCTTCTTGAAGGTAATGGACTAGGTCCTAGTACCAAGAATCTGGAGCTGTGAATAGAGGACATACATCCAACATATGTAACTCAGCTTCATTATCCCAACTATTTTCTTCATTATTTTTACCTTCAGTCATTAGTTTACACAATCCTTGTCCTTTTAATATGGATGCTAGTTTGAACTCAAGATCATATTCTTATAAGGAAGTAACCCAGTTGCCTCTTCTTTCTTCTAATTCCTTTTATACAAAAAGAGATGTTACAACTAGGTGTGGAACTATTACCGTAGTGCGATTCTTAAGTATATATGGCCTGAATTGTTTTACTGCTTTAAAAATTGCATAATCTTGTTTATCAATTGCTGGATAATTCAATTCAGCTCCCCACGAACCAGTGATCATAAATGATATGGGGTACTCATATCCCCCATCTTCCTTCTATGTAAGCACCGCTGCCAATGAATCATCAGATGCAAAAGTGTACAAAATAAAATCCTTTTCAAAATTTGGACTTTTGAGTGATGGTGCATGAGCAATGGATGTTTTTATCTTACTGAATGCATTCTTCTCCACATCATTCCATTTGAATTGTACACTTTGTTTAACCATTTTCTATAATGGTTTGACAATTTGAGTAAAATCTGGTACAAACCTCCGCACAAAATTTATTGTCCCCATAAATGATTGGATACCATTTTTATTATGGGGTAAGGGGATCTGTTCTATGGCTTTAATCCTTTCTGAGTCTATGGAGATCCCTTTCTTAGAAACCACATGACCCAGTATCTTTCCTTCCATGACTGCAAACACACATTTCTTAGGATTTAGTGAAATACCATATTTTCGACAACGTTAAAAAATTTGTTTAAGATGAAATGAATGTTCCTCTCTCTTCTTTGAAAATATTGTGACATTGTCTAGATATACCACAACACTATGGTATCAGACCGCGGAAAGCTATATCCATGGCCCTTTGGAATGTAGCTCCTGCATTAATGAGTCCAAAGGGCATTCTCCTGTATGCAAAAGTTCCCCACTTGGTTCTAAATGTGGTTTTAAGCTTGTCCTCTTCAGCCACTAATACTTGATTAAAGACGGAGAATCCATCTAATGATGAAAACAATTCAGAACCTGAAACCATCTGCAGTATTTTCTCCATGGGTGGGACTGGATAGTTGTCTTTATCTAACACATGATTTAGGTTTTTGAAATCTACACAAAGCCTTATTTCTCCTAATTTTTTCCTTACTGGCGCCAAATTAGAAACCCATTTCGAATGTCTGACTTTGAATATGATTTTAGCATCCAACAATTTTTTTACTTCACTTTGAATTAAAGGTTCCAATTTTGGATGCATCTTCCTCAAAGGCTGTTGGTAAGGCTTGATTCCAGCTTTAATCAGGATGAAATTTTGTAGGATCTTTGTGTCATAAGTTTTAAGCTCTTCATATGTCCAAGAAAACACATCTTTGTACTGTTTGAATAGACTAATGAACTTACTTCTTTCTCCCGGAGAACAACAGTTTCCCAAATTTACGTATTTGGGTTCAGCTTCAGTCCCCAAATTTATTAGCTCAAATTGCAAGGATGAGCTATAAGTATTGACATTCGCTGGCCTTATAAACTTGTTTTCTAAGTCAAACATTCATTCCAAGGTCCTGAATCCCTTAGGAATAAAGTTCCCAAATTTTAATTCTGCTTGATGTTCTTCATCATCTATTATTACTCCTTTAAAAGTCTCATCATTCATTAAGCATTCCAAAATTTGCTGATCATCGTCAAAAACCCATAGATTTGTGATCATATCTGGAATAGAAGGTATGAAAAGTAATTCAATAGAGCATATATTATTGGAAGGTACTAGCCTTGCAGTTGAAGTAGCTAGTAAATCAGCTGCTGCATTCTTTAATCTAGGAATGGACACAATATTGAATGTATGAAAATTTATAAGCAAATCCCAAACTTCATTTTGATAGGCTTTTAAAGGTGGTGAAATACAGTGTATCTTATTTCTAACTTGCTTAACAACAATTTCAGAGTCTCCATATACTTTTAGATTTTTCACTTTCAGTTCTATTACCTTTTTAAGTCCCTGAACTAGTGCTTCATACTTGGCTGTATTATTTGTGCATTCGAATTCTAATCTACAAGAAAGAAAATGTGTATTTTTTATTGGATCAATCAGGACACATCCAGCCCTTGATCCTTCTGATGTTTTAGATCCATAAAAATAAATATTCCAAAAACTATCTACCTCTACTGAATTTAAATTACAAACTACATTTGAAACTAGATCTACTATTTTACAATCAATCTCATCAGCCCGTGAAAATAGAAGGAGATTGGGCTGGGTATCAGGTATACTATTAGATTCTTTAGCTTGGTAATTTCCCAGTTCCAATTCAATGAAATAATTACCCAACACAGAGTTTACTGGCTCATTCTTCCCCTCTAACTGGGTAACATTGTATTCCATTTGAGGCTCTCTTACTACTTTTATCTGATTGGGACTTCCCTTATGAGGCAACCATAAATGTGACCAATTTGATTCAAAGTATCCGTCTAGACTTGTTGACCATTTTCAACTCAAAACCAGTCCATAAGCATCTGGTATGTCTGCTACTACAATGTCGATGTATTGACATACCCTCTCATCTGCAGATAAGCGAATCAAAACATCTTCCATTTCCCCTATTACTTTCACAGCTGTCCTGTCTAATTGAACAACTTTCCAAGTAGATGGTTTAGGTTGTCCATTGATTTTCTTGCAGATTGAAAGTGGCATAACATTAATGATGCTCATGAGTCCACTAAATAGTTGTGCACATTATAATTGAAAATCTCAAAAGTTAAAAGAAATGCTGGGGTTTTATACTTAGACTTACCCCACACACTTGCCTCACCAATTTATTCTTCAGGTTGGTTGTCAGTGGGAAGCTCTTCTTCTGGTACCTCAAGTGCTTTTAAAAGTTTCTCTTTTTGCTGAGGTAAATTACACTTTTCAAACAATGAGATATTTGATTTAGCCTTTTTAATGTCTTACACAATATCATACCCCATCTCATGTCCTTTGAAATTCTTCTTGACATTATCAATCTTATCTTAAATAGGCTTAAGAGGTGTGTTAATTTTCTCTGGATCTTGACTTGAAATGGTAAAATTAGGTTCTTTAATAGTTGTAGTGTTCTTCTGTATCTTCTTCATATTTTCTTGAAGTTTCTTAATCTTAGGAAGTATTGATTTATCTTCTTTTAACAAACTTTGACTTCTTGTTGTCACATTCGTTTCTGATGTTTCCTCTTGTTTCGGAGAATCCTCTTCTTCTATATCAAACATTGAGACACAGTCCCATAAAACTAAAGTATCTTCCTCTTGTTTTTTTGTAGATTGTTTATCCTTTTCCTCCTCCTTACTAGTTTCTGTCAGTTTGAAATCCAACAATTGATTCATTACTAGTGTCATAGAATTTATCCATTGGGGGAAATTTTTCTTGGAATGAGGCTGTTGATTAAAGGTACAAAAATTATCCATGCCTACATCAGTTAAATTCATTGCTGCAGGACTGTGTGGAGGAGGTTTAGGTTGACTGTTGTCTTCCATTTTCTTATAATAATGCTTATATGATTTATGAGCCTCTTTTTCCTTCTCTAAATCTATCACTCTGTTGAATAAATTCTGCATCATCTTCAACATCCCTTTGAAATCCTGTGACCACTCATCCTTAGGCTTAGCAGTAATAAAGGTTTCTTGCTTCCAAAAGTATTTTCTTCCGAATGCACATGATAATTTTCTATGCTTTCCATCTCAGCCTCCACCTTCTCAGCTTCTTCGTAGGTTTCTTCTAATGTAGGTCTGACTGATCTCTTGGCAAACATGGCAAGATCAAGCCCAAGGGCTAAGGTATAGTATTCTGTTAGAGCATTTTCAGATGGCTTATCAACAGTAGTAAACTTGTTTAGGTAAGTGGAAAATATTTGAGTGAAATTATGCACTTGCTCTTTCCTTTCTTTCTTTAGAGCACATAACCCCTTCATTAAGGTTACATGAGTTTTTTGAACTGCATATTTACTTCTAAAAATTCTCTCAAATGTGTTCCAATATGTGATTGAATTTGCAGGAAGTGCGAAATTCCATGAGGCTACGTTTCCTTTAAGAGTGTGGGGAAACAATCGTAGTCCTTTTACAGCCAAGTAAAAACTCTGTAAATGATCATCTACCAAAATTCCTTCACTTGGTTCAAACTTAGGTAAAATTTTGTCAAAATCTTGAGGCAAATCATGTAAGGGAGGTGTCATATTTAAAGGTGACCTAGCTTTCCAAGTAGGTTGTGGAGGTGGTTGGTTTGTGTTTACATTAGCCATGATTCTGAGTGGAGAATGAGGTTGTGATTGAACAAGGGTATGGAAAGGTGAACAGTAAGGTGAGCTTGGATTCAACTGATTGAAAGGTTGGTCAAATTATTGTAAGGATGCTTCTACCAGTCCTTCAAGATCTCCTACCAACACCGAGTCTTCTAATTGAGGGTGATCTTTCTTTTGATACTCTCTCTAGGTAAGACAAAAATGATAGGTAATCCTCCAATATTTTTCACATATGCCATGGTGATTCTTCTTAAATCATCAACCACTTCGTTATCGATAGGATACAAATACCCTTTCTCTTTATCTTCAGGAGTGGGTTTGTGAAACAAACTACTTTCATAACTGTCACTGGTGGAGTGATTTCAAGGAAGTGAGCTTCCTCGGCTAGCCATGCACTGGTGACCCTCCTTCTAGTGCCAAAAACTATTGAGGCCTAGAAAATTGCATGTAACAACAGTTAGGGATTCTCCCCAATAAATGTTCCCAACTAGCCCGTTATTGTTTGGTATGGGGAATCCGTCCAGTTTACGGTCCAGCTACCGTAGGTCAAGTAACAAATTAAAATGTTTACCGATTATGGCCCGACCCATCGTGTATATTTTTAGTTTTTTGTGTTTTAAGTTATGATGTGCAAGTGCCTATTTAAAAATGCAAAAGATAGAGATAACGAGGAGGGTCACAATGTGATGCGTAGGTTCTTACCTCTCGTCTTACCTCTCTCGCATCTAAATCACAAACAATAAGAAACTAACTATAACTAGCTAACCTATCCCTAGGGAGAAAAATTATCAGTTAACAATGAGTAATGTATTTCTGCGCATGTATTAGGAAAAAATACAGATAACTGTTCTTTATTTTGGAACACATGAATATTAATAGAAATATGAACAACAAGATAGCTTATTGTTAATTACAACCTTCATTGCTCATAGTGGAAATTTCACAAAATAAACTAGAGTACATTCATAACATGAACAAAAATTCAATGAGTTAGAATGATCTCACAGTTAATAGAAATAAGTTGAAAACGAAATAGTTCACATTCAACTGATCCATAACAAAACATTTGAAACATTCCACCAAACTTTCTCCAACAGAAACTTGTAACTCTTTATTGTAAAAGGAAATAGTTCTTCTTACAAGATACTTCTCAAAAATTGCCTGGGAAAGAAGTCACTTCAATATCTACACTTTACTATATTTATACAAAAAGAAAAAACCTTTGGGCTACCCCTCAATGAATTTTGGGCTTCCCCAACCTTTCAGTTCCAAAATTTTGTCTTGTAGTATGTGCTCATAATTTATACAATATATTACATTTTAAATAAAAAATTTCTTAGAACACTTTATGAAGAAGGGCCAGCTTGGTCGTTGATGAAATTTTTCCATGCCTGGGCCTCCGCTGCTATTCCTTCAAATTTGGAGTGTTCAAGAAAACGGATATTTATCTCATATTTGGCAGCCTGGTTCCTAACCCCCTCTATCCTTGCAAGACTCAGGCTCAGCTGATCCTCTAGTAGATGTATACTTACAGCTGAATGTGCCACTCCATCCTTTAAAATTCGTTCATCTAGATCTTTTACCTGCTGGATCTCTTGCTTGTCTTCCTAATATCTGCTTTGTAAATGTTCTATAAACAATTTATGTTCTGGTATCACATCCAATATTTTTCCTGCAGAAATATGGCATCTATTATATGTAGCAAGAAATCTCCTACAGTATTCGGCACATGCTCCCTTTGTTTTCTTTACAGTTTTCTTGAATTCTTCTACGACATTGATTGCAAACTCCAATAAATCATATTCTTGCTTTAAACTCTACTGGTCTTTAACTGGTAGCTGCCCATAAGATTCCTTATTTGTTTCTATCCACACCATTCTCCCCGTTAGAATCTCCAGAATCTCTTGAGATCTGTCCAAAAAATATGAAGTAGTGTCCAAAATTTCTTCTAATCTGCTATCTATTTGTAAAATATTACACCTTTCTTCCTCAATGCACATTTGTAATTGATGGATCTTTCTCCTTTGAGTTAGAACATGTTCTTTCAAAGGCTAGACATCTATTTTTTGTTCCATAGCATCTTTCAGTGATGCTGTTAATGAAGTATTCTATTCTTCCAAGGCTGCCACCTGTATTTGATATTGCTTTGCTCTTTCTTCTGTAGTAGCCTTCTCTGTTTCGAACTCAGCAACATTGATTTGCAACTGGTCCTTCTCTGCACTCATATTTTCATAGGATACCTGAAGGTTATCTTTCTTGGATTTCAACATTTGATGCTCTAGCTGTAGCCTTTGTAATTTAGCTAAGCTTTCTCGAGCATTCTTTTTTGTTTTCTCTGCAGAAATATTTAAAGCCTCCTTATTTTCCTGTAGAGTCTGTATTTTTGTTCTTAAAGTCCCCACTTCATTCATCATGTCCTCATATTTATTTTTCAGCTTATGAAATTCATCCCTCTCCTTCTTCAGTGTTTCTTTTAATTGTGCTGCGTTCTTTCATGACTGCTCGAGATCTGTCATCAGCCTGTCGACATTATCTTCAGTTGCTTGGGTTAATGCCACCCCAACTCTTACTGTCAGTCTTGGGTCTACATCCATTCCATGCACCACGGTTTTATCCGTTATCATATTTCTCGATTGTCCTCCTGTTTCAACCATTTTCTTGGTTCTTTTTACAATCCTTTTCTTCTGCTTGTCATAGAAAATAGTGCTGAATTCAGGGACCTACTCCCCTTATCTAGGCATGAAAGGGATCAAATTCATTCCAGAAAATGAAGCTTGCCCTAGTGTACTGCCAGAAGATGCAGTAGGCTCCTGGGGATCAGGATTAGATTGTTTGTGTCCTTGATCTGTGTGATGTTGTTCCCCCTATGTATCTACCTGCTCAGTAGTCTGTTTGTCCTTTTGAGATCTTGTTAATCTCATACTTTCACTTTCTTCATGTCTTTTCTTTATCTCCGCTTCTTCATTTTTCTTTCTCTCCTCCTCTTCCTTCCTTGCTGCTTCTTCTGCAACTCTCTTTCTTTCTTCTTCTTCATTCTTCATCCAACCCTCTGCCTCTTGTGCTAACCTTCTAGCATCTTCTTGTCTCATTTTGTCCTCTTCTTCTTCTAATGCCTTAGTCTTCTCTGAATTTTTGCCCTTTCCTCCCACAATAACTATTTTCTGTTTAAATCTCTTTTTTAGGGTAGTCATGTTCTTTGCACTCCTGAATGTTTCCTCATCGTTGTCCCAAAAGTTGGTATATTCAAAATGAATGCTTTCCTCCTTGCAGTGATCTGCCACCTTATTTCAGGAGTCATTGCTGTGAAAGTTCATTTTACCAAAATGGAAATGCTCCAGCTCCTGAACAAACTCTGCAGTCTATTTTACCTTTGAAAACTTATAACTTCCAAGCCAGAAAGGTATTGCGGGATAGGCTTCCTTCTTATGTTCAAAAACAAAATTTCCTACACCATCAATATAGAATTGCCTAATTGCCTCTTTGTGTAGTACATAGTCAGTATCATACTTAGGGAGTAGAGAAGGTTCCCTGGAACCACCATACATTCTGATATACATTCCTTCCTCGGTCAAATAATAGTCTTTGTATTCCTCGATGAACTTGAACGCTTCTTCGGACATGCAGTTGCATTCAGTTAGGAAAATTAAGGTATACAAAGGCATGATGAAATGTTCATAGATTTATTTGTAGTAGCTATAGTATTTATGAGCCCAAAACAATCTATATGCTGTGTATACTGGGGTCCTGTCCCTATCCCAGTTACATCTCAAGGCTGAAAAAGACTTAGTACATAGTATACATTCAATCGGGATGGATCTCATGTAGAACTCCGATTTCTTCTGTAAAACCCCTCCCAAGGCTGAGGATATGCATGCTGAGAGGCTATTAGACACTATGTTTGACGAATTAAATGCGGTTCCTTGAGTAGCCACATAGAAGATAATTGGTATCCATCCTATTTTGAATCTTTTTCCGTGAGATCTACCAAAATCCTATTCAGCATTAGTGCAATGAATCTATAGGGAGTCCAGAGAGTAGATGTATCATACTCTCCTGAAGGCCTGGTTCAAAAGTTTTTCCTTGGTATCATCATTCTTTTAACTATTTCTACTAGATCCATAGCTGTCTCTTTCAACCAGCTTTCTGTCAAGTAAATCTGAGTAGGAGGTAGATGATATGCCATAGAGACATATGCGGGGCTATATGCAGTGTAGCCCTGCTTAGCAGTATTTTCAAGAATCATTGTAGTTACATTTTCCCTAGGCAGAATCTAGCTTATTACCTCTGAACACAGGAACAACTCAGGTCTTATGGCTACTTTCATGAGAGCTGATTTTTCAATGTTTGCATAAATGGTTAGTTCTTTGAATCCAGCATCAAGCACGTTCTGATTTGAAATCATCCTGTATATATCTCCCAATTTATAATTTGGTTCTGCCTCAGTGGTAGCTTTGGTATCTTCATATATATATTCAACCCTGGTGATGATCTCAACCTCCGATTCTCCTTCAACAACAGGAGCCTTTTTCTTTTGTCTTTTGGACATATTTTCTTTACAATAATCACCCTGTCATAAACATAGCATGTTCTTAGACCCATTTAGATTTTAGCAATTGTTTTAATAATAACAAAAAATGTATCAATCTATTTACCTCTTCCATATGCATTCTAAAAAATGAACTATACACAGTATTAATGCATGAAAAGAAAAATGACAAGGCACAAATAAAATCCTATAGGTTGTGTCTTAAAACTCTCTAATTCCACAAATTTCACAACCTAGAGAGAAAATAACTCTCTATCTTAATCTGGGCCGCATTCGAACTAATTCAAAATCATTTGATAAAAGTATGAACCACATCATCTCTACCAGTAATCCTCAAAATGCTGTGCTCTTCATTGCAGAAAACCCTAACTCGACCAAAACATGGAAAACCTCTGCCGTCCCATGAGACACGGTAAATGCACACAAAAAGTTTAAACCCCCCTCGGACGGCCATGGAAAACCAAAGAATGGGTGGTGCAAACAGCGTAGCTCTTTTCTGCACCATCCTCTTAATCTCAGACTAGAGTAAAATCATATATAATGGCCCAATCAATTACGCAGGCTAACCCCCCCCCCCCATCAAGCAAACTATAACAGTTTATTCTTCACCTTGTTTGTGCCAAAAATTGTTCCCAGACTACAGAAGAACAAGCCAACAAAATCTCAAAAATCACAATAAATTAAAATAGGGTTTTCTAAGGTTTTGGTTGAATAGTCTGAAGACAAGAGGGAAAACATTCATAAGACCAAAGAAAACACTAAATCATGAGCATTTAAATGACTGAGATGCATAACATATTAACCATAATCCAATAGGCTAAGTGACAATACGGAATTTCACCCACAGTTAGCAAGCATTTCAAGCATAAAAACATTAAACAAGAAATGAATATACCAACTGAGTAATTAACACAAATTAGAAATGAAACCAGTCAATAACCTGAAGGGCATACAGTGCATATATTTCATAGTTTAGTCATAAAAAACACATAATATTCTTTACACTTAGCTCATAAACAAAGCCTGATATCCTCCCCTTGTTAGCAAAAAATCGAACCATTTGTCTTCTTTCAGACTTACATTTATCCTATTCCTTCAAAATCAATTGAATAACTGAACCCTAACTGCTTTTAGGCTATCTTATCGAATAGTTCAATCTAAACTATCATTATACAAAAAATAAAATGACTTTCCAAACTTAACTAATAACTGACTTTCTTGACTAACTTTACAAATCTTTAGCTGCTTCAGCTAGTAAAGCAATTCCCTCCAAGGCCTGAGCTTTCCTTATAGCTTTCAATTGATCTATATCCAAGTCTGCAACCCTCCTTGTTAGCTCCTCATTCTGCTGTTGCAGCTCTTGGATGATTTGCTTTAAATCTGTGAACTGATTCTTTGTTTGCCTTTTCCTTTTAAGGGCTTCCCTTGAAACTGCAATCAATTCCTGGTAATGACTGTTAACTTCTTCCAAATCTTCTCTAAGTCTCCTGTTTGCAGTAACTAATCTATCATTAGATTCATGAATATATTCAATTTGATACTTGTATTGTCTAATACTTCTTTGTAGGTTTTCTTTTTCAGAATCAATACATTTGTCTCCTGATATTGTTTGCATCCCTTCTGGTGTCCATGGGATTTTAAGTTTCTTATAGATTTCTTCATCCTCCTTCATAATCTCTGTGGAGGTCATAGGAAACTTTGGATGTTCTTCATTTTCAGCATTGAAGTGAACTTCTTCTTCAACCATCTCCCATTTCTCTAGACAAGAACTCTTTACCTCATTTTGCTGTTGTTCTTGAATCATCTGATTTCGAATCTCCAGGAAAATATCAGAATCTTAGTATCAGTGAAGACAGATTTTTCATTTGATACTATTGGTTTTTTACCTTTATTGTCAAATTCACTATCATCCAATTTCTCTTGAGATGATAAATCCTCTATTATTGTAACCTTTTCTTTATCCAATTTGGGATTCAATAGATTTTTCATGTTTAACCTAAGTTTGTTCCTTGGCCTTGTCTTAGGTCTCCAGACTATTGCAACCTCTCCCAACATCTTCAGAGCCTTTCCTTGATGATTTATTGAGGAAAATTCAACAACCTTCATTTTTTTCCTTCTTGACACTCTTTCCTGATCGCAATGAGTGTGAATTTCTTGCTTAGCACAAACCCTAGCTTCATTAGTAACAAGAACTCTAGCCTCATCAGATAAGTATTTTTCATCCTCTTTTGACAGTACTGTAATAAGGATTTGTTTCTTGTCCTTAATATCCTCTTTTACATCTTGAACTGGTTCTGCAGGTAAAACCTTTTCAACAAGATCAGTTTCTTTCATCTTTGACTGTACAACTTTGCTTTCCTCATCATTAACTCGCTGTCCAAACTCAAAGTTTTCATTTTCCTGATTTGAAGATTCTCCTAGGTTATCATTTTCTTCATCTTTGACTATGACCTTTTTTCTAAGATTCCTAATCAGAGTTTGACCTTTATTTACTTGTCTTCTCTGAGATTGTTCCTCCTGCTCAGTCTTGAAACATGACCAAATTATGAAGTGCTCCCATGTCTTTTCCCTTTTCTGCTATACAGTACTTATGATGAGCTTTATGAGCCCATGGTGAAAAATTGATTGTTTTGTATGGTGCTGGTGTTCTCTCACCCTACATGACATCTTTTGTAAGCTGTTCAAAAAGAAGAAAGGAAGATTCATTTTAGATTCATGACTGAGATGCTGAAGGAATCTAAAATGATATTTGAAAACAAAGGCAAATCTTCCCTCATAGGTGACATAGATTTGCAAGATTTTTATAGGCTCAATGTGCAGATATATTAATTTTTAATACCTCACGAGCTTCCCACTTGAGAAATCTAGTTTTGCACTGAATGTAATTGATTTTCGGCGTAATTATACGATTTAACAAGGATAAATATGGTTGAGTGTGAGTGCCAGCTTGACTCAAGTTGCAAGGAGGATAGTGGCTGGCACTAGGCTACAAATGGCAGGTGGTATTATTCAGTCGATGCCATCTGGAATGATGCTAGTGGAGCAATCACCTGAATTCCATATGCTCTGCTGGTGTTATTCCAAGTGGCAGTTGCTGAATGGTGTGACCTGCCATTTGTAGCTGAGTGCCAGCCTCTATCCTCCTTGCTTCTAGTGTTGAGCGGGCACTCTTGCTCGATGATTTTTATCCTCACTCTATGTGATTACTAGGGCTTAGTCTGAATGTATTTCTGATATTTCACTGATGTTTTATTGTTTTTACTATCCCAGTTTTTCTCTGTATTTTGCTGTTTTATGTCTAGTTGGTTTCTAAGTGTAGCATGCTTCCATCCTTGCAAATTTAAAATATGTGCATGTTTTGATACTGGGATTCAAATCTCACAGTTTTTGGAAGAACTTTTCTTCCACTCAAAAAGAAATGCTATGAGTTGGGGTGAATAAAATCTTTTCACAATTTATTGCTTTCTAGACAAAGAATTTTTATTTTATGCTCCAGATGTTGACCTTCACCTTCAGACCATGTACATTGTATACCTAATTAGAGAGAAAGATCCTAAAGGACGGACTTACACAAGAGATGGTCTCTTTTTCTACACCTGCAACAATGTATCACCAGTTTCTTCTTGCCTATTTTGGCCTTGGATTCTACGACAGATTTTGCTTAAGGTGGCGTCAGCTTCATGAGTTGCATCTATGCAATATATGTTCAGTATTTTGAAATATTT